>NW_021026169.1:347074-442353 GCF_004153795.1 Camellia sinensis
TATTCAGAGCCTGTTATAGGTGTGGCAAAGTGGGCCACATGGTTAAAGACTGTCCCTCTGCTCCACAAACTAGTAGTAAAGCTACCACAAGCGTAGCGGCTTCAACGTTACACCGAAACCGAACCCCAAAGCTACCGGGAAAGAGCCTATGAGGCAGGGCCGAGTGTTCGCCCTAGTTACCGGGAGACGCCAGAAATACCGAGACCGTTGTGATCAGGTATTCTCTCTATTTGTACTCAGAATGCTTATGTACTGATTTGATTCGGGTCTACGCATTCTTAGTGTCGCATGCATTTTCGCGTAAATTGAATAGACCCTTAGAACCTATGAACTATCTGTTAGCTGTATATCATCACCCGTTGGGGATCTTATGACCTGTGCATACATGACCCTGCTTGTGAAATCATTGTTGGGATGCACATCTGTTTATTGATTTACTGCCATTGAACATTGATCATTTTTGAGTTATATTGGGATGGACTGGTTAACGAAATATCATGCCGCCATAGACTGTATTAACGAAACAAGTAGTTTTCCATCCAACCTGGTCTACCTGAATTGTGTTTAATGGGTTGGAGTAGTACCTCCCCCGTATCTGATTTCATCTGTGAAAGTTGTAAAAATTGATTAGAAAGGGCTGTAAAGGATATCTGTGTTCTGTATTGACTGTGTCTACTGATGATAATGCTAATGTGAACTGTTATTCCTATAGTCAGAGAATTTCCAGATGTTTTTCCAGATAATCTTCCAGGAGATTTGACTGACAGGGAATTGAATTTACGTTGATGTGGTTCCCGGAACACAGCCAGTTTCTAAGCTCCTTACGAATGGCTCCAACTGAAATTGAAAGCTGAAAGTACAACTGCAAGAACTGTTGGACAAGGAGTTTCATCAGACCTAGTACCTCACCGTGGGGCGCACCTGTTTTGTTTGTAAAGAAGAAAGACGGCTCACTGAGACTGTGTATTGACTATCGTGAATTGAACAAGGTAACTGTAAAAGTAAATACCCATTACCGCGTATTGATACCTGTTTGATCAATTACAGGGTGCTAAAGTATTTCGAAGATTTGATCTCAGATCCGGAGACCACCAGTTGAAAAGTTAAATCAGATGACATTTGATAAAACTGTTTTTAGAACGAAGGTATGGGACATTATGAATTTTTAGTTATGCCTTTCGGAGTTACCAATGCACCAGCTGCATTTATGGACCTCATGAACAGGATCTTTAAACCGTACCTTGACAATTTTATTGTTGTATTTATTGATGACATCTGATTTATTCCAAAAGTATAGAAAACATGAAACTCATCTGAGACTTGCCCTACAAACCTTAAGAGAACAGAAACTGTATGCTAAAACTGATCTAAATGTGAATTCTGGCTTGACCATGTTATGTTTTGGGCATGTTGTTAGCAAAGATGGAATTTCGTTGATTCCGCAAAAAATTGAAGCTGTAGTTGAACTTGGCCTAGACCACAAACGTGACTGAAGTCGAAGCTTTTTGGGTTGCTGGATATTACAGAAGATTGTCAGAGATTTCTCCAAAATTGCTTTACCATTACTCAACTGACTCGAAGGGGATATCATTTGACTGGACTGAATCTGCTTTCCAAGAGTTGAAAACTCGATTAGTGACTGCACCTGTTTTACCTTACCTTCAGTACGGATGGTTATACTGTGTTTAGTGATGCTTCTGATAAGGGTTTGGGATGTGTTTTAATGTAGAATGGAGAGTAATTGCCTATGCTTCCGACAACTGGACCGCACGAAAAAGAACTTACCCGACCCATGATCTGGAACTTGCTGCAGTGGTTATTTGCCTTGAAAATTTGGCGTCACTACCTGTATGGGGTGACATGTGAAGGTATACCGACCACAAGAGTTTAAAATATCTTCACACAGAAAGAACTGAACATGAAGACAGCGGAGATGGCTAGAACTGATTAAAGACTATGACCTACAGATATTGTACCATCCGGGAAAAGCCAATACCGTTGCCGATGCATTGAGCCGGAAATCAATTGGAAAACTTAGCATATTTACTCACTGACAGAAAGAGCTGCTTTGTGACCTTGAAAAATCGAAATTGAAATTGTTTACAGAGAACAAGTGGAACCTTAGCTGCTATTTCTGCTCAACCGGCACTGATTGAAGAGATTAAAGAGAAACAGACAACTAGATGACTTCTTGAAAAGATCATCGAGGAAAAAGAATCTAAACCGAGACCGGGATTCAAATTGAGAATAATGTACTGAAATTTCACGAAAGACTGTGTGTACGAATGATACTGAATTGAGAAAAGAGTTCTGCAAGAGGGCCACAATTCAAAACTGTCTATCTATTCAGGGAATACAGAAATGTACTAAGACCTGAAACGAAATTTCTGGTGGCCGGGAATGAAGAAAGAAATCGCCAGAATTGTATCGAAATGTCTTCATTCCAACAAGTTAAAGCCGAACATCAACGACACCGCAGGCTATTGCAGCCCTTACCGATACCGGAGTGGAAATGGAAACATATCACCATGGATTTTATAGTGGATTGCCTCGCTCCAGTAAAGTATGGACTCGATTGGGTTATTGTTGATAGACTGACTAAATCTGCTCACTTCTACCTTGTTAAGACAATTTATAATGCGGACAAATTGGCATACTCTATATGATGAAATTGTTAGACTGCGATGGAGTGCCTGTTGTCCATTGTTTCTGACAGGGATTCGAAGTTTACATCCAAGATTTTGCAAAGCCTACAGACTGCACTGGGTACTGAATTAAGACTGAGTGTGCCTATCATCCTCAGACAGATGGAGTCAGAAAGGGACCATCCAGACTCTAGAGGATTTATTGAGAAGTGTTGTCCTTGATTTCTGGGAAACTGGGAAAGCCACTTGCCCTTAGCTTGAATTTGTTTACAAACAACACTATCATTCGAGTATTGGTATGGCGCCTTCGAGGCATTGTATGGCAGAAAATGTAGATCTCCGATTTGCTGGGAGAAGTTGGAGACAGGCCTTTGCTTGGGCCCGAGATGTTTATGAAAACAACTGAGAAAGTGAAACTAATACAACAGAGATTGAAAACTGCACAGAGCAGACAGAAGAGTTATGCTGATGTTAGAAGACGAGACAGAAAGTATGAATGGGTGATCACTATTGTGAAAAGTGACACCGATGAAAGGCCAGACTCGTTTTGGAGTCAAAGCAAATTAGCACCGAGATACGTCGGACCATATGAGATTATTGAGAAAATCAATCCCGGTAGCGTATCCAAGTTGCGCTTCCTCCTTGAAATGGAGCATATGCATAACGTCTCCACATTTCTATGTTGAGAGACTATCTTCGGGAATCCTTTCCATGTGATAGAGCCTACTCGTGAGTGCTGAGTGATAACTACACTTACGAGGAACGGCCTATACAGATTGTGAACAGAAGGATCAAGAAGCTGAGAAACAAAGAAATCCCGCTGGTAAAAGTGACTGCCAGACCATGGTGCATGTATGCCACTGGGAAAGGAAGAGGGACATGGCTAAAGATATCCTGAACTATTTCCACTTGAATCCTGTTTTCTTCCAGAATGAAGGTAACTCGAGTTTAGAGGACTAAACTCTTTATAAGGAGGGGAGACTGTAATAACCCCTCGTCACTATTTACCGAATAACCAGTTGATTACCGTTAAACTGAACTGTTTATGACTAATAACTGAACTGATTATGACTGATAAGTGAACTGAAAAAGTACTGAACTGACTGACTGAAAGTTGGAACTGAATCAACTGAGTATGTGTGTTAATCTTTATTCTATTGTTTGATTGTTTACGTTGATTCTGCATGTTTTATGTTCAAACTGCTAATTAGAGGCCTTATCGGCGCCGAGCTGGGAATTGATTGATGTTTTATGATCATTGTAATTTATGTGATTTTATTGGTATAGTTATCCGAAAATTGATCTGGTTAATTGATTAAATTAATTAAAATGAGCCAATTAAAGAGTTAGCTTAATTACTAAATTGCCATCCTAGTGGGTCACTGTAGACGCGCCCGCGGAGGGACCCCGCTGCTACAGTTCGGACTCACGATTTTTGTTGTCGCGGTTCTAATCTAAACCAAAGAGTCCAAATCTGGCAAATCGTTTTGAGAAAACAGATTTTTGAAAAAGTAGTGCCAAACATGGACTGCTTTGGCCAGATAAGAGTCGCCACCTAAATATTTTTTAAAATGGGGGAATTTTGGAAACCCTGACTCGATGCCGAAGGCCACATGTCCGTCATCACCGGAGTTGTCTCGCGCTCGGGAGCTTGGGTACGATCGGGAAGGTCAGCTATGAGCACCCCCTTTCGCCCGGTCCGAAGACCGGGCCTCTACTAACCATGATATCCAATTTTTGAAAACGTTTATGTGTTCTTAAAACCGAGTTATTAGCCTAGAATTACTATGTTATGCATGCAGCAAACAAGTATAGACAAATCGCCCAAATTGGAACAAAACTTTTCATGTTTGTTTGAAAAAAATGGTTTGCTACTCGCAAGTAGGTTAAAATGCGATTTTGCCACCCTCAAGTGGGCTTTTAGAAAAGATTATTTTGCCACTATCTAGTGGGCTTAAAAAACTCACAGTTTTAATGCATTTTTCCAATTTAGGTAATTCAACCTCCATCCACAGGCATTCAAGCAGTTATATCACATAAGCAGTTAGCCTCATGGTAATCATGCTATCATGGCAACATTCACACGCATGCGGTAATGCTAAAGCATAAAAGCTTACCTAGTACTGCCGTGCCAAAACAGTAAACAGTTAGCAAAATGGTGCGTGTCCTAGTTCATGCTAAATGCCTAATGCAACACATACAAGATGCAATTTAGATTAGGCTCGGTTAACCTAAGCATGGCATATGTAATGCGATCAATTATCACATATTGATTTGTAAATTGAAATACAAATACAGTTAGCGTGATGCACTGAGCCCAATACATGCAGTACAAATGCATGAATGCACGCATGCATAGCATAAGGTATGCTGAATCTAAACATGCCCTAATCTACCATCGTAAGCAGGTAAATAAAATAGAAGAAAGAAGTAGGTTGGAAAGACATACACACACCCACACACACTTTATTACAGATTTGCCCTCATCGGAGGGCCCAAATAAATATTACAGTCCCAAATAATAAACAAATAAAATTATTACAGAATTTTCTAATTAATTAAAAGAAAGGATTGCGAAAGAAAAAAGGAGGGCGGCCACAGCCTCTGCCTCGGGGTGCGCAGATGATGCATGCTCGGAAACTTGGCTCGCCCGAAAAACCCGTTACCGTACCCCTGCCACTTCTGTTTGTACTGCCTTATCTCTTTGAAAATTGTCCAAGTCCTGGAGCAGGTTCCTTACACACTGCAGAGCACCACCGGCCAGACAGAATTCCTACCGGCACTCCAGAATCTCCATCGCTGTTGAGTTATAATCGGCACTTAAAATGTTGCCGGCCGGCACTGAATTGTGCCGGTCGCAGAAACCTCCAGAGACAGTTTGACAGCAAACAGAGAATAGACAGTGCATGGCATGGGTTTTCAGGCACATGTAAGCATGGTCATACTTCCTATCATGTTTTGGACTCAAGGAGGCATGTCCTTCGATCCTCGAGCCATCAATGGCGCATGGTGGCTCAAAGGATCAAATTTGCCATTTGATATAAAGACGCATGCAACAAACCAAATGAAAACCGAAGCCTTATCAAGTTGGAGTCAAAGCCCCGGTGACCGGGAATCGAGGCACATTACATCACTTGAAGTATGAATGTTCCTTATTCCCACACTTGGTTTTTGACACCCAAACCAGTAAATTGCAATGCAATGTTATGTAAACATGGGTCAAAATGCAACATGATACCAAGATGCAAGGCACAACAAGCATTATCCAACCAACTGACAAATGTGTAATGTCAAGCATATAAGGTGCAAAATTGTGAGGCAAATATGGACCAATTGGACAATGGGATTATATACTACAAGGCTTAATGAAGTAACCATGCAACAAATATGAAACAAGCATGCAATGGGGCCTAGAACCATAAAGGGCAGACCTTAACCATCCCAAAACAAGCGGCCAAAGGATGGTGAAAAGTGGACCAATCTTCATTGCTAAAGCAAACTTAATGTGTCCCCAAGGTTAAGGCATTAAAAAAGACATTTTTCCCCCACCAACATGACTAGCTCATGGCATGGGACTAAGACAAGTAAAACAGACCTTTACAGGCAAAATGGGCTCCAAAGCCTCCTAATATGGCAACTAAAATACTCCAAAGGTGTACCACCAAGGCTCAAAATGTAGGCATAAGGGGCACACCCTTCAAGACACAAAGGGGTCATTGCATTGCACACATACAAACATGGTTCTTGGACATAAAAATATGTTCCTAAATGATGTTAAATCATGAGGTGATTCACAACCATCTGCTAGAGTCAACAGGCCTCAAAGCTTCAAGCCAAAATACATAGCACTATTAAACAACATAGTCGAAGCATGCCAAAATGGATAACCAACGACTTTAAGCATGGATGAAAACAATCTAAAACTTCATGGAACTAAGCAAATCTCTCTCAAAAGAAAACTGGTACTCACTCCTGAAGAATCTGAATCTCAAAATGAAGAGAAAGAGATTGAGCAAGAGCAAGAAACACCATTACAAAGAACAAGATGTCTTGGTATGAACCCAAAGCTACCGGGAAAGAGCCTATGAGGCAGGGCCGAGTGTTCGCCCTAGTACCGGGAGACGTCCAGAATACCGAGACCGTTGTGTCAGGTATTCTCTCTATTTGTACTCAGAATGCTTATGTACTGATTGATTCGGGGTCTACGCATTCTTATGTGTCGCATGCTTTTTCGCGTAAATTGAATAGACCCTTAGAACCTATGAATTATCTGTTAGCTGTATCATCACCCGTTGGGGGATCTATGACCTGTGCATACATGTACCCTGCTTGTGAAATCATTGTTGGGGATGCACATCTGTTTATTGATTTACTGCCATTGAACATTGATCATTTTGATGTTATATTGGGGATGGACTGGTTAACGAAATATCATGCCGCCATAGACTGTATAACGAAACAAGTAGTTTTCCATCCACCTGGTCTACCTGAATTTGTGTTTAATGGGGTTGGAGTAGTACCTCCCCCGTATCTGATTTCATCTGTGAAGGCTGTTAAATTAATTAGAAAGGGGTGTAAAGGATATCTGTGTTCTGTACTGACTGTGTCTACTGATGATAGTGTTAAAACTGATGTGAATTGTATTCCTATAGTCAGGGAATTCCCAGATGTTTTTCCAGATAATCTTCCAGGGAATTTGATTGACAGGGAGATTGAATTTACCGTTGATGTGATTCCGGGTACACAGCCGATATCGAAAGCTCCTTACAGAATGGCCCCAACTGAACTGAAAGAACTGAAAGTGCAATTGCAAGAACTGTTAGACAAGAAGTTCATCAGACCTAGTACCTCACCGTGGGGTGCACCGGTTTTGTTTGTAAAGAAGAAAGATGGCTCGCTGAGACTGTGCATTGATTACCATGAATTGAACAAGGTAACTGTGAAAAATAAATACCCATTACCGCGCATTGATGATTTATTTGATTAGTTACAGGGTGCACAAGTGTTTTCTAAGATTGATCTCAGATCGGGGTATCATCAACTGAAGGTTAAAATAAAACTGCTTTTAGAACGAGGTATGGCCATTATGAATTTTTAGTTATGCCTTTCGGAGTCACGAATGCACCAGTTGCATTTATGGACCTCATGAACAGAATTTTTAAACCATACCTTGATGACTTCATTGTAGTATTTATTGATGACATATTGATTTACTCCAAAAGTATAGGACAACACGAACATCATCTGAGACTTGCCCTACAAACCTTAAGAGAACAGAAACTGTATGCTAAATTGTCTAAATGTGAATTTTGGCTTGACCATGTTATGTTTTTGGGGCATGTTGTTAGCAAAAATGGAATTTCTGTTGACCCGCAGAAAATTGAAGCTGTAGTGAACTGGCCTAGACCAACAAATGTGACCGAAGTCCGAAGCTTTTTGGGACTGGCTGGATATTACAGAAGATTTGTCAAAGACTTCTCCAAAATTGCCCTACCATTGACTCAGTTAACTCAAAAGGGGACATCATTTGACTGGACTGACCAAAGAAAATCTGCTTTCCAGGAGTTGAAAACTCGACTTGTGACTGCACTGGTTTTGACCTTACCTTCAGGTACGGATGGTTATACTGTATTTAGTGATGCTTCTCATAAGGGTTTGGGATGTGTTTTAATGCTGAATGGGAAGGTTATTGCTTATGCTTCCCGGCAACTGAGACCGCACGAAAAGAACTACCAGACCCATGATCTGGAACTTGCTGCAGTAGTATTTGCACTGAAAATCTGGCGTCACTATCTGTACGGGGTGACATGTGAAGTATACACCGACCACAAGAGTTTAAAGTATTTCTTCACACAGAAAGAACTAAACATGAGACAGCAGAGATGGCTGGAACTAATTAAAGACTATGACCTACAGATATTGTACCATCCGGGAAAAGCCAATACCGTCGCCAATGCATTGAGCCGGAAATCGATTGGAAACTTAGCATGTTTGCTCACAGGACGGAAAGAGTTGCTTTGTGACCTTGAAAAATCTAAAATTGAAATTGTTTTGCGAGAACAAGGCGGAACCATAGCTGCTATTTCTGCTCAACCAGCCTTGATAGAAGAAATTAAAGAGAAACAACAACTGGATGACTAGAAGAAATTAAAGAGAAACAGCAACTAGATGACTTCTTGAAAAAGATCATCGAGGAAAAAGAATCTAAACCGAGACCGGGATTCAAATTTGAGAATAATGTACTGAAATTTCACGAAAGACTGTGTGTACCGAATGATACTGAATTGAGAAGAAGAGTTCTGCAAGAGGGCCACAATTCAAAACTGTCTATCTATTCAGGGAATACGAAAATGTACTAAGACCTGAAACTGAATTTCTGGTGGCCGGGAATGAAGAAAGAAATCGCAGAATTTGTATCGAAATGTCTTCATTGCCAACAAGTTAAAGCCGAACATCAACGACCCGCAGGCTTATTGCAGCCCTTACCGATACCGGAGTGGAAATGGGAACATATCACTATGGATTTTATTGTGGGATTGCCTCGCTCCAGTAAAGGTATGGACTCGATTTGGGTTATTGTTGATAGACTGACTAAATCTGCTCACTTCTTACCTGTTAAGACAATTTATAATGCGGACAAATTGGCTATACTCTATATTGACGAAATTGTTAGACTGCATGGAGTGCCTGTGTCCATTGTTTCTGACAGGGATTCGAAGTTTACATCAAGATTTTGGCAAAGCCTACAGACTGCACTGGGTACTGAATTAAGACTGAGTAGTGCCTATCATCCTCAGACAGATGGCTAGTCAGAAAGGACCATCCAGACTCTAGAGGATTTATTGAGAATGTGTGTCCTTGATTTTCTGGGAAACTGGGAAAGCCACTTGCCCTTAGCTGAATTTGTTTACAACAACAGCTATCATTCGAGTATTGGTATGGCGCCTTTCGAGGCATTGTATGGCAGAAAATGTAGATCTCCGATTTGCTGGGAAGAAGTTGGAGACAGGCCTTTGCTTGGGCCCGAGATTGTTTATGAAACAACTGAGAAAGTGAAACTAATACAACAGAGATTGAAAACTGCACAGAGCAGACAGAAGAGTTATGCTGATGTTAGAAGACGAGACAGAAAGTATGAAGTGGGTGATCACGTATTTGTGAAAGTGACACCGATGAAAGGCCAGACTCGTTTTGGAGTCAAAGGCAAATTAGCACCGAGATACGTCGGACCATATGAGATTATTGAGAAAATCAATCCGGTAGCGTATCAAGTTGCGCTTCCTCCTGAAATGGAGCATATGCATAACGTCTTCCACATTTCTATGTTGAGAGACTATCTTCGGGATCCTTTCCATGTGATAGAGCCTACTCGTGTAGTGCTGAGTGATAACTACACTTACGAGGAACGGCCTATACAGATTGTGAACAGAAGGATCAAGAAGCTGAGAAACAAAGAAATCCCGCTGGTAAAAGTTGACTGGCAGAACCATGGTGGCATGTATGCCACTTGGGAAAGGGAAGAGGACATGGCTAAAAGATATCCTGAACTATTTCCACTGAATCCTGTTTTCTTCCAGAATGAAGGTAACTCGAGTTTAGAGGACTAAACTCTTTATAAGGAGGGGAGACTGTAATAACCCTCGTCACTATTTACCGAATAACCACTGATTACCGTTAAACTGAACTGATTATGACTAATAACTGAACTGATTATGACTGATAAGTGAACTGAATAAAGTACTGAACTGACTGACTGAAAGTTGGAACTGAATCAACTGAGTATGTGTGTTAATCTGTATTCTATCTGTTTGATTGTTTACTTGATCTGTTCATGTTTTATGTTCAAACTGCTAATTAGAGGCCTTATCGGCGGCCGAGCTGGGAATTGATTGATGTTTTATGATCATTGTAATTTATGTGATTTTATGGTATAGTTATCCGAAAATTGATCTGGTATGATTAAATTAGATTAAAATGAGCCAATTAAAGAGTTAGGCTTAATTACTAAATTGCCATCCTAGTGGGTCACTGTAGACGCGCCCGCGGAGGGACCCCGCTGCTACAGTTCGGACTCACGATTTTTGTTGTCGCGGTTCTTAATCTAAACCAAAGAGTCCAAATCTGGCAAATCGTTTTGAGAAACAGATTTTTGAAAAAGTAGTGCCAAACATGGACTGCTTTGCCAGATACAGAGTCGCCACCTAAATATTTTTTTAAAATGGGGGAATTTTGGAAACCCTGACTCGATGCCGAAGGCCACATGTCCGTCATCACCGGAGTTGTCTCGGCTCGGGAGCTTGGGTACGATCGGGGAAGGTCAGCTATGAGCACCCCCTTTCGCCCGGTCCGAAGACCGGCCTCTACTAACCATGATATCCAATTTTGAAAACGTTTATGTGTTCTTAAACCGGTTATTAGCCTAGAATTACTATGTTATGCATGCAGCAAACAAGTATAGACCAAATCGCCCAAATTGGAACAAAACATTTCATGTTTGTTTTGAAAAAAATGGTTTGCTACTCGCAAGTAGGTTAAAATGCGGATTTTGCCACCCTCAAGTGGGCTTTTAGAAAAGATTATTTTGCCACTATCTAGTGGGCTTAAAACTCACAGTTTTAATGCATTTTTCCAATTTAGGTAATTCAACCTCCATCCACAGGCATTCAAGCAGTTATATCACATAAGCAGTTAGCCTCATGGTAATCATGCTATCATGGCAACATTCACACGCATGCGGTATGCTAAAGCATAAAAGCTTACCTAGTACTCCGTGCCAAAACAGTAAACTAGTTAGCAAAATGTGCGTGTCCTAGTTCATGCTAAATTGCCTAATGCAACACATACAAGATGCAATTTAGATAGGCTCGGTTAACCTAAGCATGGCATATGTAATGCGATCAATTATCACATATTTGATTTGTAAATTGAAATACAAATACAGTTAGCGTGATGCACTGAGCCCAATACATGCAGTACAAATGCATGAATGCACGCATGCATAGCATAAGGTATGCTGAATCTAAACATGCCCTAATCTACCATCGTAAGCAGGTAAATAAAATAGAAGAAAGAAGTAGGGTTGGAAGACATACACACCACCCACACACACTTATTACAGATTTGCCCTCACTCGGAGGGCCCAAATAAATATTACAGTCCCAAATAATAAACAAATAAAATTATTACAGAATTTTCTAATTAATTAAAAGAAAGGATGCGAAAGAAAAAAGGAGGGCGGCCACAGCCTCTGCCTCGGGGTGCGCAGATGATGCATGCTCGGAACTTGGCTCGCCCGAAAAACCCGTACCGTACCCCTGCCACTTCTGTTTGTACTGCCTTATCTCTCTGAAAATTGTCCAAGTCCTGGAGCAGGTTCTTTACACACTGCAGAGCACCACCGGCCAGACAGAATTCCTACCGGCACTCCAGAATCTCCATCGGCTGTTGAGTTTATAATCGGCACTTAAAATGTTGCCGGCCGGCACTGAATTCTGCCGGTCGGCAGAAACTTCCTACAGAGACAGTTTTGACAGCAAACAGAGAATAGACAGTGCATGGCATGGGGTTTTCAGGCACATGTAAGCATGGTCATACTTCCTATCATGTTTTGGACTCAAGGAGGCATGTCCTTCGATCCTCGAACCATCAATGGCGCATGGTGGCTCAAAGGATCAAATTTGCCATTTGATATAAAGACGCATGCAACAAACAAAATGAAAACCGAAGCCTTATCAAGTTGGAGTCAAAGGCCCCGGTGACCGGGAATCGAGGCACATTACATCACTTGAAGTATGAATGTTCCTTGATTCCCACACTTGGTTTGACAACCCAAACCAAGTAAATGCAATGCAATGTTATGTAAACATGGCTCAAAATGCAACATGATACCAAGATGCAAGGCACAACAAGCATTATCCAACCAACATGACAAATGTGTAATGTCAAGCATATAAGGTGCAAAATGTGATGGCAAATATGGACCAATTGGACAATGGGATTAATATACTACAAGGCTTAATGAAGTAACCATGCAACAAATATGAAACAAGCATGCAATGGGGCCTAGAACCATAAAGGGGCAGACCTTAAACCATCCCAAAACAGCGGCCAAAAGATGTGTAAAAGGTGGACCAATACTCATGCTAACAAGCAAACTAATGGTCCCAAGGTTAAGGCATAAAAAAGACATTTTTCCCCCACCAACATGACTACTCATGGCATGACTAAGACAAGTAAAGACAGACCTTTTACATGCAAAATGGGGCTCCAAAGCCTCCTAATATGGCAACTAAAATGACTCCAAAGGAGTGTATGCACCAAGGCTCAAATGTAGGCATAAGGGGGCACACCCTCAAGACACAAAAGGGGTCATGCATGCACACATACAAACATGGTTCTTGGACTAAAATATGGTCCTAAATGATGTTAAATCATGAGGGTGATCACAACCATGCATGCTAGAGGTCAACATGCTCAAAGCTTTCAAGCCAAAATACATAGCACCTATAACAAACATGTCAAGCATGACCAAATGGATAACCAACAGACTTTAAGCATGGAAAAACAATGCTAAAAGCTTCATGGAACTAAGCCAACACACACAAGAATCATGGTCCAAGCACAAGGGACATTTCTAGGCCAAATGGAGCAATACAAAGCAAGTGCTACAAGCATACAAGGAGGCACAAATCCGGCCAAAAACAGAGATCCCACATGACCTAAAAACACCCAAAAAATTCTGAAATAAAGCAAAAACCAAGCAAGCATGCATGCCACCCTTTTGGGCCACAACTCAAGGAAACAAGACAATAAAGGGAGAGGGGTGTCCCCCCCCTATGCAAGACTTCAAACCGACCTCTTCAACACTAAAAATACACTGATTTTCAGCGGTGAAGAGATCAAAATACAAAGACGACCAAAGCTTAACCAAAGAGGCAACAAAAGTGGCCAAACAAGGCCTAATAGAGTGAGTTTGCACTCAAAACACCAAACAACCTTAATGAAAGTTCTAAAGCATGAAAATATAGGCCTTTTTCATGTTATACACAAAAGCTAAAACAGCAAGCAAGATAGGTAAAAAACTATTGCAAGTTTGGGGAATATAAAGCAAGATGCTCACCCTTGAAGAACAAATGGTCTAGCCCTCTTCTTTTGATCAAAACCAGTCCAAAAACTCAAGAATCAACCCCCCAAGTTCCTCAATCTCGGAGTAAGGTGTAATAGTGTGTGTAATGGTGCAAAAGTAAGGTAAAAACCACCTTTAGGCCAAGGAAACACACACAAAGGAGGGGGGAGAGGGAGATATAGAGATAGAGTGTATTTATACCTCAAAGCTCTGGTTTTTGGTTCCAAAATTCTAACCTAGAATAAAGAGGAAGACCCTCCCTCTTATAAGACTCCCTCTTGCAAAGCTTATACAACAAGCTTGCTTAGAGGGAGATCCCTCCATACGTGTATGGAGGGAGATCCCTCCAAAATATCCCCATAAAGTGGATGAACAGTGGTCGGCTGCCCAAAAAAGTTGTTTCATCAAAAAAAAGTGCCGACCGGCAACAAACTATGCCGACCGGCAACAAAATGTGCCGACCGGCAACAAAATGTGCCGATGGAAGCAAAAGACCAGCCGGTGGCCTCTAGACACTGCCGGTGGTGCGTGGGGATGCCTTGCAAGGCCTTCCTTGCCCTTCCAAGGCAAAACATAAGTGTTCGGTGTGAAACCAGACACTAAACGGTCAAGTTCGGAGATCCTGAGGCAGGGCGCGCGAGCCGAAACCTCCGGGAATTCTAAGCGAACACATACATGAATAATCACCGAGTGTTCCAAGCGGTGACGTCCAAGTCTCAAGGACGGTCAAAAATGGGGTGTCTACAGTCACTTACTTAATACTTTGAGGACTCATTCTTATGCATTACAAAACATTTTCCTCAGCCATATCTCTTGTTCAACCGACCATAGAGAGAGAGAGACTTGAGGAGTAGATTTCATCTCACTTTGCTTGGTCTTGCTTGGAAATTAAGAGGATTGAAGTATAAATTTGCATAATTGAGCTTCCTTGCCTATAATTCAAAACTTAGGTAAGAGAATTTAACCTTCTAGTAATGTATTTGAACTTGTTCATGCTTAGTTCTTGAGCCCCTAGTGATTTGAGCCTTGATTGGTCCATGTATGTTGAATTGGAGCCTAGTTCATGCATGCATGCCTTCATTTTGAAGTTTTGAAATTGTCTTTCATAAAAATTATACATGCATGCTCATATTTTTACAAGAGACCATGAACTCATCATCTTTTTGAAAGATTTGGCTCACTAGAGCATGAAATTGAAGCTTTGAAATGGTTTGAATTCATGCATGTTGCATGTTCATCCTGTTCTTGAAAATGATTTGAAATTGAGTTTGAATTAAACACCCTTGGGCTTTGATTTCTCAAATTGAGCTTTGAACCATGTTATTCCATGTGTTTACAAATGTTTTCTGGAAATTCAGCCCAAGAGGTCGAGTTTTGAGTTATTAAAACTTGGTTTTTGGCTTGGAGGTGCAATCTGGGTTTTCCAGATTTTGCACTTCCGCTCGAGCGGGGACTAGTGACACTCGAGCGTGGAATCCGAGCATCCAGTATTTTCTCTGCACTGTTTTACAGTCCGTTCGAGCAGAGGATTGGGAGCTCGAGCGGAGGCATGTGTCTCACAATCGAGTAGGCGTCGAGCGCCCGTCGAGCGGAGATTTCACCCATCCAGTACTTTTACAGTACGCTCGAGCGGGAGAGCTGACGCTCGAGCGTGTACCTTTGTTGCATGTCCGCTCGAGCGGGTAAACCTGCGCTCGAGCGGGACTCTGTTTTTCTGAAACTTCTGAAACTGCTTTTTGAGTACATCTTTGCATCCTCATCCCATTCTAGGCATTCTTAGGCCTAGTTTAAGGTATCTTACTGAGGATATAGATGTAGAACACATCGAGGCATTAGGGGTTAAGTTACTATCTTTCCCAGCTGTGTAGCTTAGTGTGTTCAATCTGTTAACTGTGTAGGGTTGGCGACTGGGGAGGCACGCTCTAGCATACCGTTGCCCAAACTCTATGAGTAACGATTGTGTAAAGATATGTTCACAAATGATTATCTTCTGAACAACTGAACTGTACTGTTTTCTGAACTGATTTACTGTTAACTGAATGAATGTATGTCCTATATTCTGAACTGTATTGTGGCATCCTTAGCACCTACTGTTTACTGTTACTGTGACAGAATTCTCTGTCGGTTCCCTTGTTGGAACCACCACTGTTTACTGACTGATGGCCATCATTACTGCTCGGTCTTTTAAGACCTATTGCTTACTGTACTGTTATGCTAATGGGTGTACCACATATGACTGTACTGACTGAACGACTAAAATACTGATTTAATGAACTGTTTTCATTACTGTAAGGACATTCATTCTTAACCTTTTTACGCATTATGTTATTCACTAGGCTTTTGCTCACTGCTCATATATATATGTAGGTGTACAGGCACCAGACCGCGGCTAGGAGCGTCAGGGTTACTCCAGTTTTGTCAAGCCAGCCTATGCGCCTCACTGCGAGGTTCCGAGCCTATCGTGTTAAGGCTTAGGGGTGTTTTACAATTCCCTCTTCTGTACTGTCTTACTGTTTTGTAATAACCGAATGGATTGTATAGACTGCGTGTTACTGTACTGTTATGTAAGGGATGAAGTCCCTAGTCTGAATGATTGTAAATATTGTGCATACTGTTCTGTACTGTCTACGTACAAATGTATGAAAAGTCTTTTTGCATACAGACTGTCACAGCTCATTGGACATTGTTTATTTACTGTTTTGGCTTCCGCCAGGCCCTGTACTCTGTTTTACTGTTCTACTGTTCTGCAGGCCTTCGGTAATCTCGGATTACTGGCCGGTTACGGTGCTAAACCCATAGGGCCGGGTTTGGGTCGTGACAGTTACATCTTGCCACTTGATGTTGTTTTGCAAGATTGGCCAACAATGTTCAAAAACAAAATATTTGTTTTCATCTTGATGGTATAACAGTTTTGCTTGAAGCATCTATATCAATAAAATATTAAATTAATTAATTAGTTAATTTTTATAGAAGACAAAATAAAAAAATAACATAATAAATGAAAATGAAATCTTACTATATCAACTTGCGACGCCCCACTTGGATGTAGATTTTCGACTTGTGCTAGACACCCACGAAATTTGTTGCAACATTTTATGATTGCACCCCATCGAGATGAGATAGACACTTGTGTTCTTGAGTGATCATTCTGTAGCAAACAATAATTTTCAAAAAAAATTTTCCAAAAATGAGCATGCGATTGCGAATTTCCAACAATTGGGTCTTCAGTAATGTGACACCAAGCTCTACAAATTACCACATCTTCTTGAGTGGTGAATGATTTTCCTCTTTTTGTTTTCGATGAACCTTCCATAGTGGTTAGCCGAAAAAAATAAAAACAAAATATTTTTGAAAGGAATTTTGAAAGTTTGCTGTCAAATGCAATTAAGATAAAGAGAGGAGAAAAGAAGTATAAAATTTAAAATATTTGCTGTGAAATGAAATTGAGATTGAGGTTTCTATTTATAGAAATACAAAAATATGACTATTAGGAAAAAACATGACCATTAATTTATAGTTGGTTTTTTTTTTTTTAAGGCAAAAAAAGCACAACGACTCTTTTTCCTTCCCAAGACAGATCACCACCGTCCACGCAAACCATTTCCAATCATTGAGATGAAGATCCAGAATCATCCAACCCTTTTCTTCACCCTCTCAGTCTCCCTCTCACTCTATCTCTATATGTCTTCTCTCTCTTCAATCGAAGCATGTCTTTTTCTCTATCACTCTCACTCCTCTCTGTCTCTCACTCTCTCTCAATCCTAGAATGCAAGAGACGATCACCAGATCTATCTCTCCTTAATTGTCACTCTATCTCTCTTCTCTCTCTCTTTGATTGGCGACGGTACAAGATCGAACCCCCATTCATCTCTCACGCTCACTCCTCTCTGTCACACTCTCTCTCTCTCTCTCTCTCTCTCTCTCTCACACACACACACAATCTTAGAATGGAAGAGACGATCACCATATATACCTCTCCCTCAGTGTTACTCTATCTCTCATCTCTCTGTCTTCGATCGGCGATGGTACATGCTTGAAGAGACGATCGGTGACAGTCTACCCCCATCCCTCTCTCTTTCTCTCTCTCTCTCTCTCTGACTCCTCTTTATCTCTCTGTCTCTCTCAGTCTTAGAATGGAAAACATGATCACTAGATCTACCTCTCCCTCACTATCACTCTATCTCTCATCTCTCTGTCTTCGATCGACGACAGTACAAGATCGAAAAGGCGATCAGCGACCAAATCTACTTTGAACTACCAAAACCAGGTATTTATTATCTTTAGTTTTGTTCATTATTTTCATTTTTGTTCATATTTTCAGTTATGAAATTGCTTGTTGAGCTCATTATGAAATAGTTGAATTTTTTTTTTGTTGAATCTGACATTTGTTCAATTTGTTTGAGAAAAAAAATTAAAAAAAAAAAGTTGAATTTGTTTGAATTTGTTGGATTTGTTGAATTTTTTTGAATTTGTTGAATTTGTTTGAATCCGACCAAATTAAAAAAAGATTTGTTGAATTTGTTGATTTCGGGTAAATTAAAAAAAAAAGTATTCAAATTTTTTTTGGTGAATTCTAAAACATAAAAATGGTGAAACAGTTGCTGGGAGGGAGGGAAGGAGGAAGGAAGGCAAGACGGAAACAGTTGGTTTTGGCACAGTTGGCACAAATGGTAGCTGCCAAAGCTTGTGGTATTTTTCAAATTTGGCAACTGCTATATCCAACCATTGGAGCATCATTTTACAATACAGCTGCTATGTTATAGCAATGGCAGCTCCAATGGCAAACCATTGGAGATGCTCTTAGTGCGACAAATTGCACTGGCAAAGTCAGATCACAGATGAATTGTCATCATCTGTTTGTGTGAGAATGCCACAAGTGACAGTGAACAAATTTCTCTCTAAGGCCTCATTTGGCATGTGCTTGTTTTAGCTTAAAAATCAAAAAGTCTATAGCATATACCAAAAAGTCAAATATTTCATTTTCTCTCTACTTTTGCACATCTTTTCGTAAAAAAAATTAAAACGTCAATCCAAACATACTTAGTTTTTTTTTACCTCATATTTTAGCCAAAAATTTAAAAAAAAAATTACCAAAATAGCATGTTCCCAAACGAGGCCTAAACCAGGCTATAGCTTCAGCATCAAAGAGAAACCAATAGCATAAGCCAAACAAATTCTTACTCATTATAACATGAGCCATGGATCAAAAGAAGATATAATTAGTAAGGCTAATGTTAAAAAGTGCATGTTTAATGTTAAAATTAATGTAATTGTGTTTTGAAAGTGATAAAAAAAAATTATAAAGTGTTTTAAAATGAGTGAAAAGTGTCATAAAACTAATGAAAAGCATAAGGGAAATAACATCACAGTAGTACAGAAAACAATTACAAATCAGTGTTAAAATTTATACACTTTTGGCATGTTTGATTGGGTGAATTAGAGCATGGAATTGGGATTATTAATTCGTGGGCCCAATTATCCTATGTTTGCTTTAACATTTTGGTTTAGGATTATTAATCCAATGGATAATTAATCCAACAAATTTATAGGATTATTAGTTATGGGGTAGGGGAGAGATTATTAATCCAATGAATATTAATCCAATTGGATAATGAATACTATACTAATTTAATAGAATTATTAATATTTCAGTATTAGTCTTGTAAATCAAACATGAGCTTTAATAATTAAAATGCTATACTTTTTCATGATTCTATAAGAAAATTGTTTTTGACCCCACTGTTATGTCCACAAAAGTATATTAGGTTCTATACTTATTTTGTCCTTTTCTTATTGGCAATTGTTAGCAAAACCTTTTTAGACTAATGACGATATTTTTTAGAGATGGATTTAAAATTATCACTATAAGGGTAGGAAATAAGTTTAAAAGTACAAATTCCTATAATTTTAAATTTTTTAATATAATATATATAATAATTTTAAATTTTTTGAGGGTATGGTCGCCTCTGCCGTAAATCCATCCTTGATCTTTTGTGTAATTATTAGCATTTTCCTACATTAAAAACACAAATCAGTTTTCTAAAACAATTCCAGACAGTTCCTAATAACTAGCTTAACTCTTGAGCTATCTGAGCCTGATTTAATCCTTGACAAAATAAAAATAAAAATAAAAATAAAAATAATTCCACTTGTTCAACCCAGACACAAAATGCCATTATTTATTACCTAAAAAAATGTAATTTTTACATTTTGCAATAGTGGGCCCTATTATTATGTTTGCAAGCTGAGAATTGAACCTTAAAACCTGGACAAAAAACAGAATCTGTTGTTATCTAATTCTCCAAATGCCAAAATTGCATATGTTGGCTCTCTTTTTTTGTTCTTCTCCTCCATTAAGTAGTAGTAAACAAATATCAACCCTTTTTTCTTCTTTACACCAAACAAAAAGGACACAAAATATGAAAAAACTGATCAATAAATAAAAACTAATACAAATGACAAACCTCTTCAAATCCTTAGATGCAATTTCCAATGTAAAATATGTATGTCACTTGAAACCACCCATCTCGGCATCAGATGAAGATGAGTAAAGCGATGAGGATGCAGAGAAGCTTGTGTTATTGCTCTTTAATTGGGTGCAAACTTTGCATTGTCTTTGTGGATGATGATGAAGTCACCGGAACTCCACCAGAGTTCTTGTTTTCCCGAGCATCCGTGGTGGTGGTTGTGGTGGCCGGAGAGCCCTTGAGAAGGACATCAACCTTTTTGCATACTCTTCCCTTTCATGCTTGATTTCTTTGAGCATTGCCGCGACATCTTTCATTGTAGGCCTTTCATCAGGAATCCGGATCCGGACGAGTTGACACATAACAAGGCTATTCCTAGGGCTTGCATCATTTCCTCGATTTCCGATTCAGGCCGCGATAGTAGGCTTGAAGCAAGGACTTCAACTCCTTTTCCCCTCTTCTGTCTCACCCAATCTAGTACATGGAGTCCTTCGGGTATCGTTGGATCGATTGGTTGCTTCCCTGTCAATACTTCCAATGCAACTACACCGTAGCTATAAACGTCACTCCTCTGTGATCTTCAGCATGCAACCATATTCTTAAAAAACAAAAACAAAAGAAAAAATTAGTACAAAGTTTGCTAAATTAGGTTTCATTTGTCTATCTAAGAGTCTACTAAGAATTACTGAGTGGGCTCAACAGTATAGGCAATTTAGCAGTTCGCCTAAAACGTGTCAAAAAATTCCTTTTTGCCAAGGTCCTGACTATCTAAGGCGCTGGTGAGGACTGGTTTTAATGTTTGGCCTAGAGGCTCAAAAAACTTCGGGCCGCTACTTCTTAAGAAGAACGAAAATGAGACCAAAAAACTATTTAAAATCCAGTAGTTCTACATACACAAACAAATCACAGAATACATCTGAGCAGGATTGAGTAAGGAATTCGTAAAATCCGTAATCCGATCCGGTTCAGTCCAATCCGGTAGGTTTGGATTGATTTTTTGAATCCGCGATTCAGTTTCGGATTGAAAAATTAAAAATTCGTAGCCCATGGATCGGTTCCGGATTGAAACCGATCCGGACCGTATACAAATAACCTATATTTATATTATACATCATCCCGCATAGTATCTTCTTTTATTGCTTTTGTTTGTTAGTTTTTAGTTTTAATTTGTAATGGTCTAAATACTTAAGGTAGAACCAATTTTCTTATGGTTGTTTAAATTCTAAAACAGTATGTCGCTATTATAAAAAGACGTGTTGCGATTGTGGAACTAATATGATGCTATATTTATGTTTTTATGAAATTAAAATATTCTATAATTTTTTTTATTTAATTATGTGAATCCATGATCCTAAACCGATCCAATCCGTGTTTAAATAGATTGGTTCGGATAGGTTCCATGATTTAAATGGATTGGAATGGTTCCAATTTTCAAAAATCGTAAATAATGGATTGGTCCTAGTTTTACTCTAATCCCGACTAATCCAAATCATGCCCACCCCTACATCAGAGAACACTTGCAACGGTGTGAGTAGTGGATCCTTTCCTTGTAAGTGTTCCATGATTTGTTTTTATGCAAATATCATTTTGCTTTAAATCACTTGCCACGGGTTTCCAAACAGAGACAAGATAGTGTATTGCTTCATAAAATAAGGCTTAAAACATTATGTTAACAAAAAATTGTTGCAACAAATCCAAGTTAAATCAAGATTCTGTTGTTCACATTCACATTTGGCAAGGATTCAAAGTAAACCATTCACACAAGTAAAATTATGCTCCATAAATTATATATATCATAGAAAAAATAAAATTAAAAACTTACCGGGCACAATGTACCCATAAGAACCTACAACTGTATTAGATGATCGAGCAAAATCACCATCATCGACCAGCTTGGCTAGTCCGAAATCTACAATATAAGACTCAAATTCAAGGCCGATGAGGATGTTATTGACCGTAACGTCCCTATGAACAATTGAAGGGACACGATCATGGTCATTTCAAGACCGACCAATAATAAGCTATACAACAATTTTCAATTTAACCATTTCTCATTTTCTTTCCATAAAATTTCTTCTTTATACACACAATCATAGGAATATCTCAATCACATATTCACCATAATACTAGATAACCATAGATTTCATAATATCTTATTATTTCCCAAACACAAAACCCCAATTTTTAGGATTTCCACAAAACTAAAAGTTTTTCTTTTTTTTTCTCATTTTTGAAAAGATTTTTCCAAGACAACATCCCTCTTTAACAATATAATTCATAATCTCAAGAGTTTTTTAGAAAACACTGAGAAAACCCACTTTTACAATCATCAAAAACTTATGAGCCAAAATCAAAGTTTAATACTATGAGGAAGTTCCAAAATCAACATAAACTTGCAAAAATATATTTATAACTCTAAGAGAATCCCTATCTCAAGCTTGAAAGAGGAAGGAGAGAAAAACCCTAAAAATGAATGTTGATGAAACTCGATTCGATCGGTAAGAACGTAACCCTCGTCGCCCTCTTCGATTCGGTGTAAGAAGCCCTCTCAAATTATTGGTAGATCTTGCTAAATCGTAGAGAGAAGATTGAAATTTGGTAGGTTTGTAGAGGGAAATGAGAGCAAAGATGGATATATATCCATAGAGAGAGAGAGAGTTGAAAAAAGTGGTCAAAACACCCCTTTGACATTAGTTTTGAGAAAAATGAGCACGAAATTGGAGACTGATGTGCTAAAATCTGCCCGTGTGATTTCAATTCCACACGAGCGGAATTCCCAATCCACATGAGCGGAAATTTTTGCCTTAAGGGCGAAATGCTCCAGAGAGTTGCTTAGAAAAACCCCATCAAAATTCGTTTGAGCGGACCCAAAATTTGCTCGAACAGTTTTCTACCCATAAAACACTGAAAGTTTTTGGAAAACTCTGTGAGGATCCACTTGGGTAGATTCCAATTCCGCACGAACAGTTTTGCCTAGAAACTCAGAATGTGATTTTGCAAACCAAGGCAAGTTCTAATGTCCAAAACTCACAGTTTTCAACCCAAAAAAAATTAAGAAGAATTAAGTAGGAGTAGAAAATGAATCTCAATAACCCGATACAGTAAACAAAACATCAAAAGAGATGCATACTACCTTACTACACGATACAAATCAAGCTCAAGACCCGAGACATCACAGTCTTACCTTTTTGTATGTCATTAAGCGTGCACCTTTTTTATTCTGACAAATTAGATACGATTTTGTAGTTTTTTCTATTGCTCAAATATTTGATGAACCAAACTCGAATTTGATTAATTCTTTGTAATTGAATTTAAGTATCTAAAAAGTTGACTCTATTCGTTTGTGACCATAAGTAATAGGGACTTAAATTTTGAAGATCATAATCCCCAAATCTTAATGGCATGGACCTTTATTGGTGCATTAAGTGTTGCCTATCATGTGTTGCCTATCATGTGCTTTTGTGGATTACAAGCGCCTTTAGAGAGATTTTCTAGATCTGTCAAGCCTTGAAAGTCCACATGTGCAAGCACTAATAATATTACTTTAGTGTTGTTTTTGTTTTTACGTGGAAAATCATCAGCAATGCTGACCCCCAGTTGGGGGTGACTCTCACCACCCCTCCTTCCACCGCCCACATACACGTGGGGGTAAGGAGAGGATGACAACAGAAAAACAAAAAAAAGAAAAAAAAAATTGAGCTAATCAGCACCCAGTAGGGATGCTGGGGTTTCCCCAGTGGGGGTCTCCCCATTTTCCAAAAATCATATACATGCAATGACGATTAAATAATATAGGGAGGAAAGTGTTGTTTTTCATATTTTAATTAATTATTATATCATTGAATTTAAAAATTAAATTAATTTTTTTTTATTTTAAATAATAATACTCTTTATGTATATATATATATACTGCGGGTATAAATAAATAATTAAAAATTAATTTTTAAATTAAAATAATAATATAAAATTGATTAAAACTATGTAGTAAAAATAATTTATAATCAATTAAATTTTATTCATTTTTATCAGAGTTACATATAAGAGAATATTTTTATTCAGTCCTCGTTTGGTAAACATTTTGCGGCTAAAAAAACACAAAAAGACAAAATAAGTTATATTAGCTAATAAGACAAAATGTCACATCCAAATCGTAATCATTATACTTTTTCTCTCACAAAAGTGAAAAAAATCCAAAAATGAAAACTAAACAAAGCTAAAAAAGTCAGGCTAAAAAAGTTCTAATACAAAAAAGTTGGCTACCATAGCCAATGCCAAATGAAGCTTCAGATATTATTAATTGTGTATTCTAAATTTTTAATAAAAAAAAAATGCACGTTGTAATTAATTAGTAAAAATTAAAGAATAAATTTAAAAAATTATATTTAAGATAAAATATAAACACATTTCATTTTATTAGTTTTGTAATTTTAATTTACCATATGATAGTCATAAATTACACTTGTTAATATAATAATTTTTTCTTATTTTGTAAAATCTAAAAATTTGTCCACTCAAAATTGTAAATTATCTTATGTCATAACTCTAACATGATAATGAATTAGTATTGACTTGTCAAAGCATCTCCAATGGAGCTGCTATTTCACTTGCCAAAGCTAAAAAATGACAGGAATGACAAAAAGTTGTCTCCAATGGTTTGCTATTTCACTTGCCAAATATGGCAGATGTCATATGTGTTCTCAAATTTGGCAAATGAAACAGCAGATGCCAAACTTGCCAGATCAACAAAAATCAACAGCAATTTGGCACCAAATTCAGTTGAAAACAAGAGAATTAATCCAGTAGGGAACCCATTTTTCAGAATCAAACCCAATTTTCAGAATCAAACAAATTTCAGAATGAAATTGACAAACCCAAATTCGGTTTCTCAAATTTTTTTTTTTTAATTCATTATCACCAAATCAATCAATCCAAATCGTATGCATTCACAATAAACCAAACGAAATCAGATAATCCAGTATCACAATAAAATGATCGGAAGTCCAAAAATTTGCAGAATGAAGATTGAGATGGAGACAGATATCAAAACATATGTATATATATATATGGAGATATCAGATTTGATGGATGAACAAAAAAAAAATTCAATAAGACAGATATCAAAAATTGATAGATGAACAAAAATTGATCTAAAAAAATAATTAAGAAAATTAGGAGAAAAACATACCAGATTTGAGTTGGATGAAGATCTGGTTTGAATCCATCGCCAACTTTGAGTTTCAAAAAAAACGATCACCTCAGCTCCACATCAACAATCAGAAAAATAAAGAAAAAATCAACACATGAAGACTGAGAGAAAGACAGATCAAAACATGTATGTATATATATATATATATAAGTATATATATAGATGGAGATCGTACCACAGACAGATCGAAGGTGAAGATGAGTATGTATACAGACAGATCGTATACATCGGATATGAGTATTTTTACAGGCAAATCGGATATGAGTATGTATACAGACAAATCGTACCACAGATAGATCGTACACTAATCGGAGGTGAAGATTGAGCGGGAGACAGATCGAAGCTTCATAGGTAGAGAGAGTGTGAGAGGAAGATAGAGTGAGAGAGTGAGAGTCAGAGAGGGGTTTCGATCATGGAGGAGAAGGGGGAGTGATTTGAGAAGAGGGAAACAGAGTGAGAAAGTGAGAGGGAGACAGAATGAGAGAGTGAGAAAGGTTTCGATCATGGAGGAGAATGAATAGTGGTGAGGAGAGGTAGACAGAGTGAGAGGGAGAGGAAGAGGGTGGATCATTCTAGATGTTTGGAGACAAAGTGATGCCTCAGTGTATAAAAGAGTCGTTGGGCTCTGTTTGGTTTTTTTTTTTAATATTAATTATTTTTTACAACAGTTATTTCAAACGGCTATTTCCCAAACGGTAATATTTTTTATTTCTATAAATTGAAACCCTCCATGTCACTTTTATTTCACACAAACATTTTGATTTAATTTTTCTTTTCTTCTTTCTTCTTTGAATTTGATTTCACAACAAACCCCTTAAATTATTTTCTTTTTGGTTTTTTCATCCAATCACTATGAAAGGTTCATTAAAAACAAAGAGAGGAAACTCATTCACCATTGAAGAAGATATGGCAATTTGTAAATCTTGGTGTCACATTTCAGAATACCCAATTGTTGGCAATTTGCAATCGTATGCTCACTTTTGGGAGAGAATTTACGAAAATTATTGCTTGCTTCAGAATGATCAGTCCAGAACACAAGTATCTATTCTATCTCGATGGGGTATAATCATGAAATGTTCTAACAAATTTCGGGAGTGTTTAGCGCAAGTTGAAAATCTTCACCCAAGTGGGATTTCTCAAGTTGATATAGTAAGTTTTTATCTTCAGTTATTATGTTTAGTTTCTTATTCTGGTATCGTATAAAAATTAAGTAATTAAATAATGTTTCAATTTTTTTTAAGCAAATGCTTCAAGCAAAACTGTTATACCATCAAGATAAAAACAAACATTTTGCTTTTGAACCTTGTTGGCCAATATTGCAAGACAATATCAGGTGGCAAGATGTAGCTCCCACGAATACGGTAAAGTCTAGGATGCATACAGTGTTTACCCCTAATTCAGCCCCTGATTTCCCTATGGATAACTGCATTTCTCTTGAAGACGACAACAGTCCAAGTTTTGGTAACAATCCAACTGTTGGTGAGAGCAGTGTCTCTGCAAGGGGTAAAAGGCCGATAGGTAGAAAATCTGCAAAAGAATTATTTCGGAGAAATCAAGTCATTGAAACTGAAGTCCAAAAAATAAGTATACAATTGGACACATTTAACCAACACCTTGCTGAGAAAGAAAAGAAAAAAGAGGAAAGAGAAGAAAAAAAGATTCAAGCACTACAGGAGATGAAAGAACTTGAGATGAAAAAACATGAGTTTGAGATGAAAAAGGAAAAACACAAAATAATGACTACGGACATTTCTCATTTAGACCCTCAGATGAAAGTGTATTGCACAATGCGAAAAAATGAGATTTTCGCTAAATGGTCCTCAAATGTGAGCAGTCCAAATTTTTATTTTCCCCTACCTCCTGATGAATAATTACGGGATAATGTATTTTTAAAATTTGCAATATCATTTATTTTTTGATGTAATTGTTAGTCTTTATTTGCAATGTAATTTTTATTTTGTAATGAAATTTCATGTTGTTTTTTTATTTTATTTTTGAGTATTTTGTACGTCACAATGTAATATTATAATAAAAAAATAAAATAAAAAGACATTAAATGAAGATAATTTTATTAAAACAAAAACACATTAAATGATATTAACTGTTATTAAAAAGATAAAATGCAAACTTAATCTAACTCTCCAACTCGGGACCACAAGTGTTCAATTAGATCATTAAGAATTGCATTATGGGCTTCAATAGATCTAATCCTCTGCCGATTCAACATAAATTGAGCATACTCCTCATTCGGATCGCGTGACACTTGACAGCCCAAATTACTGGTATCAGTCTCAAGTTGTGCTGCACTGCGTTCATTTTCTGGAATATCACGCTCGTCTTCAATGATCATATTGTGCAAAATAATGCACGTCTTCATTATATAGTATAGATCCTCATCACTCCAACCTCTAGCTGGAACTCTGACAATATTAAATCGTGCTTGGAGCACTCCAAATGCCCTTTCGACATCTTTCCGACATGCCTCCTGCATCCTCGCAAATAGTTGTCTCTTTGCGCCTTGAGGTTGAGATATTGTTTTCACAATCGTTGCCCAATGAGAGTAGATACCATCAGCAAGATAATACCCCATGGTGTACGCGTTATTATTGATGGTGTAATTAGCAATAGGGGCACGTCCTCCAGTTAATTCAGCAAATAAAGGCGACCTGTCAAGAACAGTAATATCATTTAGAGAACCAGGCATGCTAAAGAAAACATGTCAAATCCACAAGTCATAGGAGGCAATTGCCTCGAGTACAACTGTTGGTTTGTGATAGTGTCCAGTGTAAGCACCAACTTGGGCAGTTGGACATTTATTCCAACGCCAGTGCATACAATCCAAACTCCCTAACATTCCAGGAAACCCACGTTGCTCTCCCTCTTGCAATAATCTGGCGACATCAACGTCATTTGGAGATCTTAAGTAAACGGCTTCATAAGTGACAACAATTGATCTGATAAAAAAATTTAAGGCGGCAATTGCATTACTTTCACCGATTGTAATGTACTCGTCTACAGTATCAGCAGGCACGCCGTACTGCAGGATCCGAAGTGCTGCAGTCATCTTCTGTACACTGGATAATCCAGGAGCACCAGTGGCATCACGGGTTTGGATGAAGTACTCATTCACTTGTTGAATATCATGTAAGATACTAACAAACAATGACCGCCTCATTCAAAAACATCTTCGGAAGTATTCTTCTGGATAGAGAGGATTATCTGCAAACTAATCTCTATAAATTTGTTTGTCGCCTTTGACCCTCTCACGATTAATGTATCGACGACCACTTGTGGAACCAACACGTCTGATTTGTTGGTTTAGGCTTAACGTCTGTAATCTTTGTTGTTGCACTGTGAATAGTTGCATCATGATGATATCATCATCAGATGATGGAGATTCATCAAAATCTCCATTCAATATGGCTTTAGTCAAATTGTTCATTGTAGGTGGATGGGTGAGTGGGTGAATATGAAAATTGTAGAAAATCTTCTAGGTGGGTACAGAGAGTTTAGAAGATATGAAAATGATGGGTAAGTGAATATGAAAATTGTAGAAAACCTTGTGTTATATTTATAGAGAAAATTGTGGGTAGGTGAATGATGGATGATTGTTGGGTGGGTGGATGAATAATGGGCGGTTGTTGGATGGGTGGATGAATTATGGATGGCTGTTGGGTGGGTGGATGAATAATGGATGGTTGTTTGGTAGATAGTTATGATGAATACCGGATTCATAATGAATGGTTGTTGGTGGTTGGTTGTTGGTGGGTAATTAGTGATTGTTTATTTTTTATGTGTGGTTAAAAAAAATTATTAAATATGTAGTGATATGTTTTTTGGTGCGGTGAATTAATCAAACAAATTTTTTTTTTCCAATTTTTCATTTTTTAAATTTTTTATATTTGTCTAATTGGGAATAATATAAATATATAATTTTTTTAACAAACAGGTAAAAAAATGTCACAAAAGATAAAAATAAACAAAAATAAAATCACAAAAAAACCTATATCCAAACAACACCTACAAATTTGGAGGGAAAATTGGTTGAGATTTGCCAAAATAGCAAATGATCATTGGAGCACCATTGCTATAATTTGACAAAATAACACTATTCATTGCCAAATTATAGCGATGTCAATAGTATTATAGCAATAATGGTTGGAGATGCTCTCACTACAACAAAAATATACTTTAGTGATATTATACTAGTGGCATGTGTAGACACTCCATTTTTAACCGACCTTAAGACTCAGACGCCACCGATTGAGCGCTTGGTGATGTTGCATATTGTGCTCGTTCAGAAGTTTCAGAGTCTCGGCTGCGAGCCGTGCCTCCGGACTTCCGGGCTCTTTCGTGTCTTACCTCGGTTTGCATATTGTGCTCGTTTAGAGGTCGCGGAGTCTCGGCCGTGAGCCTTGCCTCCGGACTTCCAGACTCTTTTGTGCTTTGTCTCGGTTTGCGAATCAGGTCCCATTTTCTCTATTTTCTCTTACCGAAGGGAGGGAGAGGTCTTGTAGATCATCTCTCAGTAGCCGTAGGCTACGTTTCGTGGTCGTAGGCCATTTTGCCCGTTTGGAGTCCGATTTCTGGTTTTTCGGAGCCGTTGGCCGTGTGCCTCGGTTCGGGACTGCTTAACCACCTCCGTTTGCTCCGGTTTTTGGCATGCATCTTATTTTCTCCCTTTTGAAGGACACTACGGTCCGAAAAACCAACTTCGTGGTCGAACACCACTTCCGGTGCCTAACAGTCAGTTTTCGGGGCCTCGGGCTGCCCGTTTCGGCCCGCGAACCTTCATTTTGCATCGGTTTGGGCTCATTTTTGGTGGAGACCTTATTTTCACTGCTAAGAAGGTCGTAGAAGGGTGGGAGGCCAGTAATTGTTCTGACAACCAGTTTTATTCCTCCATCGCCCTCCGTCGCCCGTTTTTCTCACTTGAAAGCCAATGTTGACCACCCTAAGGCCACTTTTTCCAGCCCTAAACCACATATTTGTGTTGTACACACCTGGGAGGCCACCAATATCATATGGCCGGCCAGGAATTGTGTGTGACCCTTTTGAGCCCCTTCTAAAAGTGGCCTTTTCTCTCTTCTGGTTCACTTTCTCCAGTTTTTGACCACATGGTTGTGTTGTGCACACATGGGAGGCCACCAATCTGGGGTGGCCGGCCACTAATACTTCTTGACCCTTGGCCGACCGGCCATGGGGAAGGCCGACCGGCCACCTGCAACTTAGATACCAAGCCGGCCATGGTCACCACCTCTGGTACATTACAAATCTGTATTTTGTTTCCCCCCAGATTGTGTATCTGGGGGGCTGCACTTTTGGGGGAAAATTTGAAATCCATTTCCCTCCCTTTTTTCCCCCTCTCTTGCCTATATAACCAGTACCCCTAGCTATGTTTTAAGGGTTAGAAATTTTGGTTTGGAGCTCCTACATTGTATCTCTCTCTCTCTACACTCCAACCCTCAAAACCTCCCAAACCCTACACCATTTCTACACCACCACCTAGCACCTTGCCACCACCATCCATTCCAGCCACTTAGAGCTATTTTCCAGAGCTAAGGAGCCACCAAACTTGGTCCAAGAGTTGTCAAAGATTTGGTCTTCAAGGGTAAGTCTTCTCCTTCCTCTTTCTTGCCTTATTTTGCTCAATATATTAGCCATACTTTCTTGCATATTTGGGCTCCGACCCTAACTGAAAATAGCATTATTTTGAGGTCTTTTTCATGGTTTTTTTAGGGTCCTTCCATGTTTAAGGTCTCTAGCTACCACTTGCTTCTTTACCTCTCTTGTATGCCTCTTTCTTGCATAGTATTTTAGGCCTATTTGTAAACTGTTTTGAGCTTGGTTATAAACTGTAAAGAGTCTTATTTTGAGCCCCTCTTCAATATTGTTGAAGGGCTCTTCACTATTTGAGGCTTCCTTTTGTCACTTGCCTCTTTATCCCTCTTTTGGCCTTATTTTTGCATGTTTTGTTAGCCCCTTGTTCTTGTATTTTTGGGCTCTGGTCTGAACTATAAATAGTCTTATTTTGACCCTCTCTTCATGTTTTATCAAGGGACTTTTGCTTTTTGAAGCTCCCTTTTTGCTCTTTGTGTTTAAACCTCTTTTTTGGCCTTATTTTGCATAGTATTTTAAGCTTGCATGTGCACTGTTTTGGGTTTGGTCACTAACTGTAAAATGTCATGTTTTGAGCCCCTCTTCAACTTTGTTGAAGGGACCTCCTCTGTTTGATGCCAGCAACCATCACTTGCTTCTTTGTCTCCCTTTTGACCCATTTCTTGCACAATAGTTTAGCCATACTTGTGTTTGTTTTCGTGGCTTGTTGTAAACTGTAAAGTGCTTCATTTTGAGCCCCTCTTCAACTTTGTTTAAGGGATCTTGGCCATTTAGGGCCAGCAGATGCTACTTGCTTCATTATCTCTTTTTTGGGGCCATTTTTGCATGTTAACTTAGCCCTATTTGTGTTCACTTTTTGGCCTGGATTAAAACTGTAAATATGCTTTTTTTGGGACTGTCTTGATTCTTTCTTCACACTTCATGTTCGAATAATGCATGCTTTGCATAGCCATAGGTCACTCCATATACCTAATTTCATGTTTCGGGTCTCATTCCATGCATCGGGTGTCATGTTTCCATGTTTCGGGGCTGCTTTGCATCATATTTCAGCATTGAAATTTGCATGTTTGCATATCATGTTTCATACCTTGCCATGCTTTGTTAGAGTGGCATTTGTGCCTTAGGTTCGGTCCTCGGTTTGCGTGCACGTGTGCACACATCTCGAGTGTCTCATTTTCATCTAATGGCCATTGATGTGAGTGCAGCTGAGGTCCACTCATGTTGGTGTAAGTCCATCGTGCATTGTGTATGCCATTTCAATTCATAGCATTGCGTATGCTAGGTTGTATGTTAGAGCATCGTGTATGCCATGTTACATCGCGCATTGTGTATGTCATTTCATAGCATTGCGTATGCTAGGTTGCATGTTCGAATTGCATTCATGCTGTCATGCATATTGCATTGGGTTTGGGATAGGCATTAGCCCGAGCACGGGAAACGAGGGACGTTTCGTACTCCGAGTGACGGAACGTGTCTCAATTCTCAGTCACCGACACTCTGGATGTTCCATGATGGAGTCTCGGTCTTGTTGTGTTTATGTGTGCATTCATTTCATATTAAGTCGTGCAATTCGACTCCTCGGCCATCATGCATCGAGATGCGTGATTGGTGGCACGAGGATCGAGGACTACACTCCCTGAAGAGTAGTCATGCATACATATGTGAAAATACTTTGCCATGCCCCTTTGTTGCTCTCTGTTGCAGTAAATCAGAAATCGGCAGCCTTCCGGAGCTTGGCACGCATTCCAAGAACAATTGCAAACAGAGGCAAATCGGGGCATCGCAAGGGATTCTTCGCACAAGGCAACCCGAGCATGCATCATTCATCATCCGGAGCAGAGTTGAGGCAATCTCTGGCTTGCATGCCAATTTACTGCTTTCCTAATTTAATTTGTTAATTAATTAGGGTTTTGTACATATTTGGACTGTAATATTCATTCCGGACTGTTTATTATTTATTCGGACCCTCTGCGCGAGGGCAATATTGTAATAAGTGTGCGTATGTGTGATGTATGTCTTCCAACCCCACGTCTTTCTCCCTTTTATTTACCAGCTTATGATGGTTAGATTAGGGCATGTTTCAATTAGCATATAGTATGATAGCATGTTTGCATTCATTCATCTGCTTTGCATGCACCGGGCTCGGTGCATCATACTAACTGCATTGTATTTTCAACTCCAAGTTGAATACATGTTAGCTGTAGCATTTCATATGCCATGTTTAGAATAGCCGAGCCTGCTATAGTTGCATTTTTGCATGTGTTGCATTAGGCACTTATGTATAATTAGGATCATGCATGGATTTCTAATTAGTTTCTATTTTGGCTTGGAGTACTCGGTAAGTTTTATGCTTTAGCATCCTTGCATGCGTGTGAGTGACTGCCATGATAGCATGCTTACTATGAGGCTAATTGCTTATGTGATATAACTGCCTGAATGCCTGTGGGTGAAGGTTGAGTTATTTGGATTGGAACAATTCATTCACTGTGTGTTTTAAGCCTACTAGATAGTGGCAAAATCATGTTTTCTAAGCCCACCTGAGGGTGGCAAATCCACGTCTTAGCCTACTTGCGAGTAGCACCATCAAACCATTTTCAAACAAACAAACATGAAATGTTTTGTTCCAATTCAGGCGATCCAGTCTATACTTGTATGTTGTGCGCATCACATAGTAAATCTAGGCTAATAACCGGAATAAGAACACATAATGTTTTCAAAAATAGATATCATGGCTAGTAGAAGCCGATCTTTGATCGGGCGAGCAGGGGTGCTCACGAAGTGACCTTCCCCAATCGTACCCAAGTTCCCGAGCCGAGGCAACTTTGGTGATGACGGACACGTGGCCTTAGGCAAACGAGTTAGGGTTTCCTAAATTTCCCCAAAATAAAATATTTAGGTGACGACTCTGTATCTAGCAAAGCAGTCCATGTTTGACACTTCTTTCAAAATCTGTTTTCTTAAAACGATTTGCCGGATTTGGACTCTTTAGTTCAGATTTAGAACCGTAACAAATTAAGAGTCCGAACTGTAGTGAGCCCAATATCGAACGGAATGGGGGACTCATCCCTCCCGAGGCGTTCGGGGACGTCTACAGCATGTTTTTAGAAAATGCTATAAAAATAATATTTAGTGGCATGTTTTAAAAAAAATGTCACAAAACCACTAATATAAAAGGCTTTAGTGACATTTCAATAAAAAAGTGTTACATCACTACAATATAAATGTGATTTAATAGCATCAATTTTATGGCATATTATTAAAAAAAAATTATACAAAAAATTATTTTAATAATATTTATTAAAAAAATGTCACTAAACTTTAATAGTATGGCATTTTTTTAAAAATGTCACTAAAAAGTGTCATTGAACCAATGTTGCCCCTTAGTGGAGCCCTTAAATGCCACCCATTAGTTGTTGTGAGTTGTGACAATATGATTTAAAATTAAAATCAATTAAAATTAGAAAAGTGAAACAAAAGGGAGATAGAGAGAGAAAGAGAGAACAATACTGTCTTGTTTCTATTTTATCTTGTTTGTCATTAATAAAAATCACCGAAATTATCCATCGCACTACCCACGACGACCGCCGCACACTGGCCATTGTGACCATCTTCTCAACTGATGAGCAGCCACTATCTTTTCTAGCACTGTGAGCAATACAATGTAGGTTCAATTATTCATATCTCTATCTACCCTTCTCTTCTCACAATGTTTTCTATTAACACGCTGTCTTTGTTTAATTTGGAACAATTTGGTACTCAACTTGTGAATAAAGCCAAGTCTCTCTGACTATGAGGCCTAAATATGGGAGGTTTGATGAGCCTTTATGTGTGTGTGTGCGCGCAAATTACCTGTTTGATAAAATGCCCCAATGAAAGGGCATAGATTTGAGTTCCTTTGCTGAAATTTTGGAGCTTCTAACGGGTGAATTTGAGATTTCATTTAATTGAAATCAAACATTGGCTAGTATTACAAAAGGCTCGTTTGTAGTTCTCCCCTGTTTGTAGCTGCTGGAAGTGAAGATAACTTATGCTTCTGCTAGGAGTCCAAATGATCTTGACAATAGATTTCTCCATACTATGTGTTAATGTATCATAATAATGTATATATTATATTAATGTATCATATATAGCTATAGGATGACAGAGCATATTAATGTATCATATATAGCTATAGGATGACAGAGCATAGGAGCATGGGATTCTTATTATATATTCGGTTGCCTTCGCTTTCGGCTGCTTTCTATTATTATATGTTTTGCTTTCATAATGATGTTGTATAAAGCAGCTCCTATATATGGAGTCTCTTCTTACACTTTCAGATATATTGAATACAAGAGTTTTCTTACTCTCTCAATATCACTCTCTTATTTCTTTCATGGTATCAGAGCACAGGTGTATTGCCTAGTCTCTTCCTCTGCTGCATCACATTTTTATTTTGAGCAGATTGTTGCATATCTTGTCCTTATCTAAATTACAGATTGGACCACACCAGAACCTTCATCTCCTCACGACGAATCCAACGCCACCAGATTCATCCTCATCCGGTGTTCCACGCGCCGCCAGAACTTTCATCCACGCGCTTCCTCGTTCTCAGACGTGCTCTACGCGCCTCACACTTGTCCCGTGCTATCGTGCGCCGCGGCCTCATCTGCTAACGTGAGCCGCGTGTTTTTGACGTCAGCTGACGTCAGCCCTGGCTGCTTCCATGCGCCGCGTATTTCCTATGCTATCGTACGCCGCGCCTGTCTATGCTAACGTGCGCCGCGCCTGTGACACAGCAGTGAAGTCATCTTTGACCAGAATTGTTGACCAACTTTGACAAGCCAATTTAGTGCCTTCTGGTCATCTTTTTTTTGGTCCGTTCACTTATTTCCCACTGATTTCGACCCTCTGAATTCACTGGTAACCTCAGATTTTTAAGATTCGGCTTCGATAGTACTGCTTTTTCCTCATGGATCGCCTGAACTCCTCTAACCACCCTATTTCCGTTGTTCTTGACGGAACTAACTATGTCTTATGGGCACAAGCTATGTCTGGGTTCCTCAAAGGAAAGAAACTTTGGCGCATCATCATTGGGGATGTGTGCAAACCCATCCCAGCCACCACAGAATCCGCTGCCACCACGGACTCCGCTGCCAAATATGTTGACCGTCTGGAGGATTGGGATAGCAAAAACTATCAGATCATCACTTGGCTTCGTAATACTTCTATTACTTCTATCAGCCTTCAGTTTGGTCGGTTCCAACTTGACTCTACTTTCTCTCCAGCCAAAGCCATCTGGGATTTTTTACAAGAACGCTATCAGACTACTGGCCTTGCTCACCAATATTAGCTTCTGAGTCATCTTCACCGTATACGCCAAGACACAACTCAAACCATTAATGATTTCCTCTCACAAATGTATTATGTTTGGGATCAGCTCGCTCTCTCTGAACCTCCATGGGATTGTACTAAGGATGCTACCTTGTTTACTACTTACCGTGACCAACAACGCTTGGTTCAGTTTCTCATGGCTCTCACTCCCCGTTTTGAGCCAGTCCGCGCATCTCTCCTTCATCGCACTCCTTTACCCACTCTTGAGCAAGCAATTTCTGAACTACTGTCAGAGGAAACCAAGTTTGGTACTCTCCATCCACACCCTGTGGACTCTGTTCTTGCTACTCCCCAGATTCGAAGTTCTCCTTCACCATCTTCCGCACAGAAGACACCTATCTGCAACTACTGTCAAAACCGCAGTCTTCCGTCGACTCATCTTCTGGTTAATTGTCCAGTTCGTCTTTGTCGGTTTTGCAACAAGATTAGTCCTGGTCATCTCTAGCACGATTGCTTCCGCAACCCTGCCCGTGCCTCTCGTAATGGTCCTTCCCCCGGGCATTTTTCCCGCAACAACTCTCACCGTTCTGGGACTCCGTCTGAACCAATGCCTGCTCAACGCACTGCTGCTGCTGCCTCAGAGGATTTACCTACCTCTGTCCCTATAGATCCTTCCACTCTAGTCTTCTCTCACACAGATGTCGAAGCCATGTTTCACCATTTTTGGCAGAATTCCGGTACTCCTCCATCTACTGCGTTGTCTGTCACCGCAAGTAACACTTCCTGGTACTTTGACTCCGCTTGTTGTAATCACATGACCTTTGACCCTACTATTTTTACTCCTCTCTCTTCTACTTCTCCTGTTCCTTCTATCCATACTGCTGATGGGTCTCTTCTATCTGTAAGTCATGTTGGTTCTGTTTCCACCTCTCACTTATCTTTATCTCATGTCTATCTTATGCCTGCTCTCACTTTAAATCTTATATCCATTAGTCAATTATGTGATCATGGTCTAACTGTTACCTTTTCCCATACTGGTTGTTTGGTGCAGGACCCTCGGACGGGACAAACTCTTGGGATTGGCCGTAAGCATGGACGTCTCTACGAACTTATCCATCTTCATGTTCCAGATTCTTCTCAGATCACAGCTCCTACCACTGCTACCACTGCTCCTCCTTTATCTCCTTTTCAGCTTTGGCACTGTCGTTTAGGCCATCTTTCTGTTAGTCGTTTAAAATCTTTAATTTCTCGTGGTCATTTAGGTCCTGTAAGTTCTGATGCTTTAGATTGTGTGTCTTGTCAACTTGCCAAACAACCTGCTTTGTCGTTTAATAAAAGTGACTCTGTTTCTCTTGCACCATTTGATCTCATCCATTCTGATATTTGGGGACCCTCTCCTACTCCCACTATGGGCGGCGCCCGCTATTTTGTTGTTTTTGTAGATGATTTTTCTCGTTTTACATGGTTGTTTCTTATGAAAAATCGATCTGAGCTCAAACAACTTTATTACAATTTTGCTGCAATGGTTAAAACACAATTTTCTAAAACTATTAAGCTTTTTCATTCCGACAATGCCATGGAATATAAAGATTTTGACTTTCTTTCCTTCCTTCAGAGTCATGGTACTCAACTTCATCGATCCTATCCTGGCACATCTCAACAAAATGGACATGCTGAACGGAAACATCGGCATATTCTCGACACTACTCGCGCTCTTCTTTTGTCTTCCTCTTGTCCGGAACATTTTTGGGGAGAGGCACCTCTCACTGCTGCTTACACTATCAATTGTATCCCTACACCTGTCATTCATAATCACACTCCTTATGAGCGTCTGCATGGCACCCGTCCCCCCTACACCAACCTTAGAGTCTTTGGCTCTGCCAATTTTGTTCTTCTCCAACCTCATGAACGTACCAAACTTGAACCTCGTTCCCGCCTTTGTTGCTTCTTGGGGGTATGGTATTGAACATAAGGGGTATCGTTGTTGGGATCCTCTCTCCCAACGACTTCGTATCTCTCGTCATGTGGTCTTTTGGGAACAGCTCGCCGAATAATCTCTTTCAAAATATTTTTTTTAATTTATTTTCTTAATGAATATTATTAAAGAATTAAATTAACATAATATAAAAATTGAAACAAAATTGATATATAACTAAAACTATAAAGATTAAATTTACAATACTCAACTCGTTAAGGAATTTGTTTGTGACTGATTCCTCTCTCGAGTTCTCTGCTGAGCTTGCTCCACCGCCCCCGCCAGCTTCTCTCGAGCCTGCCTTGCCTACTGGTCTGTCCCATGCACCTGCTACCTCTGATGGTCCTGCTCTTGTTCCCTCGGGATCCTCCCCTCCTGATGCGTCTCTCCCTTTGGCTCCTCATGCCTCTACTCGACCACACCGGGTAACCCAACCTTCTGCTCGTCTTCGTGACTTTATTGTTGGTTCTACTGCTTTTTCTACTTATGAACCAACCTCCTATCGTGAGGCTCGCTCTAATCCTCTTTGGCAGCAAGCTATGACTGATGAATTGCAGGCTTTAGACAAAACTCATACTTGGGACATTGTTGATCTTCCTCCTGGAAAAACTGCCATTGGCTGCAAATGGGTATACAAAATCAAGACTTGTTCTGATGGATTTATTGAGCGCTACAAAGCCCGCCTTGTTGCAAAAGGCTTCAATCAAGAATATGGTATTGATTATGAGGAGACCTTTGCTCCTGTTGCTCGTCTCACCTCTGTTCGCAGCTTGATTGCTGTTGCTACCACTCGACAATGGTATCTTTATCAACTGGACGTGAAAAATGCTTTTCTTAATGGTGTTCTTCTCGAGGAGGTCTACATGCAACCTCCCCCTGGGTCTGCTTATCTCCCGCATCAAGTCTGCAAACTTCAGCGTGCTTTATATGGTCTCAAACAAGCTCCACGTGCTTGGTTTGCCAAGTTCAGCTCCACTATTCAGAAATGTGGTTTCACCTCCAGCTCTTATGATACTGCTCTTTTTATCCGAAAAACAGCTCAAGGGACCACCTTGCTTTTACTTTATGTGGATGACATGATTATCACTGGTGATGATATCGATGGTATTCTTCGTCTTAAACAGTTTCTTAGCCATCATTTCGAGATGAAAGACCTTGGTCCTCTCAGCTATTTCTTGGGTCTTGAAATCTTCCATGATTCTACGGGTTCTTTTCTCTCTCAGGCTAAGTATACCTCTGATCTTCTCACACGTGCTGGTCTTACGGATTGCAAGACTGCCTTTACTCCCCTGGAACCTCAGAGTCGTCTTACACCTTTTGATGGCACTCTTCTCTCTAATGCTACACTATATCGTCAGCTGGTTGGCAGTCTTGTCTATCTCACAGTTACTCGTCCTGATATTGCCTATGCCGTTCATATTGTCCGCCAGTTTATGTCGGCTCCTCGTACCCCTCATTATGCTGCCTTGGTTCGTATCCTTCGGTATCTCAAAGGCACCCTGTTTCATGGTCTTCATTATTCCGCCCGCTCATCTCTCCAGCTTCGTGCTTTCTCCGATGCTGATTGGGCTGGCGATCCTACTGACCGGCGCTCTACTACTGGGTTCTGTTTTTTTCTGGGTGATTCTCTTATTTCTTGGCGCAGCAAGAAACAATCTCTTACTGCTCGTTCCAGTACCGAGGCCGAATACCGTGCTCTTGCTGATACTACTCAAGAACTTCTCTGGCTTCGTTGGCTCCTTGCTGACATGGGTGTTACCCCCTCAGGTGCTACTGACCTCTTTTGTGACAATCACAGTGCTCTTCAAATTGCTCACAATGATGTTTTTCATGATCGCACCAAGCACATTGAGATTGACTGCCATTTTATTCGTCACTCGTGGTACTGTCCATCTCCATCCGATCTCTTCTGTTGATCAACCTGTTGATATCTTCACCAAAGCTCATTCTCCTGGCCGCTTGGTTGAACTTGCCTCCAAACTCCAGTTGGTTGATGTTTGTCCTCCTTGAGTTTGAGGGGGGCTATTAATGTATCATAATAATGTATATATTATATTAATGTATCATATATAGCTATAGGATGACAGAGCATATTAATGTATCATATATAGCTATAGGATGACAGAGCATAGGAGCATAGGATTCTTATTATATATTCGGTTGCCTTCGCTTTCGGCTGCTTTCTATTATTATATGTTTTGCTTTCATAATGATGTTGTATAAAGCAGCTCCTATATATGGAGTCTTTTCTTACACTTTCAGATATATTGAATATAAGAGTTTTCTTACTGTCTCAATATCACTCTCTTATTTCTTTCAGAGCATAGGAGCATAGGATTCTTATTATATATTCGGTTGCCTTCGCTTTCGGCTGGTTTCTATTATTATATGTTTTGCTTTCATAATGATGTTGTATAAAGCAGCTCCTATATATGGAGTCCCTTCTTACACTTTCAGATATATTGAATACAAGAGTTTTCTTACTCTCTCAATATCACTCTCTTATTTCTTTCACTATGGTTACCGAGGGTCTTTGATAGAGTATCCAGTAGTTTTGTGAACATGATAAATGTTGCCTTCACAGCCAAACAAAAAATACTATAAATAACAGCATAGTATTAGATGGCTCACCCAATTAACATAGAGATGAGATACCCACTTCATAGATTGAAAAGCAATTTGCAAAAACGATGACTATATGGAGTATGTGTGCATGGGGATGACTAAATTTAATGTTTCTCTTTATTTCGGTCTACAGCATAAATAAAGAAAATGTGGTACAGTCATACAATAAAGAAAGAGACTAGAAACTTTGGCTTTAAAAGTCTCCACTATTTGTTTTGTTATGATTTAAAATAATCTTACCATACGCATGATCGCCAATTCTATGAGACATTTTTTAAAAGGTGTATATCATATGTTTGATTATAATGTAAATTGATCTTGATCTTGATCTTGATTTATTTTTTTATCATTTTTTGTTGTAATAATAAATTGGAGCCAACATTTGAATTGGACATCACTAGATGTGGGTTATTTTAATTATTTTAAAGTGATATGAAATTAAAATATATGGAGCCAACATTTGAATTGGACCAAACAAAATGGTTACCAAACCGAAAAAAATTCAATGAAAGAAAAAATTATTGTGTGACCATTATGTCATGTATTTTCATTATCACTAATACTTTTGTTTTTAAGGGGTCAGCACTATATCACAGTGATATATATGGAGCCGATGCATGCTCTTGATTTGAGTTTTGACTCAGACAGTGACGATGAAAATATACAATTTCTGGTGTGTGTAGCACTACATGAGTATTGTAATACTTACCTTCAACCTAGACCATGCCGAACGTCCATATTACAAGGACATGACTACGTATTAGAAATATTGAATGGCCATGAAAGAAGGTCCAAGGAAAATTTCAGAATGGAACCAGATGTATTTATTAATTTGTGCGAGGCACTTAAGGTATATGGTAAACTGGAACACTCACGTTATCTGACTGTCCAAGAGCAAGTTTGTATATTTTTGCTAACAATTGGTCACAACGAACGAAATCGTGTTGTCCAAGAGCGATTCCAACATTCTGGCCAAACCATCTCCAAATACTTCAACCGAGTCTTGAAGGCAGTGTGTAGGCTTGGTAAACAAGTTATAAGGCCTCCAGATTTTGATGAGGTGCCTGCAGAAATTCGACATAATCCACGCTTCTATCCTTTTTTTAAGGTAATCACTAACAGAATATTTGAAATATAAATTTTAGTAAAATATCCTGCATTATTAAAGTCATTTGTCAAATAGGATTGTGTTGGAGCAATTGATGGTACCCACATATCTGCAAGGGTGCCAGCATCAGAGCAAATACCATATCGGGGTAAGCATACAGTTTTTCACCTCTTCTTTTTTTTTTAGACATGTAAATATTGTATTTGTTTAATTTTTGTTTCTGATATTATGATAATGATATTGTCTTTGTTAAAATAGGAACAATGTTTTGATTTTATTTTATTAGTTAAGAACAATATTGTTGTATTTGTATCAATTGTAATTATATTTAATAAATGAAACTTTATTTGTTTATCTTGCAAACCAAAATATCAATGGAGTGAATGTTGTAAAATAATTATTTATTTATTTTTGTTTTTTTTTTCAATTTATCTCCATTTATGGCATAAATGAATAGTGAAACGCTCACACTTTGAGCAGTCACTAAAAGCTGGATTTAGTAACATTTATAAGAGTTATTAAAAATATCAATTATGGTATAAGAAGCGCCATTAAAAAAGTATGTAGTAGCATTTTTTAAATTGTAAGTCTTCTTTAATAACGTTTAGTAGTGTCACGAATAATGTCTACCATGACATCAAAGTGTTATTGAAAATCTTTAACTTTGATGGTGTAATGGCATTTACAAGTATCACTAAGGTGCCACTAATATCTACCGTGGTATGGATATAAATGACACTTGTTCAAAATGCCACAAGGCTAAAAAATGCCACTAGAGGAATAATTTTGTGGCACTTTCAAGTGTCACTGAACTAAGAAAATGTTATAGTAGTGTGTGGTGTTGGACTAAATATTAGAAGTAACTTAGAAGCTACTTGGCTCAATATTTATTTCAATGTGACATTCACCTAATTATTAAAAATTGTCTTTATTGGTTTGTGATCGGTATGAGCTAGTTTGAGAGTTTCAATATTAGATTAAATATTAAAAATGAGTCTAGAATATCTAGTTCAAGTAATTTTTTTTCCAATAATTCTTGATTTAAGCGTATAATGCATCATATTTCAATAATTCAATATTATTAAATATATATATATATATATATATAATCTTAATGTTTACGGTGCTTTTTATCAATTAATAAAAAATAAAATTTTTAATTACTTAAAAAATTAAACATCAAGAGAAAAAATATATGAAAGATGTGAATTGATTCAGATATGTTAGTGGTACAAAAATTTAAATTTTAAAACTGATTAGTTAAGTTTCCTTTTCAAATTTTTAAATTAAAATTTTTAAATGAATTAATTAACTTTTCTTTTGAAATGTGTAAATCAATACATAATTTTTTTTTTAAATGATTTAATAAAAGTTAGCCAATAGAAGATTTTTTTTTTTTTTGAATTATTTAAAGAATTAAACGTCAAGAGGAAAAATATTTGAAAGATGTTAATTGATTCTTCTATTTTAGTGGTACAAAAATTTAAATTTTAAAATTAATTAATTAACTTTTCTTTTCAAGTTTACGGTTCTTTTTCACACTTGAGCTTCGTTTTCTCGTAGAGAACTCCAGAATGTGAGTCATGCCTTTTTGTATGTCATTAAGTGTGCCCCTTTTTTCATTGTGATAAATTGGATAAGATTTTGTAGTTTTTTCTTTTGCTCAAATACTTGACAAGCCAAACTCAAACTCGATTAATTCTTCGTAAATGAATTTGAATACCTAAAAAGTTGATTCTAATTGTCACGACTCAACCCCTGTCCCAAGGGATTAAAGAAGTGATCGGCCAGTAATCTGAGATTACCAAAGGCCTGCTTAACAGTAATACAGTAATAAGGGCTAGCGGAAGCCAATAAATAATAAAATATAACGTCCAATGAGCTGTAAAGACTTAAATGGACAAAACACGCCTTTGTATATGCAAATACCCAACCACAATGTTTGCATAAAACCGACATAACAAGCTAAAACAAAATAAATGAATGTCCTATAGAGGTCTATGCAAATGAGTCTCCGCTATGCTATGAGTCCACTCTAAGTCCTTCTATCACCAGGAAATGATAAATAACCAGGTCAGCTGATAGCTCAGTGGGTAGAAGCATGGATAGTAAATACAGTTTTGAAAAAAAATGGTTCAATTCCAAAATAAGATATGTATCATAGAAATTAGATTGGCATACAGTATTGATAAAGACAATCTGTTACAAAAAGAAAGTTCCACAATTCAACAGTTAAAATATTCATGTCTCTCAAGAACATAACAAATGACATTCTTCACTTAAAACAGATTACAACATGATCATCAATAATTTTTTGGGTACCAAGTGAAAAACCTAAGTGATTCGTGATTCGAACCAGAATTAATTGCAACAATTCTCACAATTAAAACAAACAATCTAAATCATCTAGCATGTACGAAAGTGATTTAGATTGTTACTTCAAAATCAATAAATCAACAAAATCGATTTTTACGTGAAAAAATCACAATTGTAGCACCTCCAATTGTGATTAAAAAACCACGGGTGAAACACCACTAATCAATCCACTATGAAAAAAAGAAAGAATACAAAATTACCAAACAAATTATCAAACTCTATCAATTTTTCTTTAACAATCTGTATCTCTTTCACCACCGCGTTCGTCTCAGAATTGATCAACTTGATGTCGAATCCACAACATCCATGTCGAATCAACGACCACACACAGTTTCAAACTCCTTCAAATACTCCACGCTTGAATCTCCGGAATCCACCGAAGAACAACACTCTTGTATTGATAAAATCAAATCGATAACCCTTTGATTTAACTCTCTTGATCCATGAACAAACTCACAAAGAAATCAAAGGAAAACTAGCAAATAACCTCCAAAAGAAAACCCTAAAATCCCAAAAAGAAGATCTGAAAGTCGTACCATAAATTCTGATTGAAAAGCAACTTTCTAGCAAACTAATCCGCGATCACCACTTGAGCTCAGGAATGGCTGTTCAAGCGGTGTGACTTAAATGCGTGTTTTTGAATAAGGACCTACGCTCGAGCGTTGGAAAGGACGCTTGAGCGTAAAAACACACCTCTTAGTACTTTTGCAAACAAGCCAAACTATTGAGGGTGTGAGTTTGCCGCTCGAGTGCAGCTTTTCCTGCTCGAGCGGGAAGACCAAAAAGCAAGGAAAAATTATAACTCAATTAAACCAAGTTTGTTCGCAGAATTGGCAACAAGTAAGGACCTAACAATCTCCTCATTTGTTAATTCCCGGACAAAACTTTCTAACAATTTTTCCTAACAAACACACGCACTAGACACAACATCAATGAAACATAAACTACAAACCAACCCTTTGACAAACCAATTTAGAAACACCATGAACAAACCACCTGTTTAAAAAAACATAAACCAAAACTATGGAAATAGGAGATTAATATAAATAGGCAGAAATAATCCAAGTATATCAAAAACATCCAATATCTATATTGATGCCAAAAACCCATGAACTAAAACAAAAATATCTAAAACTAAAACAACTAAAACAAAAAGATCTACTCCCCCTTTTTGTCCAGGAGACATGTCAATAAAAGGCAAAAGAAGTATAAACAGTCCAAGAGAAGAAAAAATAAAAAAATAAAAAATTGTCCAAGGAAAGAAAACAAAATCACTGATCTGGCGGCGATGGAGGAGGCTGCTCCATCTGTAACAAGGATATAATCTGCGCAAGTTGAAAAGTAGTCTTATCGGCAGGCTGCTCAAGATGTCTAAGTCAACCATCAAAGGCATCAAGGCGAGCATCCATGTGATCCAATCGCTATGTCATGGATTGCTCAAACTAACGAAGCTGGCCACGAATGGTCCGTGGACGGACATCATGCTCCTCCACACCAGCAACCGCAACATCTATCTCAACCTCCTTAGTGAGAAGATCATCATCACCTGTAGTAGAAGTACCGGCCCCAAACGACTCCCCTTTAACATGAGCCCAACTCTGAGAAACGGTTTTCTTAGTGAAGGGTTTGATAGGAGTGGCAAACTCGTCCTCATCTAGGATCGGGACCTCAAGTTTAGAGAGGAGGCAGTTCATAAAACAACCATAGGGTAACCCTAACTGTTTGTTCCCAATCACAGCTATCATCTTTTGGAGGATAAGACTGGCAAGATTGATAGGTAACTGGCGATCTATACAGTAAAGGGTATAGCCTTGGTCTTGGTTAATTTCAGAGCTGTGGGTAGTGAATGATATTGGCACAAACAATGAGGTTAAGCAATCAAAATCGAGAAAGGAGTTCATTCCGTTTTATTAGAGCTCCCTTAATCCAGGTTATGGGTGTACCACACAACGTAGTGGCCACCTCGTTGAAGTCACAAGTGGGGGCGAACAAAGAAAGGGAAGTGAGAGTTGACAACAAGGCCGATGCATAGGAAAGAACGAATAAGGTCTTGGTTGACGGTGATTTCCTTAGATCTAACCCAAGTTTTAAAGGAAGGACCGACATCATCGACCCAGAGAAAAAGAGGACTAGGTCACCTCCTAAAGGTTGAAACGCAGGCCGTATAAGGATCGACTCAAAAGTATTTGGTTGCACATTTCTCTCTAGATGGATTCTACGGGAGATATAGGCTTCTCGAAAGTTTTTGGCTTTTTAGGCGGAGGGGAAATGGTCAGGATTATAAAGGGGACGGTTTGCCGTAGACTTTCGGCGTTTAGAGGTTGACATGGCGAAACCTAAGGATAGAACCAAAACTAACATGACAAAAACACCCCTCTAAAGCAAAGATCCAAAAATATTAGTAACCAAACCAAATAGCCAAAACCATTAGTAATCAAAGCCAAAGATCCAAAAACACGTGCGGTTCTAGCCCTGTTTTGAGCAGTCTGAAAATTTAACAATTCAGCCTTCTAAAGACAATTCAAAGCTTTAAATCAAGCAATTTAGTTCTCCATAACATAGGATATAAACATAATAAACATGATTTTCAAGCTCAAGTAAATTATAACTCTTTTATTTACAAAATTACAACCCCAAATTGTCACATTCATCCCACTTCTTCATCTTTCCAAGATTTACCAAACATATACACAAACATATAGACATGTATGAAGGCAAAGCATGAAAACACTAAAGATTAGAAGGTAGTTTCTCTCAAACTACTCAACATAACTTTAAAACACAAGGGTCAACTCTCAAATCAAACAATTACCATGAATCTTGATGGTTTGCATGAATATTTCGCCAACCATGATCACTATTTCAAAACCCTAGCTTGGGTGAGTGGAAAACTCCATTTTAAAGCTTGATGCTAAGCAATTGGAGGGAGATTTGGAGTATTTGAGTTGAATTACACTCACCTTGAACTTCAATCTTTGAATTCCTTCAACTTCTTCAAGCTCTTTGTTGGTCTTCTCTTTCTCTCTCTCTCTTTTCTCTTCTTTTTTTTCTCTAAAGCTCTCCCAGGAGATAGTTTAGAAAATGTGAGTCTAAGTCTCTACTTTAGGTTCATATATGCATCTAAGGCTTGACTTATGAGCCTAATTTGGTTCATTTAAGTCTTGAGCCTAAATAATTCAATTTAATTCGGTACAGATTATGTCCTAAAAATCATGCTAATCATAAATGTAAAGTCAATTTCGGGTTATCGCACTTCTAAGGCTTTCAATTTCTAGCCTAAATGTCTCAATTCTAACAGATTTTCCCATAACCGACATATATAATTTCATAATCATATAATTCACATAATTAAACACAATTTCACAGGAAATTTCATATCAAGCATATCATTACACATATATGTAAGGATGTAAAACATGTAAGAGGGTCGGGTTATTACACTTAGGTCATTAAAACATCAACTTCACCTTCCACTACACAAGGTATCACTGTATAAAAAAATGGACAAGAGGATTTATCTCTTTAGTGACTCACTTGTTACACGCAATTAGGTTGTCTCTTTGAACCTAGATCTTGGGATCTCCAGTCAACTAGGTTGGGTTTTCCATTCCAGTAACATTCGCTAAAGGGGGTTTTCCATTCTGGTAACATTCACTAAAGGCCTTAACCCGATTCCTCTTGATGACTTTTTACTAACTTTTGATTTAACCCGTAGGTTAACGAATCTATAATATTGTTCTTAGACTGTATATAGTCTATAGTTACAACACAAGAGAGTAGTTGTCATCTGAAATTATGTCTTTGACGAAAATGTCTAAACATTCCATTATACGTATTACTCTGTGCTCTACCAGTACTTGATTGGTTGTCACAAAGTATACAAAACTACTAGCACAAGTTTTGATCAACATGGAATATACTTAAGAAAACGACAAAGCCATTCAGCTACTTCAGTAGCTTTATCCAAATCACTGAATTTCGATTCCATCATTTATCTCATGATACACATCTGCTTGGAAGATTTTCAAGACACGGTTACAGCTCCAATTAGAGAAAACATATCCACTAATGGATTTGGTCTTTATGTCAAATATCTAGTAGACACCTTTTTACTTTTCTAGTGCAACTAGATATCAAGTATTATGCAACCCATAATCTCGGCTTCATCGTAAGTACCTTAGTACCTGCACAAATGCCTTCTAAAGATATGCATCGGGATTACTCATGTATCTACTTAGCTTGCTAATGGAGTAGGCTATGCCCGGCCTTGTACAACTCATCAGATACTTTAAACTTCCAATGACCCAAGAATATTCTAGTTAAAATACACATTCACCATTATTCTCGACCAAATGTAGACTCAAGTCTACTAGTGTCTTTGACACACTTGTATCTGATTTACTAAATTTCTCAAGTATCTTATCAACATAATGAGACTGAGAAAGTACAATACTACTAGATGTTATGGTAATCTTAATACCTAGAATCACATCTGGAAAGCCCATATCTTTCATGTCAAACTTAAGTTTAACAATTTCTTGGTGGTTCTGAACATCTTATCATAATTACCAAATGTACAAACACAAACTGACATGTCAATTTGTTAGTGTCTTTGACATCCACACAATTGTGAATACCTGTTTATTTAAAACCCACTTCACAACATTATGTTGACAAATTTCATAGCCAGTGTTACGGTGCTTGTTTCAAATCATATAATGATTTTTCAAGCTTACAAACTTCCATAATTCTGGAACCAACAAACCCTTTGAATTGTTCCATAAAGATTTATTCAACTAAATCTTCATATAAGAAAGCTATCTAAACATCCATCTTGATGTATATCTAGACTTTGCACAATTGCGATCACACTCACCATAACTAGTGATCATGTATCAAAGTAATCCATGCCTTCTCACTGTCGGTATCTTTTGATAATAAGCATGTCTCATCGGTTTTCATTCACTTGCATCTCAAGGCTTACTACCTATGTAAGATCAAGTTAATTTAATAACTTCTTTCTAGAGAAATCACAGCTTCCAAGAAGCTTTTAGCCTCACTAGCCACCATATAGGTTTAAGAAGATTAGATAGAGAAACTTTAAAGTTCTAGCCTTTTAACATCTTCGAGGTTCATCTCTTTTATCATGAAAACCCCTTCCTCAATTGTATGATAGTATTCTTGTGTAAATCTGAATATCATATTCGTCCACAAGGAAACCGTTATGCACTACTATATTATGCATAACCATTGAGCACAAAGTCAACGGATTTTTAGGCCTATTCTACCCCGCTTGGGTTTAGGTATTGCCATCTTTTGCACAACACCCCCACATTTGTAGAATTTAAACGAAGGCTTTCAACCTTTCCAAAAATTCATATAGGGTCTTTAACCAATTCCTTGTGTCACAATGATTATGAAACTCTCAAAATCGTATCATAGAAAACATATTCCCAAACCTTCATCAACCGAATTAGGTCTTTCTCGAATTCAAGACACCAACCAAGTTTGGTCCAACAAGTCACTTTGAAGTCAATAGCCTTACTATTAGGAATCACAAACCTAATGATCAATAGTCTACTATTCGAAACTTCATAACATGGCCAGTAGTTTTATCACTAGGAATCACTAATTTCTAAGCATGTTGTCAGTAGACTTTCCACAACTAGGAATCACAATGTTTTGACCTACAATCAGTAGTCACTTCACTACTAAGAATCACAATGTCTTACATAGATCAGTAGACTCTTTCATTACTAGGAATCATCATGTCTTAACATGTGACCAATAATCTATTCACTACTACAAACCACAATCTCATAACTATGTAGCCAGTGGTCTAACACCTCCTAGGAACCACCAGTTTTCTATCTCTGTGATCAGTGTTCTTCCACTCACTAGGAGCCACTAATTCAAGAATATGTTTGGAATTTAAAAAATCAAAAAATATATTCACCCACCCTAATGAGTTGTCTCATCTTTGCTTTCAAGTGAAGTCACATAGCAAGCATACATACTATAACTGACACAAAGATAACAATTAATTGCATCTAACTAAAAATCAGTCACTTTAGACAACGTAACTGCTTTTTTTCATAGAATTTTAGAATGTTCATGGAAACTTATGATTTCCTCTAATCACACTTGATCTCTTTTGATTGTTCTTTAAGAACATCGTAAGGCCTCAGGTTTTCAGGTGCAACAACATTTTCTGTTGTCACCTCTTGAAGCCATTTCTGAAAACCACAATAGAATTTCAGCTATTGTGTTTCTCTAGAAACCAAATTAACGCTATGAAATCCCAAAAGTAAAATTTAATTCAAAACTAATCTCACCACTAACTTCATAATCGAACAAAGTTAGGAAAGTTTCTAGGAAGACTGGAGGGGTCACAACAGTCCCACTTAAAACCCAATTAACTTTAGACAAAACTTTCAAGAGCATGTTGACTCATTGTGAGGCCCCTGAAAATTTTATTTTCTTAAAAGTCCCTTACTTTTGGAATATTGTAATGAAGACCCTTGATTTCCTAAATAATTTCAATTTTAACCGTAGAAGCAAAAACTCAAAAACTCTAATCGATTTCAGTAACTTAGGAATAATTTCTAATATTCTAATACTGATTAATTGACTCCATAAATATGGAATTACCACTTAAAACCCTAGATTTTTTTTTAGTTTTCATCATGTTCATCGGTTGATAACCTTTTTATTCGAAACAAGAAATCTAAACCGAATTAAATTCTCTAATCCTAATTTAGTTTAATTCTACACTTAAATAAATGTTCCAATTCAAACATTAAACCCAAAGCCCTCAAATTTTTATTAAATTATTAATTGACCCTAAATTAGTACTATTATATATATATATACACACTTGTACCTTTAAACCTATTTTATACACTATATTTTGAAATTTCCATCAATTGTAGACAACAAAAAAAAAATAATAATTCCCTCAAATCCACCCCACATGGCTGGACACCCTAGGGAAAATAAATATAGAAAATTTTTCCAAACATAATTCATGGATTTATAAAAAACGTTTGCTAGTACCCCCAAGACATGGAACTTTGTTTCCACCCCAAGTTCCATCCTAAACAAAGCCTAACGAGATCATAAAAAAAATAACATGATTAAGGCATCTAATCATCCACCATTCTATTAAGTTCAAAGTAAATCCAAAATATCCAATCCATTTCCAACCAATGGGTACTTTGGACCTTTTGCACCAATTTTAGTATATAAATATAACCTCTCCCTTAGCATTTTGCACACAAGAAAACACATATTCAGTTGAGAGGAAGAGAGGGCAAGAGAGTGAGTTTGGTGGAGGAAAGGAGAGGAAGAGAAGGTTTTATTAGCAAACCAACCAAGCCTCAAGTAAGCCACATCACCATCTCTAGTTCTATTTCCTTTTTCAAATACATGTTGTTAGAGATTAAAAATCATATTTTCAGATGTGTTTTAATGGTGTTCATGTGTTCAAAGTTGATGAATTGGGCTTTGATCCTTCTTCTACTCATATTTCCTCTTAATAGATACAAAACTACCTTTTCTTTCCCATATCGCGCCTTATTTCCAAAGGCATATCATCACTTCAAAAGTTTGAGTTATTGATAAATTATTTAGTATGTTTCCATTACAAAAGAAGTGAAAAACTTCCCTTAGTTGGGCCTTTTTTCTCACCAATTTTCTTATTTTGAGTATTGTGCATGAAAAACCTGTTTTACAGCAAAATTTCAAAAATTCTAGAACAATGTATAAAAATCTCCTATATGTCAATTTTATGTCAAAACCTTCGTTAGAAAGTTAGATTTCAAGGAAAATTGGTTTCATTGAAAAAGAGTGAGTGGTTTGTAAGAAAATCCGATTTTCGTAACGGTCGACGAATTTGGACAGCACTGGAGTGTTTCTTAAATAACTAAAATCTAGAAAAGCTATTCCATTTATGAAATTTTTTTTGAAAACTAGGTGAAATTCTATACAAACCATAGGAAGGCCAGGCTCTGGAAAAATCTGAAATGGTCATTTTGATTTTAATCTTTAAATGGTACTAAATCTTGAAATTTAGTTTTGCATTGGTCTTTTATGCTCTTGTCTTCATGAATTTTCTTATTAATATATGATCATGTCTTGGTATGATATTAAAAATGTCATGGTTATATACCTTTTATTTTAGTCCTTCAATGATGCTCATACTTATGCAATTTTTTTTTTTCTTTTGTTACTTCCTTATGCTAGCTAACTTAAAACGTTAATCTAAATGGAAAACTTAATGGGGCGACTAATGGGGTTCAGATCACATGAGTATTGTTATAAGATAAAGTTATGTTCAAATTGAATTGGTTAGCGATACGTGTTCCCTTTTGAAAGTTAAAGTCTTGCGCAAGTGGTTGTTTCCAAACCCTTGAATGAAGCGATTGTATTCAGACCCTAGGTGGTTTGGTGTGAGGGAATGCAGAAGAGCCTATTTTATAGTATCTGTTTAGGTCATCAATTGGCATTACGCGGTATGTAACCGTTAGTAGGCATTTGGGGTAAGGTTTGCAAAGTAGCAAAAGATGAGGCATACAGAATAATCAGCATCCAATTCTTGTGGTTGGGAGGATAAAATCTATTTGGGGGATTTCTAGACTACTAACAACTAACAACTAACCTTATAGCCTTTGTTATTTACTTGAATATCATGTTCCTTTCCCCTATTGTTGTAATTGCTATTGTGTATTAGATTAGGAAAAAAGGAGAGGGTGTGTGTGCATTTACAGGGCATTCAAAGCTCATGGCGTATTATGCCAAGTGTCGAAGAGGATCTTGCAGCAAAAAACGACAAGCTAGAAACTTTCAAAGACTTTTGGTTGTCCTAGACAAGCTAAAATTTTTGTTGCTTTGTAAAGTCCATCTGAAATTTTATTTTTGGATGTAATATTGATGGAACTAACTTTTGTAACTAAGGATGTTTTGTATCTATCCTCTTATTATTATATGCTTGTCTTTTTTTTTAAAAAAACCAATATAGTTTTCCCATGTTACTTATGAGACCTTGCGCCAATGTCTTTTAAGATCTGTCAAAAGGGCGGCGCACTTTCTAAGAAAGCTGGACTTAGAAGGAAGGCTAATATGACTCCTCCGGTGATCTGGGATCTTACCCGGTTATTGACCATAGGACTTATTTGTGACTTTCGCTTGACTACAACCCTTAGTATTGATTTTTGGGCATCACAGCTTGGTATCAGAGCCTAGGTTTAACCCTTAGATTGCGTAACCCGATACGCAACTCCAGAATCCCTTACCTTTGTACACTAGTGTATTTTTATTATCACACAATTACATCTATTTAAAAGAGACCAACAATTAAAAAATTTCCCTCCACCATAGGATGTCATCAGAAAGTCGTCAAACAAGCAACATTAGCCTCGACACATGGGAAATCATTCGTATGCAAGGTAGGATGGCCCTGTCCGTCAATACCTACTATAGCCACCACCGATGTGAATTTTTCATTGAAGAAATGATCATTAGGGAGATATAGAAAGTGGAGACAGACTACTCTCACTATACAAAGGAGCAAAAGAGATCTTTGGTTTGACGCCACCTGTAGTACCTAAGTCACGCAACAAAGAGCGTAGTCTATAAAGAGTAGGATGATCAGAAGACGGACACCTGATACACTGAGCCTTCGCAGACGAAGCACCACACCGACACTCGATGCAAGCTGAGAGTGGCGAGTCTTACTATCCTGAGCAGGACAATTGTCAGCCAATAGAGGTGGAGCAACAACCGGGAATAACCCTAGCATTTCCAATCGAAGTGTCATATGAGCACATTTCCCCTTCACCAATATATACACCCCGGTCTCCTGGCTAGGCAACAAACTCACAAATGAGGATCCTGAGGAAGATATTGACTAGTCTGGGAATGAGAGTTAATGTCACGACCCAAACCTGCCCCAAAAAGTTTGGACATGACTGGCCTGAACTTAGGCCTCAAAACCAAGTTTTCTTAAGTATTACACATTATTGGGGCCTGAACGGATCTTGACATATCATATCATATCATACATAAATACATGGCATGTTCATAGGCATCCATTACATGTATAAGTCTACACAAACGGGCAGCAAATTGAAAGTTAAGTATAAGATCTATCATCCAGAGGATTTGACAAAATATACCACCAGGCAATTCTTCCCAAAATAAAGCGAAAGGCCACATTGGGAGACTCAACTAAACTGATCCAACAAAAGGGCTTCTGGGGTTAACCTGTGGTTGTCCTCTAGATTGGTCACCTACATAACACACACAATATATAAAAAAATGAGCAAGGCTCATGAATAATAGCAATGTAGTAAGATTCTCGTGTTTAAGAATAACATATGAAGATTATAATTTCACCAGTTATGTGCTTGTCTTAATTATGATTCCTTCCAAATGGCCTTGGCCCAATATCATAACATAGAGCGGCCTTGGGCCCAACATCATACAATAGAATGGCCTTAGGCCCAACATCAGTACAATACAGAACAGCCATAGGCCCAACATAAACAGAACGGCCTTAGGCCCAACAGTACAATCCAAAACGGCCTTGGGCCCAACATAAACAAAACGGCCTTGGGCCCATCACGTATGCTATTGTTCTCATTATTCAATCATGTTAGGTAGTCCGTCTAACAGCATAGTTTATGTATCATGCATTATTTATAAGCATAGCGGATAAGGTATGAGCATAATTTGCAAAATAAATATATTGATACACTATTACTACTCACAGTGATGTGGACGAGTAACAGTTCCCTCCTGCACGTGACCTACATATACCATGCAACTCACAAGTTACTTTCCTTTAGCTTTTTCTTTTTACTAATTGTTCAATTCGTTAATCTATGAGAAATTGTAAGCACTTCTGAAGGATCAAACGTACACAATAATAATTTTAGAGGGTCACACAAGGCTAAATAAAGTGACAAAAATTTTCTCCATGTGTTGCACGTACGGGAGTCCTTCACCGCACATGCGGGAAGGTGCACCACACATGCGGCCCGCACGTGCTTTTGTAGCAGAAGCTTCAATCTGTCTCCCCTGTTTTCTGCACGTGTGGCTGTGAGCCCCGCATGTGTGGTTGTACATCCCACACGTGCGGCCATGGCCCCCGCACGTGCATTCGTATGCTCTGTTTGAGCAGTCCGAACAACTCTAAACATCATACTTTCCAAGATCATTATTAAGGTGAAAAACAAACAAATTTCCTTCCAATATTGCTATTTGTAAACATAATAACCATGAATCTCATACGCACCTAGATCATAACTTATTTAAAAGGAATTTCATGCAACTTGATGATCATAATTCATTTTATCTAACCAAAAGAGAGGCAAACATATAGAGATCAAAACTTGCCAACTTGAAGATATCCTCTTAAGTTAACTCAAACAAACCCAAAATACAAGAACTAACTCTCAAATTAGACAAATACAATGCATCTTGATGCTTTTATGTCAAAACCCTAATTTAGATGAGTATAAAGCTTCATTTACATGCTTAATAACAATAAATTGGAGGAAAGTTTTGGATATTTGAGTTGTTATACCCTTACTTTGATCTCCAATCTTTGATTCCCTTCAAAATCTTCAAGCTCGTAGGTGATTCCCCTTTTCTCTCTCTTCTCTTCTCCTTTCTTCTTTCTCCAGGAAGCTTATGTTTTTGATTCTAAGTCCTCCTTGTCTCTCATATCCAGGCTTATATAAGACTAGACCCATTAAATCAATTTAATTCATTACAAATCAAATTTTTATGAAAATATATATTATGCCCTAAAAATCATGCTAATTGAAAATGTAAAGTCAATTTCGGGTTATTACGCCTCTAAGGCTTCCAATTTCTAGTCCAAACATCTCAATTCTAATAGATTTTCTTATAACCGACAGATATGATTCCATAACCATATAGTTCACATAATTAAACACAATTTCACATAGAATTTCGCATCAAGCACATAATAATTAAAGACTTAAAGCATATACGAGGGTCGGGTTATTACAGTTAATCTAAGGGTGGTAAACTAGGCTTTTGTAAGATCCACTTATAATAGGGATCCTTAAGATATATGCAGTGACTTTGTGACTATGGTGTGTGTAGTACCTTTTCAATGAAACTCTAATTTGGAAGCCTTTTGTACTGATGCCTATCATAAATATATGAAGTGGTGATTTGATCTATATTTGTTGACTATTACTTGTTTTAATATTTTTCCACATCCTAAGAAAACTGGACCTTAATTCCAAGTGTAGCAGAAATATTACCTCTAGTTGGAAATCTAGAAACAGAGTGGTGGATACGCGAGCTAAAGACTACTTAGAGACTAGCAACAATGCCCGGAACTGTCCCAGAAATCAGGATGGGCTCGTACCTGCGGGAGCCAATATCCCTAATAATCTTGGGCATCAAATTCTAGAAGAACTAGGACAACTAATGAATAATCGGCAAAACAAGAGGACTCGACTCTTTTAAGAATTCAGAAAACAAAGGCCCCTCAAAGTTCACAGGAGTACCAGACTCAAGAGTAGCTAAAAATTGGCTTCAATAGATAGAGGAAATGCTGGACAGTATGGAGATAACTAAAGATACGACAGAATAGCCATGGCAGTATTCGAGCTAGATGATGAGGCCGATCATTGATGAGAAATAATCAAGAATACCCGTGACATTACAAACATGTCATGGAACTAGTTTAAGGAATTATTTTTGAACAAATATTTTCCAAGTATAGTTCATCGAGAGCGAGTCAAGGAATTCCAAAACCTGGAGCAAGGGAATATGACCGTAACCCAATATGCTGCAAAATTTGAAGAGTCATCCTGCTACGCAACTAGGTATGTAGCAAATGATGAAGAGAAAAGCAAGGATGTTCGAATGGGGGCTGGATCCTACAATCAGGGGGAGAGTTCTACTACAACGGCTCCATTCATATGCTGAGGTATTAGAGACGACATTAGAATCTGAAAGGGAAGTAGCCGATTCTAGGAGAATTTGGAACAAGTGGAAAGGGGGTCAGACATCTGTAGGACCATGAGAAGCTAGAAACGAAATATGGCTCCGAAGCCCTACTCAAGGCCATGGCCACAACAACAACAACAACGACTACAACAATAGATCCAGAAAGGAGGTTATTAACCAAAATCGACAAGACAAATTCAGTGCTTTCATTGTCAGCAGTTAGGGCACAAAAAAGAGCAAGTGTCCCCAACTCCCTTCATCAGGATACCAGGGAGGAGGTTCCGGAGCAAATGCCTTAGCAGTAGGTGGATAAAAGCCTTGGTTAAACAAGATAGGATGTACTGGACAACAATACCAAAAGAGTGGAGGAACTTAGAATGCTACGACTAGTGGCAACTAGCAGAGTCTTTGCCTTGCAAGAAGAGAAGGGGGACCCATTTGTAATTGAAAGTAATTTAGTACTATATAGTTCTTGGGTGCATGTTTTATTTGATACTAGTGCATCACATTCTTTTATATCCTCTGCTTGTGTTAAGTCATTAGAACTTGTATGTGAACCCTTAGAAACTACCTCAATTGTAATATCACCTATGAGAGGGTGTGTTCGGATAGGGTTGATCTGTAAGGATTGTAAGATAGGAGTCTCAAACCTACACCTGACTTACAACCTTAGTGTCATGGAGATGTTGGACTTTGATATCATTTTGGGCATGGACTGGTTGTCCACCCATTAAGCGGTGACCGACTGCCATCAAAAGAATGTAGTGGCTCACGCGCTTGATAGAACATGCCTCCAGTTTAAGGGGGATAAGCAAGATTCCCTAACTTCAACGAAATGTAGGACATAGTGGCACGATCAACTTGCAGGTATGGTAGCAACTTTGATTTAAATGAGGAGGACCGAACAGAATTAGAACTCCCGCAAATAGTATGTGAATATGCAAATGTATTTCCTAAGGAATTACTGGGATTGGCACCAACTAGGGACATAGACTTTAGTATTGAGCCACAACCTGGAACTACTCCAATATCTATGGCCCCATATCATATGGCACCAGCAAAACTACAAGATTTAAAGACACAGCTGTAGGAGTTGCTCGAAAAAGGATTTATTAGGCCAAGTACTTCACCGTGGGGACCGCCCGTTCTTTTTGCTAAAAAGAAGGATGTCGTTAAGATTATGCATCAACTACCGTCAACTCAACCAAGTCACGATCAGGAACCGATACCCGCTCCCAATGATTGATAATCTTTTTGAGCGACTTAGAGGCTCAAAGTATTATTCAAAGATCGATCTCAAGTTGGGTTACCATCAACTATGAGTCAAGGATGAGGATATACCAAAGACTGCCTTTCGAACTAGATATAGTCACTACGAGTTTGTAGTAATGCGCTTCGAACTAACCAATGCACCTGCAGTATCTATGAGCCTACTGAACAAAATCTTCACACCATATATTGACCAGTTTGTAGTGGTGTTCATTGATGATATTTTGGTATATTCAAGGTTGTATATTCAAGGTCTAAGGAAAAGCGCGAGCAACATTTAAGGATTGTTCTTCAAGTTCTTAGAGACAATTCGTTGTATGCCAAGGCAAGCAAATGCGAGTTCTGGTTAAAAGTAGTGAAATTCTTAGGACATGTAGTGTCTGAGACTGGGATTGCGGTCGATCCAACCAACGTAGAAGCAGTCTTAGATTGGAGACAACCAAAAACTATGTCAGAAATTCACAGTTTCTTGGGATTAACTAGTTACTACCAAAGGTTCATTCAAGATTTCTCCAAACTAGCGAGACCAATGACTCGTTTGACGCAAAAAGGAGTAAACTATGAATGGGATGATGCTTGCGAAAAATCCTTCTGACAGCTAAAGAAAAGATTAACTACTGCGCCAATTTTGATCATCCCAGAATGAGAAGTGGGGTACACTGTGTATTGCGATGCATCTAAGGAAGGGACCAATCCAATTGGGTCGAAACTTGCCCCTAGGGTCATGGATGGGGGCTCTGTTGTCTTTGAGCACCATATCTCTTCTTTTGAGATTTCTGGATTTGACTTTCTTGTTGAAGGTCTTAGCAATCCTGCGTTGATATCCCTGGATGTGATACAACACCTTCAACCAACTTTTATCAAACAACATCAATTCTTCAAACCTATTCTGCTATCAATCCGCATCTGTTATCTGACACTCAGTCATAATTTTTAGCGACGGTACCTCAATTTCGATCGGGAAACCAGCTTCCGTCCCATATACCAAAGAGTAGGGGGTTGCCTTTGTAGATGTTCAAATTGACATTCTATAACCCTAGAGTGCAAAAGGTAGTTTATCTGGCCAGTCCTTGTAGGTTTCCACCATCTTTCGCAGAATGTTCTTGATATTCTTGTTTGCAGCTTCAATGGCTTCATTGGTTTGTGGCCTATATGTTGATGACTTGTGAAAAGCCACATTGTATTTCTCAAGCAAATCCACCACCTCCCTTTTGAAGTGTGAGCCATTGTCTGATATTATCTCATTTGGCACCCCATACCTGTAGATGATGTTATTCCTGATGAACTTGGCCACATGTGACATTTTCAATACATGCAGACACCCCATTTTTTACGGCCCTTATGACTTGGACATCCTTGCATGAACACCCGATGATGAGTTTGTTTGCTTACCAAGTGTTCAAAGTCCTCAGTGGAATGCCATAACTTTGAGCCTTTCAAACCCTACTTCCAGCCTGCAACCTTTGGTGGCCTGCTGGCTATCCCTAGAGGCTACCGGCCATCATTTTTGGGCTGCTGGCCACCAGTGTATTTTGCAGATATTTTATGCTAGCTGTGCCAGCTGTTTGTACTGATGCATCCATCTTCACCCACGTGTAGGGCTAGATCTCCTTGAGGAAATTTCATATTTTCTATATATAGAGACCCCCTCTCTCTTGTAGCAAGGTTAGAAAATTTTGAACTGAAAAATTTTCCCCTCCCTACAAATTCTCTGCACTTTAGCCTACATACACTACAATTTTGTCTACACCTTCTAAATCAAATTTGATCACCTTTGGACTAAGGTTCCTTGAAGCCTTCTTGGAGCTCATGAAGTTGGTTTTGGCTTGAGTTTTTGCTTAAAATTAATCTTTGCTTCAAGAGGTATAATACTTGCCTTGTTAGCTTGCTCTGCATATTTGTTTTTCTATCTTTTCCCACTGTTTTGTGGCTGTTTTGGGGATACAAAAAACTCTATTTTTGTGGGTTTAAATTGGTGGTTTTATGCTATTTAAGGTTAGAGGGTGGCTCACCCTTCTTCATTCCTTGTTTGTAAGGCCTTTCCACCTTTGTTTCCCACTTTCAAACCATCTTTTTTTGGGCTTTTGAACACTAAATTTCAGAGTATTTTTAGTGGTGAAAATCATGTTTTAAAGTCCAAATTTGGAGGGGTTAGCCTTCCCTCCTTGTGTCTTGTCTGCTAGCCTAGGTAGCTCTATGTGTTAGCTTATTTTTCTAGCCATTTGTAGTTTAATTCCAGCATGTTTTAGCCTCTAATTTGGACTGTTTTAACTCTATTTTGTGTTGGTTCAGTCATTTGAGTCTTGTATTACATGCTTGTAGTGTAAGTGTCCTCACAAGCTTGGTGTTTGAGTTGATTGCATGTTTTTAGTGCTTTTCTCACTTAATGTCAGCACAAATAATCTCTGCAACCTCCCTCCATTCTTGGCTTTTATTTTTCTTTGAAAGTGATTTCAAGTCACTTGCTTGCCAAAGCATGAAATTGAGGTTTCATACTTAATGGTTTAATCCTTTATGGGGTTCATTACCAATAGTATGATGCTTCTTTCATATCCAAAGCAACTTGTGTTTTTAGCCCTCTTTCCATTAAAGGACTTTAATTCATCTTTGTACTTAATTGGATTAAAGAATGGTTGGTAAATTAAAATGAGTAACTAAAACTTGGGACTAAAAGTGAACAAGATAATAACTTGTTGTGTTCAATCGGACGTTAATTGAACATATGGAAGTTTGAACCATTTCATACTTGCTAGTGATGAAGTGATTCAAGTCTCCAAGGTCAACTTCTTCCTTTGATCCTTCATGAATGGGAGGAGTTTTGTGTTGTTTTGCATTTATTGACCTTGCATATTTGGTTTCACCAGCCATCATGCAATGAAATTGCATCCATTGATGGTTTGTCAACCAAAGCTTACTACTCCTTTGATTTTCCCATGAAGAGGAGAGGTAGGTTGTGCAAACAAACCCTTGAAATACCATGTATATGCTTTGTTTGTCCTCTATTGCAGCAAGATGAACGTGTGCATCAGTGGCCCACAGGCCACTTTCCATGGCCGGCAGACCACCATCCATGGCTGGCAACCTTCAACCATGGCCAGCTGGTGGCCGGCAACCTTTACCAGGGGCTGGCCAGCCACTGATGCAAAATTTAGCAAAGTGTTGGTAAGGCAGAGCAAAGTAGTAAGCAGTGCTAGTGTTCAACTATGCAAACAAAGGCATTTGGAAGCAAAACAGTGGTCTTTTCAGGTGGAAACCGAGCATGCGCATGCACATCCCTCGTTTCCTGAGGCGAATAAGCTAATTGCTTAGTTTAATTATTAATTGCAATTGTGTTGTCATTCTTTAATTAGTTACGTAGTTAGCTAGTTATGATGTAATTATTTAATTAGTTAACTAGAATAGTTAGTTAATTTATGTATTGTTGTACTAATTAGTTAAATTAGTTTAGCTAGTTATTCATTCCGGTTTGTAATAATTAGCTTTGCTTAGCTAGCTAGTTAGTTTCATTCATTCAGACTCTCCTTCATGAGGGCATAATGATGTAATAATGTGTATGTCTTCCAACCCCATGTCTTTCTGCCTTTTATTTACCAGCTTATGATGGTTAGATTAGGGACATCACGTTTCAATTAGCATATCGCATGCTTGTATCCATTCATTTGTATTGCGTATACCAAGGCTCGGTTCACCATTCTAGTTGTATTGTCATTTCGATATACTTCTTTGAATACGTGATTAGAACGCATGTCATCGAATTGTTTCATGTGCCATGTTTAGTAGCTGAGCCTATTTAAATTGCATATCGCATGTGTTGCATTACACATCTGCATAAGTTAGGATCATGCATATTTTTCTAACTTTTTTTGTTTTATCTTGGCTTGGAGTACTAGGTGAGTCTTAGTGCTTCAGCATACTTGCATGAATGTTAACGTTGCCATAAGGCTAAATGCTTACTTGTGAAACAGCTTGAATGCCTATGGATGAAGGCTTGTTGCTTGAATGGGAAGGATTCGATGAATGTACGTTTAAGCACACTTTGTTAAATGGCAAAATCAAACAATTTTGCAAAACAAACATGATTTGAAATGTTCCAATTCTTGCAAATTTAGTCTATACTTGCTTGTGCACACATCACATAGTAATGCTAGCCTAATAAACCAAAATAAGAGCATATAATGTTGATAAAAATCATAACATGATTAGTAGAGACCGATCTTTGATCAGGAAAGTGGGGGTGCTCAATTCATGGCCTTCCCCTCTCGTACCTAAGTTCCTGAATCGAGACAATCTTGGTGATGACATGCACGTGGCCTTTGGTACGAGTCATAGGTTTCCTAAATTTTCGAAAAATATAATATTTAGGTGGCGGCTTTTTATCTGGCAAAGCAGTCTATTTTTTGCAATTTGATTCAAAATCGATTTTTCAAAAGATTTGTCGGATTTGGACTCTTTGGTGGTTATCAATTTCACATTGCACTTGTGAGATTAAATTTAGAACCGTAGGAGTCTGAACTGTAGGGCTTCTTTTGAACTTCCGAAAGGAGGTGCAAAAAAGTTGAGGTACAATACAGAATACTACTGTGCTTCTGCCCACTTTTTAAAATAGTCGATCGCCACTAAAATGAACTCATGTCCATTTGAACCCTTTGGCAAGATTGCTCCAATGACATCAATTCACCAAATTGAGAAAGGCCATGGTTATGTTTTAGAGTTTTGACGACAGGATATTCATGTGATTAGCATGGATTTGACATTTGTGACATCGCTGAACAAAGTTGATACGATCTTCCTCCATGGTTGACCAAGCTTTTCTTCAATTTTGACATCGCTCTCCCCTGACTCGACGTCCTCTTTTATTTTCCTTTTCACCTGCTTCCAAGCTAGTTTTGATCTTTGTATTTCTTCCATTCTCTCTTTTTTAAATTGTTCCTGCACTCGTTCCCTTTTGGCGATAGTCATGTCCTTAGACTTGCTATTCCTATCAATTTTCTCTTCTTTCGGATTCTTTTTTTTTTTTTTTCTGTTTCTTTGTGTTAGATTCCTCTTCATTACTTAACCACCCATGGCTAGATTCAAGCTGGCTTGGATCCCACTATCCAATCTGCACACCTTCCACATCCTCTTCCTCAAAGAAATAGAGGTTCTCTAAGTCTTCCTCTATTTTTTGCTAAGTCATCAAGACCTTGTTCAGGCCAGTCATCAAGACTTTCTCCAGGCCCATTCTCTGCAACTGCACTGGTGCAGAGTGAGTCTGGTAGTATGATTGCTGGCTTTGGTTGGCCAAAAGCCACAATATACTAATTGGGATCACACTCTTCTATGGGTGATGGACCCTTCTCCATAATCTGGGTATCAGACAACCCTTCTTTCGGTGAATTTCCCTTTTCTTCAACTACCGCCACCACAGGCTTTGGTTGAGTTTCAGGTGTTATATCCATCATGCACAAGTCTGTGCCTTCAAGAATAACGACTTCGAGTTTAGGCAAATGGGATGGGGTGATATATATGTTGGGGTTGAAGGTGGGCAGTAGTGTATGGATGAGGTTGATATTTTTGGGTGGGGGGACTTGGTTGTGGAGGGGGAGTGGATTGATGGTCACATTAGGCTTTAAGGGTAGAGCTATGATCTTATTATCGATAAGATCTTGGATCTCATGACGAAGGCGAAAGCAATAGGGTGACCATGCTGTTGGTGAAGACATAATATTGGAGGGGGTTGTGTTTGGCTGGGAGTGGGTGAAAAAGAGGTCGAGGGTCAAGCGGCTTAAGATGCCTTTTTTTGTTAGAAGTTTGAGAGCATGGGTTGGACTCATATGAAGGGGGGTGAAGGTTCTAAATTTGTTTCGGGCTAGGTCGATGGGTTGTGAGGTTGGACCAGCGAATGGATCAGCTATCTTGGTTGTGGTGGTGACAGTACTGATCTTAGCAAGCCTAGGAATAGTGTTATTGCTAGCATTGGTACCCCTAGTAAACAACCTCTTTGCCGGTTCACTTGTTCTCTGGATAATTCCCTTCTTAAAAGCGCTCACAATTTGAACTCCCAATTCATGTAAAGCAGTGAAAGTAGATAGTGGCGCGACTATCATCCTCTGTAACATGTCCGATTCAATGTTCTGAACTACCAACCGAACCTATTCTCTCTCTGAAGGCCTGTTTGTCATTCAAGCTGCCTTTGCCCTCCATCTTGCAACGAAGTCGATAAAGGGTTCCTTAGGATTTTGAGAGGTTGCCTCGAGCTCACTAATCGTTACCTTTATCTAAGTATTGTAGGAATATTGATTAACAATCCCTCAGATAGTTCTTCCTAGTTCTGCTTAGTCGAGTCTTCCAGTTTGGCATACTAGGTGGCTGCCACTTCAGATAAAGTCCTTCCGAATAATGACAATTTCTGAGCCCGCGTCAATCCCATTGGTTCAAGACATCCGAGAAGAGACGAACGTGGACGATAGGGTCTCCACTTCCATCAAATCTGTTGATGTCCTGCATTTTGAACTTCTCTGGAAATCTTACAGAGGCCTCGGTATAACTGTCTTCAATGTCCAAGATGGAATTGAAACCTTGAGATTTCTTGAGCATCTTCTCCAACTTAGCGATTTGTTAGTCCCAAGGTTATTCAAATTTAAATTCTTATTGATTTTGATTATTAACAAATATTTTGAACTCATTTTGTTATTCAAAGTTTCCAAAATAATATTATACAAATTGTGCTTCAATGGTTCTAGAAGATATATGCTTTAAGAGTGTTGTTTTTCAATGGTTTATAACCCCTCAAAACATGAGATTAGCACTTGTTTGTGTAGCTCGGCTTTTCCGCGCCCCCTTTCAGAAGGTTTGAAAGAAAGCCCTACAATTTGGACTTTCGCGGTTCCAAATCTAATCCCACAAATGCAATGTGAAATTGACAAACACCAAAGAGTCCAAATCCGACGATCTTTTTGAAAATTGATTTTGAATAAAAAAAAATGCCAAAATAGGATTGCTTTGCCAGATACAGAGTCGCCACCTAAATATTTTATTTTGGGGAAATTTAAGAAACCCATGACTCGTGCCAAAGGCCACATGTCCATCATCACCAAAGTTACCTCGGCTCGAGAACTTAGATACGAGAGGGGAAGGTCATGAATTGAGTATCCCCGCTCGCCCGACCAAAGATCGGCCTCTACTAATCATGATGTGATTTTTATGTAAATTATGTGCTCTTTTTCTGATTATTAAGCTAGTATTACTATGTGATGCGCACAAGTAAGTATAGACTAGTTTTGCCCGAATTCGAACAATTTAATTTCATGTTTGTTTTGGGAAAAAGGGTTTGAATTTGCCACCTCAAGCGGGCTTAAAGCTGATTTGCCACTCAACAAAGTGGGCTTTAAACGTACATTCGTTGAATCGTTTCAATTCAAGCAACAAGCCTTCATCTACAAGCATTCAAACAGTTTAACAAATAAGCATTCAGCCTCATGGTAAGCATGCTAGACATGGCAATCACTCACACTCATGCAAGTATGCTAAACCGTTAAAAACTCACCTGGTACTCCAAGCCAAAAAGATGTGAGTTAGAAAAATACATGTTCCTAACTATGCCAAATGGCTAATGCAACCCATGCAATATGCAATTAATAGTCTCGGCTACTAAAATAGCATGTTATTTGCAACAATTTGATAGTATGCGTTTTAAACACGTATTCATCGAATGTATTTAAACAACAATGTAGTTTGAATGATGTGCCGAGCCTCGATGCATGCAAAGCAAATAAATGGATGCAAACATGTGATATGCTAATTGAAATGTGATGCTCCTAAACTAACCATCAAAAGCGGTTATGTAAAAGGAAGGAAGACGTGGGGTTGAAAGACATACACATTAGTACATCACGCTCTCACAAAGAAGAGTCCGAATGAGTAAAGCAAAGCTAAGCTAATCAGGCTAAGCTAATTAGGCTGAACTAATTAAGTTAATTATTACAAGCCAAAATAAATAACTAGCTAAACTAATTAACTAATTATCACAACAACAAATGAATTCATTAGCCAACTAACTAATTAAATAATTACAAAACAATTACAACTAATAATTTAAATAAGTAATTAAACAAAGCTAATTTGCTGTTCCACCTCAGGAAATAAAAGATGTGTATGTGCATGCTCAGTTCCCACCCGAAAAGACCTTCACTTTGCTCTCGAAAGCCTCTGTTTACACAATTGAACACTTCCAGAACAATTTTGCTTCACCTTACCAATACTCTGCTGAGGTTTGCATTAATGGCCAGCCGGCCACTGGTAAAGCTTGCCGGCCACCTGTCGGCTGTGGAAGTGGCCTGTCGGCTATCAATGGTGCTCTGCCGGCCACCTACCGGCCATGGATAGTGGCCGGTCGGCCACTAATGCACTGGTTCATCTTGCTGCACCAGAGGACAAACAGAGCAAAAAGAGGGTATTCTCACAGATTGTTTGTACAACTCACTCCTCATTTTCATGAACAAATCCAAGGAAATGTGAACTTAAGCCACAAACACCAACTCAAGCAATTTCATTGCATGATGGCTTGTGATTCATGATGTGCAAGTTCAATAAATGCAAAATGAGACACAAGCGTCCTCCCTTTCATGAAAGATCAAGGAAAGAAGTTGACCTTGGAGACTTGGATCATTTCATCACTAGCAAGTATGAAATGGTCCAAGTTCCATGTGTTCAACGTCCGATTAAACACACCAAGTTATTATCTTGATCACTTTTAGACCCAAGTTTTAGTTATTCATTTTACTCTACCAACCATCCATTAATCCAATTAAGTCCAAAAGGTGAATTAAAGTCCTCTAATGGAAAGAAGGCTCAAGACACAAGTTGCTTTGGTTATAAAAGAAGAATCATACCATTGGTATTAAACCATTAAGTATGAAACCTCAATTTCACACTTAGGCACACAAATAACTTGAAACCACTTTCAAAGCAAAATGAAAATCCAAGAAATGAGGGAGGTTGCAAAGATGATTAGTGCTGAATTTAAGTATGAAAAGCTCTAAAAACATGCAATCAATTCAAACAAGTGATGTCTAGAGGCCTAAAACACCAAACTTGTGAGGACTATTACACTACAAGCATGCAAAACAAGACTCAAATGCAACAACCAACCCAAAAAAGAGTTAAAACAGCCTAAATCAGAGGCTAAAACATGCTGGAATTAAGCTACAACATGCTAAAAAAATAAGCTAAAGCATGGAACCAACTAGGCTAGCAAACAAGACACAAGGAGGGGAGGCTAACCCCTCTAAATTTGGACTTCAAAACATGATTCTTGCCACTGTAAATACTCTGAAATTTAGTGTTTAAAGGCCAAAAAAAAGATAGTTTGAAAATGGGAAACAAAGGTGAAATGGCCTTAACAACATGGAATAAAGAGGGATGAACCACCCCCTAACCTCAAATGGCCAAAAACACCAATTTCAGCCCATAAAAATAAAGTTTTCATAGCTCAGAAACAGCCCAAAATCGTGGGGGGGGGGGAAAGATAGTAATACAAGTATGCAAAGCAAGGTAACCAAGCTAGCATTATACCTCTTGAAGAGGAGTAATTCCAACCAACAATTCCAAGCAAACACACCTTCTAGAGCTCAAACCAAGCTCAAGAACACCTCAGCTCAGAGATGAGAGGATTTGGTTAAGGGTGTATAGGCAAGAGTGTAGAAATTGTAGGCAAAAGTGTAGAGAATTTGTAGAGAGGGAGGAAAATTTTTGAGTCTAAAATTTTCTAACCTCCAAACATGAGAGCTGGGGTCCCTATATATAGAAAATATGAAATCTACACAAGGAGATCCAGCCCTCCACATGTGGACAGATGCATGCATTTGTGCAAACCGTTGGCATAAAATATCTACAGAAAACGCTGGTGGTCGGCCGGCCATCAGTGATGGCTGGCAAGGCACATCAATGGCCGGAAGACAAGAAATGATGGCCGACAGCCTCTAGGGAAAGCCAGCAGGCCACCAAAGATTGCAGGCTGGAGAGAAAAAGGCCTGTTCCAAAAATGATACAAAATGGATGTAGGATTTGAAAGGCTCAAAGCTGTGGCATTCTACTTAGGACTTCGAGCGCTCAGCAAGCAAATAGACTCATCATCGGATGTAGCTGCAAGGACATCCAAGTCTTAAAGGGCTGTCCAAAATGGGATGTCTATAGTTGCCCCTCTTTGACAGAACTCGGAGTCATGAAATGACGTGAGTGAATGTCAAAGCCTAGAGACGACCCATTTTGACAAGGCCGTAAGAGTTGGGCAAAGAATCAAGACAAAAAATAAATGGTTGGGCCCATAGGCTTCCTATGTATCCCTTTGCAAAGAATCATACCAGAGTAGTTCTAGGACGAAATGCAAATGATATGTATGATGCAAGAACATAACTTATAATCATGCAATGAGGCTATGCAATGAAACATTTAAATGCAAATGTTATGCAAAGAAAATGCCACATTTAAACAAACCGAAACAAGGTACAGCAATTTCAATCACGAAAAGAAAACCATGCGTCACACGCAAGAAACACGAGCCAAATGACATTTCATACAGAACGGATGTAAGAAAATGATGCAAGCTTAAATACGCGATGCGCAGGAAAGGCGAAGGGCGACATAACCAATGGGTGCACTCGAGGTTTCAACCAAGATCCTAATGCGTTGCACATGTAAGAAAGAAAGAGAGGGTGTGAACATCGGGAGGCACCCGAATGTTTTTTAGCCGAAGGGTGGTGTGAACACTGGGATGCACCCGAATGTTTTTAACTGAAGCGATCCTAACGCATTTCACGCAAGAGGAGGTGGGATGGTGTGAACACTGGGATGCACCCAAATGTTTTTAACTGGGGGGTTCCTAACGTGTCTCACGCGAGAGGAGGAGGGGTGGTGTGAACACCGGGACACACCCGAATGTTTTTAATTGAAGCAATCCTAACGCGTCTCACGAGAGAGGAGGAGGGGTGGTGTGAACACCGGGACGCACTCGAATGTTTTTAACCGAAAGGTGGTGTGAACACCGAGACACACCTGAATGTTTTTAACCAAAGCGAAAAAGAAGATGGGATCAGAGCGATCCAAATATGGCACAAATGATATTAACTGGAACTCCTCTGAATAAAATGTACATACAATATCGTGCATGAATGAACCGTACATACAATATCGTGCATGAATGAACAAGAAGCTTAACAAGTGTAACACAGTAAGAATGCAAGTTCTATGCAAAACAAACAACTGAGATACAATGGCATTTTCTATGCAAGAAAGAAAAACGAAGTGCATATTCTATGCATGATACAAAAGCGGAAGCATATTCTATGGATGAAACGAGAGCGAGAGCATATTCTATATGTGATTCATAACATGATGCAATATGCATGAAATGCATATTCTACGCGACAACATATGTGGAATGCACGTTCTATGCCACAAAGTGAAACGCATGTTCTATGCCACAACAAATATGAAATGCATATTCTATGCAAGATTCCAAAGCATAATTTGACGAAATCAAATTCAGTAGCAACTTCTGATTTACCTCTCAGAAAAGTTACAATATCTTTAAAGGATACACCTCATTCATGTTGACAAGTGACGAACATCGCGCACCGAAAACATAGTTTTGAGCTTCCATAGAGACAATCTGAACCAAACAGTGAACAATCACTTAAATTATTGAAAACCAAGGACACAAAACATCATCAAAACCCCAAGGGAAGCCGCCGGCCACCTGCCAGCCACAAGGAAAGGCCGCCGGCCTGGTACCGACCACTGGTGAGCCTTGCCAGCCATCAGTGGGCCTTGCTGGCCACCTGCGGACCAACAATGGCAGATTCGGGGCTTTTTAGTCATTTAGCCTCGGGTCTTTAAGTATGAGTAACTGGGGCTCATTTCCTTATAACTCCCTGTCCAAAATGTTTCCCCCTCTCTCTTTAGACACTCATTCTCTCTAGATTTTCCCCTTCTACGTGTTTTCCAACACCCCACATGAAGTTGATTAGCTAAACTCTCTTTGTTTCTTTTGCTTTGAACCGATTGAAATTTTATTTCGGTGCTTCTTTCTTCATTTCCACCATTCTATGTTTATTCCCCTCGAGTTTCTCTCGAGTATTGTGCACTTTTCCTGGCTTTTACTTTTTCCTCCATTTTCTCTCTCCAAGAGTTGACTTTTTCCAAGTATAAACCTTTTTCTTCTACTTTGCACCCATTTCGCACATATTTTCAGATGGCGAATGAGATTCCTCAAGATGGGGCTCCTCCCAAGACTCCCCCAATAGTTCCACCTACTTCCAAGGTAGAGGAGCCAGTAGTTGACCTTGAGGCCGACCTTGAGGCAGAGTTCAAGCCAAAGGCTAAGCTAGAGCCGCTACCGCTGAGGGTATGACCTTTCGACCTAGAGAGATATCACCCTCAGACACATATCTTGCCTGCCTCCGAAGGCATCAGACGCTTCACTAAGTTTTCTCGTGGCATGCCAGAGGACCTCTTGCTGAGGGAGACAGCTTCCCACCTGTCAACTAATGCCGTTCAGGTTTGAACTCTATTTTACGCATTCCTACATTTCTTTACTTGCATTTCTTGCACTTGTAGACACCCCATTTTTGACCGTCCTCAACACTTGGATGTCACCGTTTGAACACTCAGTGATTATCCATGTTTGTGTTCGTTTGGAGTTCCCGGAGGTCTCGGCTCTATAGACACCCCATTTTTGACCGACCTTAAGACTCAGACGTCACTGATTGAGCGCTGGTGATGTTGAATTTTGTGCTCGTTCAGAAGTTTCAGAGTTGCGGCCGTGAGCCCTGCCTCTAGACTTCCGAACCTCTTTTGTACTTTGCCTCGGTTTGCGAACCAGGCTCGGTTTTCTTTGTTTCTTTTTCTGAGGGAAGGGAGAGGTCCCGTAGACCATCTCCCAATGTCCGTAGGCTACATTTCGTGGTCGTAGGCCATTTTGCCCATTTCGGAGTCCGGTTCCCGATTTTCGAGATCGTTGGCCGTATGCCTCGGTTCGGGACCGCTTAACCATCTCCATTCGCTCTAATTTTTGGCATACTTCCTTTTTACTCCCTTTTGAGGACACTGGGGCCTGAGAAACCCACTCCGTGGCCGAATGCCACTTTCGGTGCTTAAAGCCCATTTTCGGGACCTCGAACTGCGTGTTTTGGCCCCGAACATTCATTTTGCAACGGTTTTCGTTCATTTTTGGCAGGTACGTCTGTTTTATCACTAGGAAGGTCACTGAAGGGTGGGAGGCCAGTAATTGTTGCAGCAACCAGTTATACATCGTCCGACGCCCTCCGGCGCCCGTTTTTCACACTTCCGGGCTAATGTTGAACACCTTGGGGCCACATTCTTGAACTTTGAACCACATATTTGTGATGTACACATTTGGGAGGACCATAAAAGTTGGTGGCCGGCCAGTAATTCCACCTGACCCTTTTGAACCCCTCATTCCGGGCTAATGTTGAACACCTTGGACCCACTTTCTTGAACTTTGAAACCACATATTTGTGATGTACACACTTGGAGGACCCTAAAAGTTGGTGGCCGGCCAGTAATTCCATTTGACCCTTTTGAACCCCTCCTTCCGGGCTAATGTTGAACACCTTGGACCCACTTTCTTGAACTTTGAACCACATATTTGTGATGTACACACTTGGGAGGACCCTAAAAGTTGGTGGTTGGCCAGTAATTCCATTTGACCCTTTTGAACCCCTCCTTCTGTGCTAATGTTGAACACCTTGGACCCACTTTCTTGAACTTTGAACCACATATTTGTGATGTACACACATGGGAGGACACTATCATGTGGTGGGCCGGCCACTAAATCAGCTTGACCTTTTGACCCTAGCCGGCCGGCTAGGGGGTGTGGCCGGCCGGCCACCTGCAACCAAAAGTAACTGGCCGACCGTAATCCCCACACTGTTCACTTTACAGCTGTATAGCTTTATCCCCCAGAAAAATATCAATATCCGGGGGATATTTTGTGGGGGAAAGTTGGCCTCCTTTTCCCCCACCTTTACACCCCCTTTTTGGCCCTTTATAACCAGCTGGTGGCATCACATATAGGGTTAGAAATTTTGTTCTTCAAGCCTCAAGATCCATATCTCCCTCTATCCCTCTCATTTCCTAAAAAACTTCTAAGTCCCTAAGCACCATTTCTTCTACACCACCAAGCTCTACCACCACCACCTCATTTCCAGCAACAAGGAAGGTTCCTCAAAGGCAAAAGGAGCTTCAAATTGGTCCAAGAAGCAACAAAAGTCTTAGTCTTCAAGGGTGAGTAACATTTCTTCTCTTTGACCCTTTTTCTTGATCCATTTGCAAACCCCATATGCTTTTTGTTTCAGGCTCCGGCCCTAACTGAAAGGGGCCCTCTTTTGAGCTCATCTTCACTTTTCATTAAGGGCTCAACCCTGTTTGAGCCCTCCATGATGCACTTGCTTCATTGATCCTCTTATATGTCATAATCTTGCATGCTCTTTTTGGCCCATGATTATTCTGTTTTTCAGCATGATGTAATCTGTAAATATGCATATTTTAGGCCCTTGTTCAACATTGTTGAAGGGCCCCTCACCATTTGGTGCCTCCATGTGTCACTTGTAGTTATATCCCATATTTGGCCCCATTTTTGCATAAATCGGCAGCCCCCTTTTCTTCTGTTTTTGGACCTTGGTCCGAACTGAAAGTGGCCTTATTTTGGCCTATGCTTCATGTTTCATTAACACTTTTTTTCTGTTTGGTGATTATTTTGTACACATCATGTTATAGCACCTTTTGAGCCTCAATCTTGTGCCCTTTTTTTAGCATATTTTTATATTGATTTGAGGCTTGTCTTGAGCCTCAATCTTGTGCCTTTTTTTTAGCATGTTTGTATATTGATTTGAGGTTTTCCATATACTGTAAAAATTTATATTTTTGGTTCCTCTTCAATGTTGTAGAAGGAAATGTTTCAGTTTGGATTTTTCTTATATCACTTGCTTCATTACCTCTCTCTTGGCCCCTATTCTTGCATGCCATTTTTGCCCTACCTATGCTTCCTGTTTGGCCATGTTTATAACTGTGAAAGTGCCTTTTTTGGGACTGCCTAGCTTCTGTCTTTGCATTACATGTCCATATTGTGCATGTTTGGCATAGCTATAGGCCATTTCGGGTGCCTAAATTCGCATTTCGGAACAATTCCATGCATTTAGTGTCATTTCGCCTCATTTCGGGACTGTTTCCCCATATTTTAGTGCTGAAATTCTATTAGAATGATTGCTTTCCATTTCTATGTCATTGCATCGCATTTTGTCATCGCCTTGGTTTACGTGCCCGTGTGCACGCATTTCGAGGCACCTCATTTTCGTCCATCGGTATCCTATGTGAGTGTGGCTGAGGCTCACTCATGTTGGTATAAGTCCATGTTACATCTACCATGCCATTTTAGCCATATTGCATTGCGTATGTCATCACCTCGGTTTGCGTGCCCGTGTGCACGCATTTCGAGGCACTTCGTTTTCAACCATCGGCATCCTATGTGAGTGTGGCTGAGGCTCACTCATGTTGGTATAAGCCCATATCATGTGTTCCATGTCATTTGCATTGCGTATGTCATCGCCTCGGTTTGCGTGCCCGTGTGCACGCATTTCGAGGCACTTCGTTTTCAACCATTGGCATCCTATGTGAGTGTGGCTGAGGCTCACTCATGTTGGTATAAGTCCATGTTACATCTTCCATGCCATTTTAGCCATATTGCATTGCGTATGTCATCGCCTCGGTTTGCGTGCCCGTGTGCACGCATTTCGAGGCACTTTGTTTTCAACCATCGGCATCCTATGTGAGTGTGGCTGAGGCTCACTCATGTTGGTATAAGCCCATATCATGTTTCAATGTCATTTGCATTGCGTATGTCATCGCCTCGGTTTGCGTGCCCGTGTGCACGCATTTTGAGGCACTTCGTTTTCAACCATCGGCATCCTATGTGAGTGTGGCTGAGGCTCACTCATGTTGGTATAAGCCCATATCATGTTTCCATGTCATTTGCATTGCGTATGTCATCGCCTCGGATGTTGGTATAAGTCCATGTTACATCATCCATGCCATTTTAGCCATATTGCATTGCGTATACCATCGCCTCGGTTTGCGTGCCCGTGTGCACGCATTTCGAGGCATCTCATTTTCACAGCATAGTGCATACTAGGTTGTATCTTAGATTGCATTCTGTCATTTTCTCGGTTTGCGTGCTCGTGTGCACGCATTTCGAGGCATCTCGTTTTCACAGCATAGTGCATACTAGGTTGTATCTTAGATTGCATTCTCCTCTGAGGAAGAGGATGAAGGGGGCTTCTCGAGCCTGAGACTACTAGCACTGATTTTTTGTATTTTTCTTAGTTTGTTTTTGCTGGCACCATTAGCACATGTATAGCTTTAGGAAGTTCTGTTTGCTTTAAAAACTTGTACTCCACTTTTGTAAAAACAACCATGATCGGAATGAAAACCAGTTTTATGAAAAAAAGGGTGTTTTATTTTGCATCATGAGCACCACTTAGCATGGAAATGAGGTTGAGTTTGATAATGAAAACTGAACACTTATATTGGCACAACATTCTTAATCGGGTAATGAACCGACCAACAATCGAAAGAAAAATCAATATACAACTCGATAAACAAAACGACAATAACTCGATAAACAAAAACAACACAAATACAACTCGATAAGCAAAACAATTCGAATAGAACTCAACAAACTTGTTAAAGCCCAAAAGGACTCAAAACAAGACTCTAAAGCACACAAAAAGTAGAACAAAACACATGTTTTCAGCACTGTTCCGCACAAAGGTTGCTAGCCACAAGCGAGGGTTGCCAGCCACATGCCGACCATGATAGATGGCCTGCCGGCCACTAATGTCCCTTGCTGGCCACCAGTGTAGCCGGCCATTAATGTATCCGCTACCTGGCTTCCACTTGCTGCCTTATCTTCCACAAAAGGTTGAGCTTCGTAGTTTCTTCATTTCAACTACAAACTCTTCACAAATGGAACCGTTTTTCGCCGAAAAACTCTCAAATTGGATTGCGACTTTAGATGGCTCAGAAAATGTGAATTTTTGGGGTTTTGGCATAAATACACTTTTCCCGCTGAGCCATTCTCTGTTTTATTTTCCGTTCGTACATGCTGTGGCTAGATGCTGGAACCCAATTGCACATGTCTTTAGCTTCAGAGGACAAGAGATATGCCCGACAATTGAAGAATTTCAGGCGTTAATGGAGTCCCAGCGCGATGAGGAAACCATACCTTAGCCTCGTTTTGGCCACATCCAAGCTTTGCGACAAATGTGTGGGCTCACTCTATATGAGGCTCGATCGTTGGTCCACAACGAAGAGCTGGATATCCCAGTCTAATCCATCGATTTTTCTACTGTTGGTGACCGTGGTGACCTTCTTTTGTGAGGTTTTCGGCAACACACCCTTTGTTTATATATGCTGGCACATTTCCTTCTTGCCCTAGCTTCGACGGATCTAGCATTCGGTTAATTAAAGTGGCGCAACGCCTGAAAGAGGGCAGGAGTTGCATTGGCTTGACATTGGCCAAGACTTTGATGGGCTTAGACGCCTTCCATCAGTGAGAGACAAGCAAATTCGCAAGGAGTCCACTACTTCTTCAAGTAATGTTTCCCACCCTTTCTAATATATGTTTCTCATATCTCTCGGCACTCATGCTCTGTTTTTCTCTCAAAGCCTTTTTTTCACTTTTCTCTCAACACATATCTCCCTATTCCTTAATCTCTCTCTTCTTTTATCCATCCCCAGATGTGGCTAACGGATAAGCTGAAGGTAGTGGACTCTTGCCCTGCATACTCAGCTTGAGCATATTTTTGTCGCCAATAGTTAGTGGATTTCCCGAATGAAGGATGGTGGTGCCACTGGATGTGCAACAGGTCTGCTATTGACATCGCTTTGGCATTGCCCCTAATTTAATCTTTTAATGAAATGGGCTACAGCATGACTTGACAGCTTGGCATTCAGCTGATCGGCCTCACACATTGTGTATTCTACTTTTTATTCTGGTTCAGGCGTCAGTTTGGACATGATCAGACTTTTCCAAAGAAGGAGGTAGAGTACCTGGCTTCATTTCCCATCTATGGTTCACATTTGGCTAGGTACCTCACTGCTTGGAGGACAAGAGAACTTCTGGCTTCTGCCCCTAGTTTCAACTGTGCCCTTTCTGGCGAGTGCCTGACTTGGCTTGAAGATGAGGCACAAACCGGGCCCACCTTAGCATCAGAAGCTTCCACATGCATGAGCGGGGGATGCAGGAGCACCTGACTCATCTATGCCCCTAGTTTATTTCTTTGATCTTACTTTTCAAGTTTTATGAATGTAATAAAAGCAACTTTGATTTGTATCGAGCATTGGAGAACTTTGTATTGAAATCAATGAAATTAAAGTTGTGAGCACTAAAAGTTTTCCTTTTGATCCAAAAATGGTCTAAGTTGTAAAAGGTAAAATTTGAACAAAATCAAATTTTATCAAAACTTTTCAAAACCATTTTCGACAAGGATCACCACTTAACATGCACGGAATCTATCCTCGAGATGTACAACCCCAAATCTGAAGATCACAAATTGCCCCTTAACTGAATGACACTGCTCAGCACTGTAACCAGTTCTCAGAATAAAGATCACAACCAAACTCTCAGATAAGGAGGCGAACAAAGATGACCTGATCAGACATATGGACAGGACAGTTGAGTTGGGGGTGTTTACAGCCTAACTTCAAGATGAAGTTGCCAACGTACCCGAAAGACGGGAATTAGGCCTCACGTAGTTCGGTTCGGGTTCACTCGAGTATTAACGCTCTCCTTTTGCGCTCTAACTTTTGCCAAGGCCACCCTTTAGGGTTTTCAACCTTGCGAGCTCTGTTTTTCTTTATTTCCAATTTTTTGTGCTCTAACTTTTGCCTAGGTCGCCCTTCCATGTTTTCAGCCTAGCGAGCCTCTCAGGGATAGTATTTCTCCAACTTGTCCATGTTAATCGGCTGGGAAAATTCTAGGCCATCCATGTCTTTGAGAATAACAGCTCCACCCAACCAGATAGTTTTGATAATGTAAGGACTAGTCCAATTGGGTATGAACTTGTCCCTAGGGTCATGAATGGGAGCTCGGTTGTCTTTAAGCAACAAATCCCCTTCTTTGAGATTCCGAGACTTAACTTTCTTGTTAAAAGCCCTAGGAATCCTACGTTGATAGCCTTGAATACGGTACAATGCTTTCAGCCTTCTCTTATCAAACAACATTAGTTCTTCGAACCTGCTCTGTTGCTAGTCCGCCTCTGCTATTTGACACTTAGCCATAACTCGCAGTGATGGGACTTCTATTTCGATTGGCATAATAGCTTCCATGCCATAGATAAGAGAGTAAGGAGTTGGCCCTGTAGACATCCGGATTGAAGTTCTATAGCCTTAGAGTGCAAATGGCAATTTTTCTGGCCAGTCCCTATAAGTCTCAACCATTTTCTGCAAAATATGCTTGGTGCTCTTGTTAGCAGCCTCAATAGCTCCGTTGGTTTACGGCCGGTATGTAGATGACTTATGAAAAGCCACGTTGTATTTCTTCAACAAGTTGATCACTTCTTTCTTGAAATGCGAGCCATTATCTAAAATGATCTCGTTTGGGACTCCATAACGGCAAATGATGTTATTTCGAATGAACTTGGCCACATGCGCTCTTTCAACACTGCATAAGATTGAGCTTCACCGCACTTTGTGAAGTAATCAATTGCGACTAGAATGTATTCATGCCCATTCGACCTTTTCGGTGTGACTGCCCCGATGGCATCGATTCCCCAGACTGAGAAAGGCAATAGTGAAGTCATGTTGTACAGCTTCGATGGCGGGATGTTCGTGCGATTCACATGAATTTGACATTTGTGGCATCACCGAACAAAACCGATACAATCCTCCTCCATAATAGAGCAGTAGTGACCTTGCCTGAGAATCTTCCGGGCTAACATTACTCCGTTCATGGGCGCTCTGCACTCTCCCCCATGAATGGCTTCCATTAGGCGCTTTGATTCCTTTGCTTCGACACTCAACTTGTGCATTCCCAGATGGCCTCTCTTATACAGTTTACCTTCGCAGATGATAAATTGAATGGCCATCTGCCGTATTGCCCTTTTGTCTTTGGCATTTTTCCCTGGCGGACAAAGCCCCTTTTCCAAGAAGTTCCAGATATTATAGTACTAAGGGTTTTGATCTTGAACTTCATCAATTGTGGCAATAGTCTCGTAGGCCAGCGTATACCTCTGCTCAATGATGATCGAACACATCCGGACTCCAAAATGGGGTGTCTATCATAGAAAATGGAGTTGATAAGGCATCAGCAAACCTGTTGTTCTCTCTTAGTAGATGCATGAAGGTCAGCTTTTCAAACCTAGGAGTTAGAACGTCCAAGGTTTGGTGATAAATCTTCATCTTTTCTTCTTTGACCTTCCAATCTCCTTTTGCTTGAGACATAACTAGGTTTGAGTCCCCGATGACGTCCAACCTTCTTGCCCTTAGTTCCACAGCGACTTCTAAACTAGCGATACATGCCTCATATTCCGCTTCGTTGTTGGATACCTTGAATCGGAGTTTGAAGGCTAAGGGTATATGGGAATTGTCGGGTGCTATCAGCAACACATCTATCCCATAACCGTATTGGTTAGATGACCCGTCAAAGTACATTGTCTAAATCTGTTCCTCAACTTGCAGAATAGCTTCATCTAGGAACAGGTATTCTACCACTTCATCCTCTTCCACTGGGTGATCTTCTAGGAACTCCGCTACCGTTCTCCCCTTGACAGACTTGCGAGTAACATACTTCAAATCAAATTCAAAAAGGAGAAACAACCAATGGGCTAGCCTACCCGTAAGCGCTGGTTTCTCAAAAAGATATTTGATGGAATCTAATCTCGAAACCAGAATTACTGAGTGAGCTAACAACTAGTGCCTCAACTTCCTGGTAGCCCATACCAAAGCTAAGCAAGCTTTCTCTAGCGGAATGTAGCGGGTCTCATAGTCTAACATTTTATTGCTCAAGTAATAGATGGTTTTCTCCACCCTATCCTCAAATTCCTGAGCAAGCATGCATCCCATTGTTGTGTCTGTTACTAACATATACAAAATCAAGGGCTTCCCTGGCTCTGGCGGTGACAACACAGGCGGATTCTAAAGGTACTACTTGATCTGCTCAAAAGCGAATTGACACCGATCATCCCATCAAAATTTCTTTTCTTTCTTCAAAAGACCAAATAGTGGTTCATAAGTCAAGGTTAATTTAGAAATAAACCATCTTATGAATTACACTTTACCCAGAAAGCCTCGCACCTCCTTTTCAGTCCTTGGTGGTGGCATTTCTAGGATGGCCTTGATTTTGGAAGGATCTACCTCGATGTCCCTCTGTGTGATCAAGAAACCTAGTATTTTTCTTGCTGTTACGTCGAAAATATACTTCTACGGATTCAACCTTAGTCTATATTCTGTGATTCGTTGATAGAATTTCTTCAAGGTGGTGTAGTGGCCCTCTCTTTCTTTGGACATGACAATCATGTCGTCCACGTGCACCTCGACCTCTTTATGGATCATGTCATGCAGAATTGTGGTTGTAGCCCTTTGATAGGTAGCCCCGGCATTCTTTAGTCCAAACGGCATCACTCGATAGTTGTAGGTTCCCCACGGAGTAGTGAAAGCTGTTTTCTCTCTGTCCTCAGGCGCCATCAGAATCTGGTTATACCTTAAAAATCCATCCAAAAGGAGAGCAATGCATGACCCATGGTGAAGTCCACCAATTGATCGATGTGTGGTAGAGAAAAGTCATCCTTCAGACTAGCTCTATTCAGATATCTGAAATCCACACACACCCAAATTCTGCCATCTTTCTTCGGCACGAGAACAATGTTGGCCAACCAAGTTGGATACTCAGACACCGGCAAGAACCCTGCGTCTATCTGCTTGGTGACCTCCTCCTTAATCTTTAAAGCCTAATCTAGGCGTATTCTCCACAACTTCTGTTTGACGGGTCGGGCCTCGAGGTCGAGAGGGATCCGATACTGTACAATCTCAGGATCGATTCCAGGCATGTCTTCGTAGGACCACGAGAAAACATCTTTGAAATCTTTTAATAAAGCGACTAAGCGCTCGTGCTCCTTCGAAGACAACGTGGACCCAATCTGGACCAGACATGGATCCTTCTTAGTACCCACATTAAAAGCAATGATTTCATCGGCCAGGGGTTTTGCAAACCACTCCTCCTCCCGATTAATCAAATTTTTCAAAACCAGAGAAATTCCTTCCTCTTCATTTTTAGCAAAATTTTGAAAATCATGATCAATGCAATAAACAAGAGACATAGAGAAATACTCAGAATCTGCTGTGGCATTCTCATTCACAAGGTCAAGCTCATCCAGTTCTTCAGTTACAGCCGACTCAAAGGAAAAAGAAAAAGACGAACTGGACAAAACCTTGGCATCCAGGTTATCATTCCCAAGAATACCAGACTCAAACTTTGAAGCGCCGAAATCTGATTCCAACTCCACAGACTCTGTGGAATTAGATTCTGGCTCACTACCCGACTCAGAACTACTAGACAGGTAGCCCTCCTCCAACAGCCAAATTAGGGAGTGCATCAGATGCATCCAAAATGCTGCTAGAAGGGTTCGTACCCAGTTGGTCCCCGATCATGGAAACTACCAAGTTATCCCCCAAGCTCTCTGAGTCGATCGGAGGATCCAAAAGCAAACATGCCAGTGTTGCTCCTACTTCAAGCTCGTTGTTGTCAAAATCACTTTTTGTGCTCCGTTCAGCTTCAGCAGCAATTGGCTCAGCCTTTTTCTCTGTATCATTGTCTTGTAGCCACAAATCAATGAAAATCTTAAAGCCAGGAACCGCTGCTTCTTAGAGTTGAACCAAGGTTTGGAGAAACCACAAAATAGGAAGTCTTTACCCTCGTAAACAAAATGACCATTCATAGTTCCTTGGATTGGTCTATACACAAGCTCATAGTGCTTCCCGGTCTATTTAGCACTGGTTCTGCCGGCCATCTTTTTCCCCTTTCTAACCCAATCCTCTTTGGTAGGCGTATAGCCAAGACCAAAGGCATGCGGGTTATGTGGCAAATCTAATGCTGTGACGCCTTTCCAGCCATTTTTGCCTAACCCCATTCCTGGCATATGTCGAAGCTTGTTCATGAAGTAGATTGATTGGGCACTAACATACAAGACCTCATCTATTGCCATGATGTTTTGAACTGCCCAGACCTCAGCTAGGGTAAACCCGAAAAGGAATACATCCTCTTCGCCATGAACAATTTCCAGCACAGGCGTAGTTACCTCAGGCGGAGGATGTATAGATGAATTTTTGAACACAATAGCCACCCATTTTCCACGAGGGTATTTTAGTATTTGGTAAAGGGTAGAGGAGACAGCTTTTACTTGGTGTAGCCACGACCTTCCTAGCAATAGATTAAAAGTGGCCGGCAAATCCAGGATATGGAACTCAATATCTTGTTGAGCTGGCCCCACTTGAACTCTGATCTGTACTGTGCCCATAACCTCTCTGCTTGTGTTGTCATTTGCCCAAATCACCTGGGCTGTAGTCACAAAATCTACTGATTTCAGGCCGATGGCATATGCTATACCGGATGGACAGACATTGATAGCCGACCCCGTATCGATCAATATCACTGGTACCCACTTTTCTCTGCACTTCACCGATATGTACAGAGGTTTTTTGTTTGTTAAGCCTTCCAGCGGTAGCTCCTTGTCTGTGAAGGTTAAAGTTGGCGCAGCGTCTTCCAGGAAGACTAACCCAACAAGATGTTCAGGAGTGGTGTCAATGGACAATTTGACTTTGTCCATTGCTGATAATACAACCTATTGATGCACCCTAGAAGTCATAAGCAGACCCTAGATTGAAATATCGGCCTGAATTTTCTTAAGCTATTTCAGCAACGCTTCTTCTTTCAACTGCTTTTCCCTTTGCTTCTCTACCTCTTTATCTTTTCTAGAGGCTTCAGCTTGGTCCAAGTGTGGCGTTTGAAATACCGCCCACTCCTCGTCATATAGTCAACCTCTTCGGAGTACCAAGTGTTGTTTGGCAGGTCTTTACCCCAATCCTCATCAGTGTGGGCCAGATGTAGATCATCATCTTTCCACCATACACCTCCGACAATTGACAAACAATTGTCTGGTTCCGATCTAATCATTCTCTTATCAGAAACATTCCCTGTAGGGTGTTGAGCTATTCCAGCTTCCTGTTTGTCTTGATCCGTTTCTTACATAAAACGCTTCAGCGCGGCTTCTCGTTCAGTATCTGCGGTACTCACGGCGTCCAGTTCTTGAGCTAAATTCATAATACCGGTACTCTCCGGTAGTTTCCCTTTGTCCTCGGCCCTTTTGGCCATTGTAGCTACTCTTACTCCCTTTCCTTCAGGTTTTGATTCAGTTTGTTCCTCTTTGTCAGGCTCCTTACTAAGCTACCCACAGTTGTCTGTCAACCCATTCAGATGGAACCAGTTAATCTGCACGTCCCCCTGACCTTGTGCATCATAGAACTATAGATTGTCTAAGTCCTCTTCTAGCTCTACTAGATCATCCAAACACTGACTTGGAGCATCCTCTCGAACCAAATTGACCCCATTGTTGTCGGTAATACCGCTTCGGGCTTGACTTGATTAATTGGCACAATGTGACAACACGGGTCATACTCCCCCTCAAATAAATCCGCAGAGCTCTCAAGCAATGGGTTGACACTCTCCTCTAAGGCTAACCTCATTCTTTCTGCCACTGTCACCACCACGAGTTCAGGCTGAGGTGTGGACATGTCCATCATGCACAAGTTTGTGCTTTTAGGAATGAACATGGCCGGTTTGGGTACGTGGGAAGGGGTAATATATACGTTGGGGTCATATGGGAAGGCCAGTGTATATATTAGGTTTAGGTTCTGGGGTGGGGGAACCTGGTTGTCAACTGGGAGAGGGTTGGCGGTTACATTTGGCTTTTGGGGTGGTGCTATTACCTTGTTGTCAATGAGATCTTGAATCTCATGACGTAGCCTGTAGCATTGGTCAGTGTCATGATCGTGCTGCTAGTGAAAAGCGCAGTATTTGGCTGGGTTGTGTTTAGGTGGGAGAGGATCGGGTAGTGGGCGTTGTTCTAACAGGTTAAGATTTCCCTTTTTTATCAGCACCCTTAGGGCTTGGGATAAAGGCATATATAATGGGGAAAAGACCCTTTGAGATCGAGCCTAGTTGTTTGAGGTTTGTGGATTTGTACTGGCAAATGGGTTGGCAGTCTTGGCTGTAGTGGTGACGACATTCACATCAGATGGCCCTGCAGATGTGCTTTCACTCATGGTTGCATAGGAACAGCGTGTGAAAGGCCTCTTTGGCTGCTCCTTTTCATCGATTATCAACCCTTGTTTCATCTCATCGTCAATCTGAACCCCTATTTCAAGGAGCTCAGTGAATGTAAACAACAACAAAACAATCATCTTTTTGTAGTAATTTCCCTTGCAGATTACGAACCACCATTCTAATTTGGCCTTTCTCGGATAGCCTGGTAGTCATCATCAAAGCCTTGGCCCTCTATCTCATTACAAAGTCTGAGAAGCCCTCATTTGGCTCCTGATGGGTTGCTTCAAGATCTCGGGTCGTAACCTCAATCTGAGTATTATAGGAATACTGTGCAATGAAGGCCTTAGCCATTTCCTCCCAACATCGCTCCACGGAGTCCTCTAGCTTTGCATACTAGATAGCCACAATACCCGACAAGGTTCGGCCAAAAAGCGACAGCTTTTAAAGTCTGGTGAGGCCTATTGGCCGCAGGATGTCTGAGAATAACTGCAGATGGACCATGGGATCCCCAGAGCCATCAAACTGATCTATGTGTGGCATTTTGAATTAGTCTGGTAAAGTTACTGCTGAGTCAATATATCCATCCTAGATGTCAGGGATTGAGTTCACACCTTGTGCCCGCTTGAAAAGCTTCTCTATCTTATTGACCTTCAGTGTAGTGGGGTCAACCTCGAATTCAAATGGCGCTTCAGTTTGCTATACTGGTGCCTTGGAGGCCTACAATGGGATGGGGTCTACCAGGTTGCCCAGATTCTCTTGGACATTGATAGTGACTCCGGGTACTAGAATACCCACTAGAGGTGCATACAATGCGGAAGGCGTTGCTTGTTGTGGTTATTATTGCTGCAGCCTATTTATCAGCTCAACTTGATGGGCTATAACTTCAGCATAGCGGGTAGCATCTTGCTGCATGGTTTCAATGGTTTACTGGAGATGACGAAGGAAGTCTTCCATGCAAACCGGGGGATGTTGAGCCATCAGAACTAGTGAACAATCTCTTACTGGAGTGGAACTAAAAGACTGAGCCTGACTGGGCGAAGGTGAAGTAAGAGGTGACTGTTGGACTAGTGAAACTCTACGGGAACAGGGTAGGGTTACCCTGTCCTAGTTTCGTGAGGAGTTAGGGTTCACTATTCAAGCAATGTGGTTTCACACAATCCTGAAGTTGGGTGAGCAACATGTCCTAGTTTGGAACAGTCCTTACGGCTTTCGATATGCAACTAGGCCAAATGGTCAAAAAGGGTACCTCAGCAAGACTACCTAATATACCTCTCACACCTAACACCGAGAAGTGAAAGGAGGATCAAATGGTACAGCGGTAGTCTAGATCCAAGGGTTGTGTTCCCATCGTGGTAGAGACTGCGACCGGTCAGCCTTTTGGCAAGCTTTTCCCAACAAGCCTCCGGCAAACCGTACAAGAATAACAAATGGCAAACATAGTAACTTAGGCACACCAATGCAAATGCAATGCAAAGAAACACATAAGTGTAGATAAAAAGTCATATCGTGAGTTCGAGTCAAGTTCTCTAAATCCCCAGCGGAGTTGCCAGAAACTGTAGCTCATCTTTTTCGCGCCTCTTTTCGGAAGGTTCAAAAGGAAGCCCTACTGTTCGGATTTCTGCAGTCTGAATCTCATCTCACAAGTACAATGTGAAATTATAAACACCAAAGAGTCCAAATCCAGGAAATCATTTTGGACAATTGACTTTGAATCAAAAAAATGCCAAAATTGGACTGCTTTTCCAAATACAAAGTCGCCAAGTAAATATTTTATTTTGGGAAAGTTTAGGAAACCCATGACTCGTGCCAAAGCCCACGTGTCCGTCATCACCAAAGTTGCCTCAGCTCGGGAACTTAGGTACGAGAGGGGAAGGTCATGAATTGAGCCCTCCCGCTCGCCCGATCAAAGATCGGCCTCTACTAATCATGATATGATTTTTATGTACATTATGTGCTCTTGTTCCGATTATTAAGCTAGCATTACTATGTGATGCGCACAAGCAAGTATAGACTACTTTGCCTGAATTGGAACAATTCAATTTCATGTTTTTTTTTTTTTTTTTTTTTTTTTGTGAAAAGGGTTTGAATTTGCCACCTAAAGTGGGCTTAACGTTTGCGAATTTGCCACTAAACAAAGTCAGCTTAAAGCTGATTTGCCACTCAACAAAGTGGGCTTAAAACGTACATTCGTTGAATCGTTCCAATTCAAGCAACAAGACTTCATGCACCGGCATTCAAATGGTTTAGCAAATAAGCATTTAGCCTCATGATAAGCATGCTAGACATGGCAGTCAGTCACACTCATGCAAGTATGCTAAAGCATTAAAAACTCAACTATTACTCCAAGCCAAAAAGATATGAGTTAGAAAAATGCATGTTCCTAACTATGCCAAATGGCTAATACAACACATGTAATATGTAATTAATAGGGTCGGCTACTAATGTGGCATGTTATTTGCAACAATTTGATAGCATGCGTTTTAAACATGTATTCATCGAATGTATTTAAACAACAATGCAGTTTGAATGATGAGTCGAGCCTCGGTGCATGCAAAACAAATGAATGGATGCAAACATGCGATATGCTAATTGAAATGTGATGCTCCTAAACTAACCATCAAAAGTGGTTATGTAAAAGGGAGAAAGACGTGGGGTTTGAAGACATATACATTATTACATCACGCTCTCACAAAGGAGAGTCTGAATGAGTAAAGCTAAGCTATGCTAATTAGGTTGAATTAATTAAGCTAATTATTACAAGCCAAAATAAATAACAAGCTAAACTAAGTAAATAATTATTACAACAACAAATGAATTAATTAGCCAACTAGCTAACTAAATAATTACAAAACAATCGCAACTAATAATTTAACTAAGTAATTAAACGAAGCTAATTTGTTGTTCCACCTCGAGAAATGAAAGATGTGTATGTGCACGCTCAGTTTCCACCAGAAAAAACCTTTGCTTTGCACTCGAAAGCCTCTGTTTGCACAATTGAACACTTCCAGAACAATTTTGCTTCACCTTACCAGTAGTCTGCTAAGGTTTGTATCAGTGGCCAACCGGCCACTGGTAAAGCTTGTCGGCCACTGATGCACTGGTTCATCTTGCTACACCAGAGGACAAACAAAGCAAAAAGAGGGTATTCTCACAGATTATTTGCATAACTCATCCCTCCTTTTCATGAACAAATCCAAGGAAAGGTGAACTTAAGCCACAAACCACCAACTCAAGCAATTTCATTGCATGATGGCTTGTGATTCAAGATGTGCAAGTTCAATAAATGCAAAATGAGACACAAACCTCCTCCCTTTCATGAAAGATCAAGGGAAGAAGTTGACCTTGGAGACTTGGATCATTTCATCACTAGCAAGTATGAAATGGTTCAAGTTCCATGTGTTCAATTAACGTCAGATTGAACACACCATGTTACTTTCTTGATCACTTTTAGTCCCAAGTTTTAGTTATTCATTTTACTTTACCAACCATCCATTAATCCAATTAAGTCCAAAAGGTGAGTTAAAGTCCTCTAATGGAAAGAAGGCTCAAGACACAAGTTGCTTTGGTTATGAAAGAAGCATCATACCATTGGTACTAAACCAGTAAGTATGAAACCTCAGTTTCACACTTAGGCACACAAATGACTTGAAACCACTTTCAAAGAAAAATGAAAAGCCAAGAAAGGATGGAGGTTGCAGAGATGATTAGTTCTGAATTTAAGTGTGAAAAGCTCTAAAAACATGCAATCAACTCAAACAAGTGATGTCTACAGGCCTAAAACACCAAACTTGTGAGGACTATTACACTACAAGTATGCAAAACAAGACTTAAATGCAACAACCAACCCAAAATAGAGATAAAACAGCCTAAATCAAAGGCTAAAACATGTTGGAATTAAGCTACAACAAGCTAAAAAAATAAGCTAAAGCATGGCACCAACTAGGCTAGCACACAAGACACAAGGAGAGGAGGCTAACCCCTCCAAATTTGGACTTCAAAACATGATTTTCACCACTGAAAATACTCTAAAATTCAGTGTTTAAAGGCCCAAAAAAAGTTGGTTTCAAAATGGGAAACAAATGTGAAATGGCCTTAACAACAAGGAATGAAGAGGGGTGAACTACCCCTTAACCTTAAATGGCCAAAAACACCAATTTCAGCCCAAAAAAAAAGAGTTTTTCACAGCTAAAAAATGCCCAAAACAGTGAAAAAAAGATAGTAATACAAGTATGCAAAACAAGCTAACAAAGCTAGTATTATACCTCTTGGAGAGAAGAGTAAATCCAAGTAACAATTCCAAGCAAACACACCTTCTAGAGCTCAAACCAATCTCAAGAACACCTCAACTCAGAGATGAGAATTTGGCTAAGAGTGTATAGGCAAGAGTGTAGGAATTGTAGGCAAAAGTGTAGAGAGTTTGTAAAGATAGAGAATTGTAGAGAAAGAGGAAAATTTTTAGTCTAAAATTTTCAAACCTCCAAACATGAGAGAAGGGGTCCCTATATATACAAAATATGAAATCTATACAAGGCAATCCAGCCATCCACGTGTGGACAGATGCACGCATCTGCGCAAATAGTTGGCACAACTGGTATAAAATATCTGCAAAAAACATTGGTGGCTGGCCGGCCAGTCATTACTGATGGCCGACAGACAGTAAATGATTGCCAGCAGCCTCCAGGGATGGCCGGCAGGCCACCAGAGATTGCAGGTTGGAAAGATGAAGACCTGGTTAAAAAATGAGACAAAATGGATGCAGGGTTTAAAGGGCTCAAAGCTGTGGCATTCCGCTGAGGACTTCGAGCACTCAACGAGCAAACAGACTCATCATCGGATGTACCTGCAAGGACATCCAAGTCTTAAAGGGCCGTCAAAAATGGGGTGTCTACAGTTGCCCCTCTTTGACAGAACTCGGAGTCATGAAATGACACGAACGAATGTCAAAGCCCAAAGATGACCCATTTTGACAAGGCCGTAAGACTCGGGCAATGAATCAAGACAAAAACAAATGGTTGCTCCCACAAGCTACCTACGTATCCCTTTGCAAGGAATCAAACCAGCGTAGTTCTGGGGTGAAATGCAAATGATATGCATGATGCAAGAACATAACTTATGGTCATGCAATAAGGCTGTGCAATGAAACTTTTAAATGCAAATACTATGCAAAGAAAATGCCATATTTAAACAAACCGAAACATGGTACAACAATTGCTATCATGAAAAGAAAACTATGCGTCAGGCGTGAGAAACACGAGCCAAACTACAATTCATGCAAAAAGGATATAAGAAAATTATGCGAGCTTAAATACACAATGCACAGGAAAGGCAAAGGGCAACATAACCAACGAGCGTACTCGAGGTTTTAACCGAGATCCTAACGCGTTGCACACGTAAAGAAGAAAGGGAGGGTGTGAACACCGGGATGCACTAGAATGTTTTTTCACTGAAGAGTGGTGTGAACACTGGGACGCACCTGAATGTTTTAAATTGAAGGGTGGTGTGAACACTAGGATGCACCCGAATGTTTTTAACCGAAGCAATCCTAACGCGTCTCATGCGTGAGGAGGAGGAGTGGTGTGAACACCGAGATGCATCCGAATGTTTTTAACCAAAAGGTGGTGTGAACACTAGGACGCACCCGAATGCTTTTAACCGGGGGGTTCCTAACGCGTCTCACGCGAAAGGAGGAGGGGTGGTGTATGTGATAACCCTGTTCCATATTATGGTAATTGGTCCTTATTATGAATTTTATTATGTGTTTGATATGATTGTGAGTGCTATTTATGTGAAAATATGTGGTTTTGAATTTCTATCTGTTCACCGTAGGAATATCTATTTGATTATCTGCTTTAGAATTTAAATTGAAGGCCTTATCGACCACAGAAACCAAAATTGACTGCATCATTGTGATTGGCGTAATTTTTAGAGCCTACGGTGAAATTTAATTGAAAATTGATTCGGATCAAATTAAATAAATTAAATTAATGAAATGGTACCCAATTATTTAATATAAAAGAATGTATTTGAGAGGGATCTTTTAAAGGGCCTTATTATATTTAATTCCTCCTCTTTTAAATCATTTTGGCTGAGATCAACTCTCTAGAGAAAGAGAGAACCGACTTTGAGAGAGAGAGGAGGCATCTTTGTGCATTTTGGCTCAAGATTTGTGAATTGGGAAGGCTAGATGCAAGATTTGTAATCAACCATTGACTCATGGATTTTAGTTTGTAATTTGTGAATTCAAAGTTGAATGAAGATAAAGAACATGTATTGAGTTGGTTTTGATGAGTTTGAAGTCATGGAATGCATGCATGTGTATAATTGCCATGAATTTGTATAGTTGAGCATGAGAAGTATGATCCATGTAGAATTTTGGTTAAAGTTCATGTTTATGATCACCATTTGCACCATGTAAGTTGAAATGGGAGTTATATTCCACATGCATGTACAATTCATGAGAATATGAGTTTGAAATACATGGAATTGTTATGATGGGAACAAGTTTGGTTTAATTTGGAACATGCATGTAAGTAATTCATGGAATTGAGCTTCCTAATGTTGTAAATTGGTATTTGTACCATGTTAGTACATGTATATGTGAAGTTTGAGTCATAATATGCAAGATGTGTTGATTTGAATACAAGTTTGAAGCTCAAGAACAGTTCTGGAATTTCCAAAATTTGGCATGTCCGCTCGAGCGGGGAAAGCGCTGCTCGAGCGGGAAATTCGGGCTCCCAGTATTTTTACAGTCATGGATGTCTGCTCGAGCGGGGAAGTTAACGCTCGAGCGGGGAGCTATGTAGAATGACCATCAGCTCGAGCGTCCGAGTCAACGCTCGAGCGTAAAAATGAGGTAACCAAAACTTTTACAGACCTAATGGGTCTGCTCGAGCGGGGAAGTCCACGCTCGAGCAGGGACCCCTATTTCTGAAATTTTGTAAATGTGTTCTGTGTTCCATTTTTCGTTCTCTTTCACTTCTAAGTACTCTTAGGCATGCATTGAGCATTATGAATGAATTAAAAGAATAAGAAAGAACCCTAAAGAGGAATTAAGAACGGATTGAATTATTTGTGACCCATTGTGTTCATGGAATGTGTAGGGTCGAGCTCCAGGGCAAATCATCCCGCCGATCACTGTGAGTAATATCTTCATAAAGATATCTAAAGTATGTTATTTGTCTAATTGCTTACTCCGATGTAAGTCATATAAGTTCATTAATTTGAATGGTGGACAAATGTTTGCTATGCCAAATGAATGGGCCAGAGGCTAGTCTGACATAAAAGAATGAATGAATGGGCCAAAGGCCAGTCTGGCATGAATGAAAGAATGAATGGGCCAAAGGCCAGTTTGACATGAATAAAAGAATGAATGGGCCAAAGGCCAGTTTGACATGAATGAAAGAATGGATGGGCCAAAGGCCGTATGACGTGAATGAATAGGCCAGAGGTCGTATGACACGAATGAATGGGCCAGAGGCCGTATGACACGAATGGATGGGCCAGAGGTCGTATGACATTGGGCCAAAGCCTGTCGAACAAGAATGAATTGGGCCCAAGGCCGTTTGATGTGTTTGGAATCGCAGTCATTTGACCAATACATATTTAGATATATGCTTGTTAGAAATATGAATTGGGCCCAAGGCCATTTGGTGTGTATTGTTCTAAATACTCTTCGTGTGTCTTCTTTATTTGATATTATTCACTGGGCTTTCGCTCACGCTCATTCATGTGTTTGTAGGTGAGCCAAAAGAGGTCCAAACCCAGCCTCAGTGAAGTTTGTGTGGTACAACCAAGGTTTTGAAGAGTCAGCCCTTACGTCTCACGCACGAGACTCGTCTTCGCCCTTTTGCTATCTTGTTTTATTTTGTCATGTTAGCGAGGACTTTGGTTTATGATTGTATATAGTTTTGGATGGGCTGACCTAGACTCGAATGATCCTATATGTACAGAGTTTTGTGTTAGTACATATTTTGATGTGAGTTATTAACATATATATGTATGGTTTGTTATGATGTGCCATATAAGCACAACTCTATGGACAAAATTTTGAAATTGCTTCCGTTTAGCCCCTTTACTCTGTTGAGTTATTTCTGGAATGGTTTGAGGCCGTAGGTAATCCCTTGATTACTGGCCGGTTATGTCCTTAACTCGTGGGGGTGGGTCCGGGTCATGACAGTGTGAACACTAGTACGCACCTAAATATTTTTAACTGAAAGGTGGTGTGAACACCGGGACGCACCCGAATGTTTTTAACCGAAGCGATCCTAACGCGTCTCACGCAAGATGAGGAGGGGTGGTGTGAACACCGGGACACACTTGAATGTTTTTAATCGAAAGGTGGTGTTAACACCGAGATGCACCCGAATTTTTTTAACTGAAGTGAAAAAGAAGATGGGATCCGAGTGATCCAAATGTGGCACGAATGATATTAACTAGAACTCCTCTGAATGAAACATACATACAATATCGTGCATGAATGAACAAGAAGCTTAACAAGTGTAACACAGTAAGAATGCAAGTTCTTTGCAAGACAAACAACTGAGATACAATGGCATGTTATATGCGATAAACAAAAACGGAGTGCATATTCTATGCATGATACAAAAGCAGAAGCATGTTCTATGCATGAAACGAGAGCAAGAGCATATTCTATGCGTGATTCATAACATGATGCAAGACATGCATGCAATACGCATGAAATGCATATTCTACGCAACAACATATGTAGAATGCATGTTCTATGCCACAACTAATAAGAAATGCATGTTCTATGCAAGATACCAAAGCATAATTTGACGAAAACAAATTCAATAGCAACTTCCGATTTACATCTCGAAAAAGTTACAATATGTTTAAAGGATACACCTCGTTCACGTTGACAAGTGACAAACATCGCGCACTGAAAACACAGTTTTGAGCTTCCATAGAGACAATCTAAACTAAACAGTGAACAATCACTTCAATTCTTGAAAACTGAGTACACAAAACATCATCAGGACCCCAAAGGAAGCCGCCGACCACCTGCTAGCCACAAGGGAAGGCTGCCAGCCAAGTGTCGGCCATTGGTAAGCCTTGCCGGTCACCTGCAAGGGTCGACACCAAAATAGCAAGGGTCGACACTGGAGTGAAACTCAAAATGTCTAAGTGTTCTAGAAGCAAGGGTCGACACTAAATTTCAGTATGCAACCGAGAAGCAAAGGTCGACACTAAATTTTGGTGTGCAACCCAGAAACAAGGTTCGACACCAAGGATAGCAAGGGTTGACACTAAACTTTAGAATGCAATCCAGCAGCAAGGTTCGACACCAAGAACAACAAAGGTCGACACTAAATTTCATAATGCAATCCAGCAGCAAGGGTTAACACCAAGAACGATAAGGGTCGACACCAGGAACACTTGGAACTCAACTCAGAGATGAGAAGAAAACGAAGGGTCGACACCCAATCTGCAGGGGTAGACACTTGTAAATCTGGGTTTAAAAGATTTCACCTGTCAAATCAAATCTGGACTAACACAGCCCTTTTCTCGGCCACTTTTTCAGAGTTATGTGCAGAATGTCATCTTTTCTGACCTCTAAACGGATCTTCTGGCACCATATCCTCTCCAAGAAGTTAACCTATGAAGGAGAGCATTAAATGAAAAGCTTGTGCATTTAATGATCCGTCTCTTCCCAAGACTTGTATACATTCTACCTTCTTCATACTCTGATCAAACACAGCTGGAAAATTTCCTCCTTGATTTGCTCTAACGGCTAGGAGATTCAAATATCCTCTCTCCAACAAGTGGAAACCATTAATGCTATAAAGATGAATCACTTCTTATTCGATCTACACTTCTTCTTCTTCTTCTTCTTCAAAAAAAAAAAAAAAAAAAAAAAAAAAAAAAAAAAAAAAACAGAGCAATCAAGAGCTTTTAATATACTCCATTGTACTTCCATTTTCACATCTGAGTGAGTCTTAAATTACCTGTGAGCTTACACTTTCATAGCCATCTTTTGAGAGAGAATATTTGCAAAAGAGGACAGTTGAACCTCTTTCTCTTGTTCCTTATTTTCTGAGTGAAACACTTGTAAAGTAGGCATTTAGTTGAGAGGTCCTCAACAGATTAAAGTAAGTCCTTTGTAAAAATCCACAAGCTAGGTAAAGCTTGGTGGTGCATTGATTCTTAGTGAAGAAATTCTCAAGGAGGTCTCTTGAGGAGTGGACGTAAGCCGGTGTGCTGAACCACTATAAATCCTAGTGTTGAGCTCTTCTTTCCTTTCCTTTTATTTTCTATGCATTTGTTGATTGTCTACTACATTTAATCACTTAGTCTTTTGAAATCTTTTTCTGGCCAATTTTTTTAATTAACCCAATTCACCCCCCTCTCTCTTGGGTTACTTTCTTTTTTAACAATCGGAAACAATTGGTATCAGAGCCTTGTCTCTAGTATTGTGACTTTACCATCTTAGAGTGATCAATGGCAACCCCTAGCTCCTCTATTCTTGAAGGTCAAGCCTCAAACTGACCACCCTTCTCCAATGGCAAAAATTTCAACTATTGAAAAACCCATATGATTATGCATATCCAATCTATTGACTATAAAGTTTGGAAAATTATCTGCGATGGTCCTAAACTCCCCACCAAAACCATAGATGGTCTATTAGTGCCCAAACTTGAGAGTGAGTGGACTAGTGCTGATTATAAGTACATTCAATCCAATGCCAAAGCTGTTAATATGTTGTATTGTGCACTTGATGCTACTGAGTTAAATAGAATATGCACTTGTACAATGGCAAAAGAAATCTGGGATAAACTTATTGTAACTCATGAGGGAACCACTCAAGTCAAAGAGTCTAGAGTGAGCTTGCTTGTTCATAACTATGAGCTCTTCAAGATGAAACATGATGAAAACATATCCCAAATGTTCACTCGCGTTACAGATATTATAAACAGTCTTAAATCTCTTGAGAAGACTTATAGGAATGTAGAAATTGTTAGAAAAGTTCTCTGATCATTGTCAAAAAGCTGGGAGAACAAAGTCATAGCAGTGATAGAAGCAAGAGACTTGTCAACTTTAAGTCTTGATGAGTTAATGGGATCTCTTCTAACCCACGAGAACACAATGCAAGAAGGAAAAGAAAAAGAAGACAAGAATAAGAAGAAAGGGATAACTTTCAAGTCTACCTCAAAATCTCAAGAGGAAGA
>NW_021026169.1:442403-453770 GCF_004153795.1 Camellia sinensis
CGAGTCTGGTTCGCAAACCGAGGCAAAGCACAGAAGAGGGTTCAGAAGTCCGGAGGCAGGGCTCACGGCCGCGACTCTGAAACTTCTGAACGAGCACATTATGCAACATCACCAAGCGCTCAATCGGTGACGTCTGAGTCTTAAGGTCGGTCAAAAATGGGGTGTCTACACTATGCTTGATGGCACTTGAAGATGAAAATGAAGCAAATGATGACTAATTTACCTTTGATGAATTACAAACTGCTTTTGATGACTTACATGTTGAATTTAAAAAATTAAGTATGAAAAGTGGTTGTCAAAAGAAAATGATCTCAAGTTTATCTCAAGAAAAGGAATCCTTGACTTCTAAGATCAATCCTTTCGAAAATGAGGTCTTTACAATGGAAAAGGAGAATGAATTTTCAAATGAAAAAGAATCTTTCATTTTTGAAAAGAAAGTAGATGAATTGCAAAAAGAAAATGAAACTTTGAAAAAGGGGAAAATTATTTTAAATAAAAACATTGAAGATTTAAAAATATTCTTTCAAAATTTACTCAAGGTAGAGATACCTTAGATAAAATTCTCAAAAGTCAAAACCAAACCTTTGGAAGAATGGGAATTTGATATAAACCTTTTTCAAAAGCAAAAAATTCCAAAAGGACCTTTGTTCATGCATCATCTAACCATTCTCATCTCACTTGTCATTATTATGGAAGAAAAGGTCACATCTCTCCTTCATGTTCTGCTAAGAGAAACTCATTTGATAGAATGAAAAAGAAGTGGGTTCCTAAAAACACTTCAACTCCTAACTCTCATAAACCCAAGAAAGAATGGGTACCAAAAGGCTGACAAAAATCTGATTTTTACAAGTGTGCTTTAGGTCAAAATCCAGCAACAACCGGTGGTACCTTGATAGTGCATGCTCAAGGCACATGACCGGCGATAAAGCAATGTTCTTAACCCTCAAATCCAAAGAAGGAGGTCACATGACCTTCGAAGACAATAGTAAGGAAAAAATCATCGGCGGAGGTAGTATTGGTCAAACTTCTTTACCCATCATCGAAATTGTGTTGCTTGTTGAAGGATTGAAACATAAATTGGTTAGTATAAGTTAAATGTGTGATAAAGGCAATCATGTTACTTTTGAAAAATCCCACTGCACCATTAAAAATCATGCTGATAACAAAGTGTTTTTTGTTGGTCATAGGCCTGTGTAGACAGCCCGAGCGTCACGGCTCCGTGCGCGAAGGCGCGAAATCGCTTTGTTCATTAGCTACTACAGTTCGGACTCACTGTTACGGTTCTGAATATAATCTCACAAAGTGCAATGTGAGACAGATAAATCACCAAAGAGTCCAAATCCGGAAAATCGTTTTGGAAAACTGATTTTTATAAAGAAGTGCCAAACATGAACTGCTTTGCTAGATACAAAGTCACCGCCTAAATATTTTATTTTGGGAGAATTTAGGAAACCCTGACTCGTGCCTAAGGCCACGTGTCCGTCATCACCAAAGTTGCCTCGGCTCAGGAACTTGGGGACGAGAGGGGAAGGTCATGTAATGAGCACCCCCGCTCGCCCGATCAAAAGATCGGCCTTTACTAACATGATATTTTGTTTTTTGAAAACACATGTGTTCGTATTCCGGTTATTAACCTAGAATTACTATGTGATGCGCACAGCATACAAGTATAGACTAGATCACCTAAGTTGGAACAAAACATTGCATGTTTGTTTGTTTGAAAATAATTTGAAGTTTGCTACTCGCAAGTAGGCTAAATCGAGGATTTGATGAATTGTTCCAATTCAAGCAATCCAACCTTCACCCATAGGCATTTAGGCAGTTAATCAAATAAGCAGTTAGCCTCATGGCAAGCATGCTAACATGACAACATTAACACACATGCAGTATGCTAAAGCATAAACACTCACAGTGTACTCCGAGCCAAAACAAAGAACTAGTTAGAAATCATGCATGATCCTAGTTCATGTTAAAATGGCTAATGCAACACATGCGAGAATGCAACTAAAATAGGCTCGGCTAGTCTAAGATGTCATGTGAATGCGACAATTCGATACATGTATTCAACTTGGAATTGAAATACAATACAGTTAGTATGATGCGCCGAGCCCGGTGCATGCAAAACAGATGAATGGATGCACGCATGCGAAGCATAAGGATGCTAATTGAAACATGCCCTAAAACTAACCATCGTAAGCGGTTAAGTAAAAAGGAGAAAGAAATGGAGGTTGGAAGACATACATCACACACACGCACGCTTATTACAACAATTGGCCCTCTCGACGGAGGGTTCGAATAAGAAGCTAACTAGCTAATCTAAGCTAATTAAACTAATTATTACATCACAAAACTAGCCAACTAACAAGCCAACTAATTAAGCTATTACAACATAAATTGAATAGTTAAACGCATTAACTAATTAGGCACAGAACCAAAGCATAAACTAGCTAAGCAAATTAGCTAAGTAAAGCAGTAAAGTAATGTCCTCAGAGGGAGAAAAGTGCATGCATGCTCGGTCGCCTCATTCGAAAATCCGTCGCGATGCCCCAATTTGCCTCTGTTTGCAGCTGTTCTCAGAACCTTGCACCAAGCTCCAGAAAGCTTCCAACTCACCTTGGGGACCTGTGGAAGGGTGGCCGACCAATTGATGATGTGGGAGACCACCTGCCGACCACCTTCCTTTGTTGCAGACCAGAAAAAGTGGTTGGCCAGCTAGTTTTTCTGGCTGGCCGATCAGTTGTTGCTGCACTTCTCCAGTTTGCTGCAACAGAGAGCAAGAAAGGGCATGGTAATGTATTTGCAAGATATGTGTGCACAACCACCCTCCCTATCATTTCATAAGCTCAAGGGAGTGTGGTTCTCGACCCTCGGGCCACCAATCGCGCATTTCAATGCGTGATGGCCGAGAGGCGAAGTTGCACAATTCAATATGAAATGAATGCACAAATAAACACATAAAGCCTTGAACTCTAATGCTTAAGCGCAGTGCATGGACGGTCGACGGCCGAGAATTGAGGCACGTTTCATCACTTCAAGTATGAAACGTCCCTCTTTTCTCGTGTTTAGACTAACACCTAATCCAAACAAAATGCAACAAATAACATGGCATACACAATGCAATGCAATATCAAGCATGCAAACATATAATATAATAAAACAGTCATGCAAACAACATGTGAGGGACAAGCATGCAAACATGCAATGCAATGTAACATAGTATACTCAATGCTAAATGGCATGCATACTCAATGCAAAGCAACAAAAAGGCATACACAATGCAAACAACAACATGGCATACTCAATGCAATGTAGCATGGCATACTCAATGCTCAATGGACTTAAACCGAATGTGGGTAGACCTCAGCCATGCCCAAAACAGTGGCCATTATGATGAAACTAAGGCATGAAGTACAAAGTTATTGCATGCAGAATGCAAAGGCCCATTGACCGGGCATAAGAGCACAACTCTCAAGAGTGCTCAAAGGGTGACAAATGTGGAAGTGTAACAACACTATAAGCTCTGAAATTAAGCAAGAAATGATGCCAAATCACTCAAACAATACAAGCATGGCATGCTAGTGTCCTTAAGGCATAAGGCTAGCAATGAGTACTACTTTAGAGACATGCAAAACATGGCACAAAGGCATGAACCAATCATGGACAGAGCTTAATTTGGTCTAAACAAAGACCAAAACATGCTAAGATGAGGGCTCAAGGACCTAGGCAAGATGGCATACATACTAGGCCACAAACTAGGCAACAAATGCACAACCCTTAGAGGCACTCAAAGGGTGAATGAAGTGGGAACATGGAAATGCTACATGCTCTGAAATGTCATGGTAAATGATGCCAAATCATGTACATGATGCAAATGAAGCATGCTATAAAGCTCAAAACTTGAAACTATCATAGGCACTTGTACTACAACTATGCAAAACATGAAGCATATGGCAAGGGCAACCTAAAACAGTCCTAGAACATGTCAAAATGAGTCTAAAACATGCATGGAAGGAAGCCAAAATATGCTAGCATGGAGGGCATAAGGCATGATGAATACAAGGCCAAAAGGGAGGGTTACACTACACCTACCAAGACCAAGCATGAGATGACTTCGCCAACAAAAATTAGAGTTATATCATGGAAAAATAACCCCAAAAATCCACTGAAATAATAGCTTGCAAGCTTAGGCATGAAGGCATACGCAATGATCATGTTTAAGGCATAAAGGGCAAACCTTCCAACGCATTGAATGAGTGACAAATGCAAGTGTATGACCATGAAACATGCACTGAAATCACATTTAAAATGATGCCAAATCATGAAAATAGACCAAGGAATGCATGCTAGTGGACTTGATACACAAAGCTAATAAGCTAGATTGAACCATGGCTATACAAAGCAAGTCATGCATGACCAAAACAACAAAAATCAGAGCTTAAGCATGCTAAAACATGGACAAAAGCTTCTTGAAGTTAAGCCAAAATCATGCTAGAATGACATGTTAAAGCATGATACACAATAGGCTAATTCATGGAATTACACGACAAGTGTATGGAGCATGCAAGGGGCCATCAAACCCACCCAAAATAGAGTCATGGCATGCTAAAATAACACCAAAAACCTACTGAAATAGAGTCAACATAAGCTAGAAAGACATGCTACTTCATGAAGCATACAAGACTAGTTTAGGAAATTTACACTACAAGTGTATTAAGCATGCATGAGGTGATTAAAACAAACAAAAATAGTGGCATGCCATCTCAAAATAACCCCAAATACATGCTAAGAACAAGACAACACAAGCTTAATAAACATGCTCAAACATGAGGCATATGAAGCAAGTATTCAAAATACAAGGAGAGGGGATACCCTCTCCTATTTGGGACCCCAAAACCACCTCTGGATTTTAGTGGTAGAAAGGTCATGCAAAGGCTAGAACAAGAGCCAAAATGGATGGCTCAAAACAAGGCCTAACAAGGCCTAAGAGGGGGTAGACCACCCCCAACACAAAAGTGACCTTAAACAAACATTTTAAGGACTGAAAAATAGAACTTTTTGCAGCAGGAAGTTAAGCTTAAATCAGCATACATACAGGTCTAAAATCTTAAGAAAAACAAAGGGTTAAAGGGTTAATTGACTCATCCTTGTAGAACCTCTTCAAGGCTGCAACTCCAGCAGCTTTCTTGGATCAAAACTAGTCCAAAAGCACCAAAAACAACCTCAAGAAGCCTCAGCAAAAAAAGGATGGTGTTTGAGTGTGTGTTTGTGTGTTAAAGTGTGGTAAAACTACACTTTTAAGGCACAAAATGAAGAACAAGAGCAAGATAGATACAAGTATGTATGTATAACTCTCAAGCCTCAAGAACTGAACCTGGAGGAGGAGGGGGAGGTTCCCTCTTATAGAGAACCAAAATCAAACTTGTTGGACAAGCTTAGGGTCCAAGGCCATCCCTCCATACACATGTATGGAAGATGGCTTTAGTGCCTTCCAACTGTGCCAACTAGATGAAAATATCTCCCAAAAGGTGACAAAAAGCAGCCGACCACTTCAAGTGGTCGGCCGACCACCACAAGTGGTCTCCCAGGAAGAAAAATGGTCGGCCATGGTAGGAGAAGGTCTAGAGCATAAAAACAATGCAGTGGTGTGGTGGCCGACCAGAAAAGGTGGCCCAAAGACCAAGAAAACCAGTTGGCCAACTAGAAAACTGGCTGGCGGGGAGGAAAGTGGTCTCCAAGGGGAAGAACTGGTCTCTCACCCTTGTACCACCTTCCAAACAAGGAAAACAAGGTTTGTGCCAAAAACAAACCAAAAAGGGTGCAAGACGAAAGTTCGAGAGGCAAAGCGCGCAGCCGAAAGCCTCGAAAACAAGTCTACGGGCATCAAAAGTGGTCTGGGACCACAAAAGTGGTCTCCCAGACCACAGTGTCCCTCTAGGCAGAGGCAACAAGGTGTGGTTCCAAAACCACGTCAAATAGAGAACGTTAAGCGGTCCCGAGACAAAGCGCGCGGCCGAAGACTCCGAAAACTGGAAACTGGTCTCCAAACGCGAAAAGTGGTTTACGACCACAAAAAGGTGGTCTACAGACCACTCCCTCCCTCCAGGGAAGAGAAACAAGGTTCAGTCCGTAAACCGAGCCAAAGTACAAAGAGTTCAGAGGCCCGGAGGCAAGGCACCCAGCCGAAACTCTGGAAACTCGAAATAAGCACAACATGCACAATCACCGAGCGCTCAAACGATGACATCTGAGTCTTAAGGTCGGTCGAAAATGGGGTGTCTACAGCATGAAAATGTGTATATATTTGATTTGCATATTTTATCTCTCAGTCATGATGTTAAGTGCTTATCCACTATAAATGAATTTGGCTGGCTATGGCATAAAAGGCTAGGACATGCTCATATGGATTTACTTTCAAAACTTGACTTGGTTGTTGGTTTACCAAAAATTGATTTTGAAAAAGATAGACTTTGTGATGTTTGCAAACAAGGAAAACAAACAAGAGTTTCTTTCAAACTCCAAAGCCTCTTCAATTGTTGCATATTCACTTGTTCGGACCTTCTAGAACTTTAAGTCTTGGTGGTAAATCTAATTGTCTTGATTGGGTGGATGACTATACTAGATTCACTTGGGTGATTTTCTTAGCACACAAAAGTGATACGTTTTCTGCATTTTCAGCTCTATGTAAATGTATTCAAAATGTGATTAGTCTTGCTATTTGTAGCATTAGAAGTGATCATGGTAGAAAAATTGATGATGATGAGTTTATTCTATTTTGTAATGAGCATGGTATTGATCATAATTTTTTTGCTCCTCGAACTCCTTAACAAAATGGTGTGGTAGAAAGAAAAAAATAGAGTCCTTGAGGAAATAGCTTGGACTATGCTTTGTGAAAATACTTTACGAAGATTTTTTGGGCAGAAGCTGTCAACACTGCTTGCTATGTTATTAATCATGCCATAATTAGACCCATACTTAAGAAAATGCCATAAGAATTGTGGAAAGGAAGAAAACCCAACATTGGTCATTTTCGCCCATTTGGTTGTAAATGTTTTGTACTTCCATTTATTAAATATACTTTCAATATACTCCATTGTACTTTCAGTATACTTTCAATATACCCCCTCAAGAGATTTCAATATACTCCATTGTACTTCCATTTGTCCTTCGTAAAAATCCACAAGCTAGGTGAATCTTGGTGGTGCATTGATTTTTAGTGAAGAAATTCTCAAGTAGGTCTCTTGAGGAGTAGACGTAGGGCGGTGAGCCGAACCACTATAAATCCTTGTGTTGAGCTCTTCTTTCCTTTCCTTTTTATTTTTTGTGCATTTATTAAATGTCTACTGCATTTGATCATTTAGTCTTTTGAAATCTTTTTCTGGCCAATTTTTCCCCCTTCTTGGGTTGCTTTCCTATTTAACACCATTTTTATCATGGCAGGATCGATGTCATTGATGTCAAAAGGAAAAAGTCCTCCGTGAGGCTATGCTAGAGGCCTGAAACCTTGAGCTTGAGCTAACACCTCTTGGGGATCCGAAACTTGAAGGTTTTCAGCTAGCAGTGGTGGATCGAGATTTGGCTATACAACCAGGACTGGATGTGTGGAAGATGCTGATGCCCCAGATGGACGTCGCATTTTGGCAATGGTCTAATCTTGCACAACTATCATCTGTTTCAGTGTATCCATGGCATGTTGGAATGTTGTCATCATAGCCATAACTTCTTTCACACTTTGCGCCATTGTAACTCTAGGCGAGTCAAATATTGGTGAACTGAATGGGTTACTGATAAGTGCTAGGTACTGGTGATAACTGCCTGCTTCTTCTCCTTCGAACAACTGGCAGGAGAGAGATTAGCAATGGCTGACCATTAATTAGATCTCGAATTTTGCAGAGCCTATTGGTGTGAGTCCATAAAACTTGGGAGATATCAGATTTCTCTGAAGCTATGACTTTAAGAATACCTAGCAAAAGAAATACAAATAAAATAAAAGCAATAATCAAAAAGAAATTGGACAACACCTCGGTCCAAATTTGCAACAAATATGATCACAGTTATATGACTGTACTCCCTGTTAATAAAATTGAATTCTACCCACAAACTGATATCGAACGGGTAATCTGAATTCAAGAACCCCTATATAGATCCAGAGTATATCACATAGCAGGTAAAGAGAGCCGAAACACCTCTACGATGGGATACGGTTACCTTGCCCTAACTTTGGAATGATCCATAGTTCCACTAATTCAAACAAGCGGTATCATGACATCATACAGATGGGCGAGCATTCTGTCTTATGTTGGAACAATCACTAGAGCTTCACTCTATGCGCTAGGCTAATTGGTCAAAAAGGATACCTCAGCAAGGTTACCTAATATACCTCTCACACCTAACACCAAAAAGTGAAAGGAGGTTCAAGCGGTACAGCAGTAACCCAAATCCAAGGGTTGTGTTCCCAACATGACATTGCCTACATCAAACCAGCCTTTTGGCAAGCTTTTAGCAAGCCTCCAGTAAATTGTCTAGGATATTAGATGGTAAACACAGTGACTTAAGAGCACCATGCAAATGCAATGCAAAGAACATATATATGTAGATAAAATTTCACATCATGAAGTTCAAGTCAACTTTTCTAAATCCCCAGCAGACTCGCTTGAAATTATAGGTGGTTTTTTGAGCTCCTCAGAGGGGTTTAGTCTCCTCGGGTATGATAGCCCTACAGTTCAGACTCCCGTGGTTCTGAATCTAGTTTCACAAGTGCAATGTGAAACAAAAAAAATAAATAATAAATAAAATAACACAAATGAGAGTCCAAAACCGGCAAATCTTAGAAAATCTATTAATCATTAGAGATGCCAAAAATGGACTACATTGCCAGATTTCAGAGTCGCCACCTAAATATTTTTGGGAAATTTAGGAAACTCGTGACTTGTGCCAAAGGTCACTTGTCCATCATAACCAAAGTTGTCTTGGTTCGGAAACTTAGGTATGAAAGAGGAAGGTCATGAATTGAGCACCCCACTCACCTGATCAAAGATCGGTCTCTACTATTCATGATGTGAATTTTATCAACATTATATGTTGTTGTTCTGATTATTAATATGCTAACTTACTATATGAGGCACACAAGTATAGACTATTTTGCTCACTTTGGAAATGACTTGATTTTATGTGATTTTTGAAAGAGTTTTGAGTGCACACAACTCAAAAGGAAAGAAATGAGCTCGTACATACATTTGATCGAAATCATCCCCAATGCAAGTTAAATAACCTTCATCCACAAGCATTTAAACAGTTCATTTTGAGTAAGCACGTAGCCTCATGGTAAGATGCTAAGCATGGAAATAATCACACACATTAATATGCCAAAACCAAAAATACTCACCTAGTACTCCAAGGTAAGCCAAAGAAAAAGAAAGTGATTAGGAAAAAAAATGCATGACCCTAACAATGCACATGACTAATGCAATACACACAAGAATACAACTACTAGGTTCGGCTATTTAACATGTCATATGGATTAACTCAAAGCATACGATACCGCACATATTCAAGAAAATAGGAAATGACAATAATATTCAAGAATGATGAACCGAGCCTTACGTATGCAAAAATGGATACAAAGCATGGCAATGATATGAAACGAAAACATGACACTATATGCAACACGGTACGCATATAAATAAATAAGAGAAATAAATGGGGGTTTGGAAGACATACAAATATTACAAACTTACCCTCGCACAAGAGGGTCCAAATGATTATTACAAACACAAATGAATAAACTAATTAATTAACTAATTATTACAAGTCTGAATGAAAGAAAAGAAACTAATTAATTACATATATGAATCAAAGCTACTAATCTAAAGGGGACTTGAACAGAAGGCGAGGAACTGCATGTGCGCAACCGAGAACAACCACTAGAAACCTCTATGTTTGCTGCCAGAACCTGCTCTGTTTATAGTCAGAAAATTGTTCTATTTTGGCCTGAGGATCTATTCTATTCTACTGTAAAATCACCACTACCGTACAATATGTTTGGCCGGCCAGCTACTGTTTCTGAGGAATACCCTGCTATAACGAAGCTAGAACGGAGCAAGACAAAGTGTTTCCAGGAGATGTTTATCCTCTCTGCCCTTCCCTATCATAAAGATGTTCAAGGGAGGAGTAGATTCGATTCTCAAATCATTAATCATCGCAAATTTGTTACTTGATGATCTTAGAAACAATAGGACAAGAGTTTAATAAACACAACAAAAAAGTAAAAAATACCTCCTCCAGATCATGGAGTTACCTCAAGGGAGGGAGTAGACTTGCTCATGAATCATCGAACATCACTAAAATAGTATGCGATAATTCTAGAAGCAACAAATTCAGTATAACGTCCGGCCAAACCTAACCAATTTTTTTTTTTATCATTTTACCTCCTTTTTTTACTGTAATTTTATTAGCCTTTTTATTTTACCTTTCCATTTTCTTTATCTTCTCTCATTTTTTGTCCAAAAGTGATGATTAAGTCCACTAAGTCCAAAGCAAGAAAGATTAATAAGCATGACTTGACCCGAGAAATGAACTCTTTAAGCCCTTTTCTATAGGGGAAATTACAAAGGAGGAATCAAACTCATTTACCAGCAATAATGAATTCGAAGTCAAACCTGAAACGGACGATAATGACTCCAAATCCAAACCCAATAATGAGCTATAATGAATCATTCCTTTATGATTCCTAAGGGTCTAACTAGAAAATTAGTCCCTTAAAAGTAACGCAACGGTGACCGGAGGAGATGTCAAACAAGAGATTGTGCTTAGTATAAGAAAAACGTGATGCCCTAGTAATGAAACTCCGAAGAGATTAAACTATTTAGCACGAGGAACCCCTCCCTTATACCAAGAACAATAACTCTCCATTTGATACAACCTTTGATCAAAAGAGCAACGAAAAGGGGAAGGTTGCAGAGTATGAATGAAAAGTGGATGATTACAATGACATGAATATATACATGAAAGCTTTAAAAAAAGAAGGAAAAGGCCATCAACTCAAACGGATTGGCGACTATCTCCTAAACACACCAAATCTGGGAGGACTTACAACAACACAACTATAGTATTCAAAGCATAACTTAACATATTAAAAAGCACCCAAACAGCACAAAAACAGTGCTAAAAATCAAGTTTATGAGGTGGAAAAAGTGGGCAAAAGTGGAATAACACCAAGGGGTTTCATCTAACCAACAAGCCTAAGGAACCAACAAACCTAAGGAAAGGTGGCTAATCATGATGTGATTTTTATCAACATTATATGCTCTTATTTCAGTTTATTAGGCTAGCATTACTATGTAATGCGCACACACACAAGTATAGACTAAA
>NW_021026169.1:461384-476035 GCF_004153795.1 Camellia sinensis
ACCCATAGGGCCGGGTTTGGGTCGTGACAGAGTGGTATCAGAGCGATACTTAACCACGAGTTATACCGCACACACGCGTCCAAATGAGCTATAGGGTGTCCTAGAAGAGCAATTAGGGCATCACATGAGCATGAAAAGTGTGTGTGGACATGACATGAATTCGTGTTAATGTGTTGAAACATATAACTGCTTATGTTTAAATGTTTAAAGTATGCAACTTCCTATGTTTATTATTACTATGTTGCTTATAGTGAAATGGATAATGCAAGCACTGCTAATGAAACTGAATCCTCTGAGGCAAGAATGACGAGATTAGAGAGAATGGTAGAACTACTATCCGCAAGACTAGAACAACAACAGAACCAACAGCCCCCACTTCCTCCTCTGGTACAGCCAGAACTGAATGTTAATGATTGGGATATAATTGCTCTCACCCAGAAGTTCATCAAAATGAAACCGCCATCCTTTCAAGGAGGCCTTGAACCATTAAAAGCTGAAGCCTGGGTTTTTGAAACAGAAAAGTTATTTGAAGTGTTCCCGTGCTCTGAAGCACATAAAGTATTGTTGGCCACCTTTACCTTGCAAGAAGAGGCGAGAAGGTGATGGATGCTAGTCCGTGACACTAACACTGTTGTAACTTGGGCTCAGTTCAAGGAGTCCTTCTTTGAAAAGTATTTCCCTCAGTGTGTTAGGGACAGAAAGGTGACTGAATTTGAACAGCTGAAACAAGGTACCATGTCCGTAGGAGAGTATGAAACAAAGTTCACCAAACTTGCTAGATATGCACCACACATGGTTGATATAGATTACAAAAAGGCCAGGAAGTTTGAAGGTGGCCTGAATGTGGAAATTCTTGACAGAATAAATGTACTGAAACTGTTGAAGTATGTAGATGTTCTTGACAGGGCCATCATGGCCGAAGCAAATATTGAAGCTTTGAAACAGACTGAAACACCCACAACTGAGTGGCGCGGGAAGAAACGGGGTTTTAAATTCAAGAAAGGCAGGAACAACCCACTGAACAAAAAGCAAAACTCAGGGTCAACCACCAACTCCAGTCAGAGAAGTGGTTCCATACCGCCCTGCTCTGAATGTGGTAAGAAACACAAAGGGGTTTGTTATAAGTTATCTGGTGCTTGTTACAGGTGTGGCAAGGTGGGCCACATGATAAAAGATTGCCCCTCTGCCCCTCAGGGCAATAGTAAAGCTGCAGCCAGCGGCGCAGCATCAACTGCTCCACCAAAACCCAACCCCAAAGCTACTGGGAAAGAGCCTATGAGGCAAGGCCGAGTGTTCGCACTCGTACCGGGAGACGTACAAAATACCAAGATCGTCGTGTTAGGTATCCTCTCTATTTGTACCCAAAATGCTTATGTACTGATTGATTCCGGGTCTATACATTCATACGTGTCGCATGCTTTTTCGCGAAAATTGAATAGACCATTAGAACTCATGAATTATCTGTTAGCTGTATCTTCACCTGTTAGGGGATCTATGACTTGTGCTTATATGTACCCTGTATGTGAAATTATTGTTGGGGATATGCATCTGTATATCGATTTACTGCCATTGAACATTGACCATTTTGACGTAATATTGGGGATGGACTGGTTACAAAAATATCATGCTACTATTGACTGTGTAACTAAACAAATGATTTTCCGTCCACCTGGTTTACCCGAATTTGTGTTTAATGGGGTTGGAGTAGTACCTCCCCCGTATCTGATTTCATCCATAAAAGCTTGTAAATTGATTAAGAAGGGATGTAAAGGGTATCTGTGTTATGTATTGACTGTACCTACTGATGATAATGCTAATGTGAATAGTATTCCTATAGTTAGAGAATTCCCAAATGTTTTCCCAGATAGTCTACCAGGGGATTTGATTGATAGGGAGATTGAGTTCACTGTTGATGTAATTCCGGGTACACAGCCAGTATCTAAAGCTCTATACAGAATGGCACCTACCGAATTGAAAGAACTGAAAGTTTAGCTCCAAGAACTGTTAGACAAAAAGTTCATCAGGCCTAGTACTTCACCGTGGGGCGCACCTGTCTTATTTGTGAAAAAGAAAGATGGCTCACTGAGACTCTATATCGACTACTGTGAATTGAACAAGGTAACTGTGAAAAATAAATATCCATTGCCGCGTATTGATGACTTATTTGATCAGTTATAGGGTGCTCAAGTTTTCTCTAAGATTGATCTCAGATCCGGATATCATCAGCTGAAAGTTAAACCAGAAGACATTGATAAAACTGCTTTTCGAACGAGGTATGGACATTACAAATTTTTAGTTATGCCTTTCAGAGTTACCAATGCACCTGCTGCATTTATGGACCTCATGAACAAAATCTTTAAACCATTCCTCGACGACTTTATTGTTGTATTCATTGATGACATTCTGATTTATTCCAAGAGTAGAGAAGAACATGAACATCATCTGAGACTTGCCCTACAGACCCTAAGAGAACAGAAACTTTTTGCTAAACTGTCTAAATGTGAATTTTGGCTTGATCATGTTATGTTTTTGGGACATGTTATTAGTAGGGATGGAATTTCAGTTGATCCACAGAAAGTTGAAGTAGTGATAAATTGGCCTAGACCAACAAATGTTATAGAAGTCCAAAGCTTTTTGGGATTAGCTGGATATTATAGAAGATTTGTCAAAAATTTCTCCAAAATTGCCTTACCGTTGACTCAATTGACTCAAAAGGGGATATCATTTGACTGGACAGACCAAAGGGAATCAGCTTTCCAAGAGTTGAAAACTCGACTTGTGACTGCGTCGGTTCTTACCCTACCTTCAGGTACGGATGGTTTTACCATTTTTAGTGATGCTTCTCATAAGGGTTTGGGATGTGTTTTAATGCAGAATGGGAGAGTTATTGCCTATGCTTCCCGACAACTGAGACCGCATGAAAAGAACTACCCGATCCATGATCTAGAACTTGCTGCAGTAGTATTTGCATTGAAAATCTGGCGTCACTACCTTTATGGGGCGACATGTGAAGTATATACCGACCACAAGAGTCTGAAATATTTCTTCACACAGAAAGAACTGAACATGAGATAGTGGAGATGGCTAGAATTGATTAAAGACTATGACCTATAGATTTTGTACCATCCGGGAAAAGCCAACACTGTTGCCGATGCATTGAGTCGAAAATCGATTGGGAACTTAGCCTGTTTACTCACTAGATAGAAAGAGTTACTTTGTGACCTTGAGAAATCTAAAATTGAGATTGTTTTGCCAGAACAAGGTGGAACAATAGCTGCTATTTCTGCTCAACCGGCACTGATTGAAGAGATTAAAGAGAGGCAGCAACAAGATGACTTCTTGAAGAAGATCATCGATGAACGAGAATCTAAACCGAGACCGAATTTCAAATTTGAGAATGATCTACTGAAATTTCAGGGAAGATTGTGTGTACCGAATGACTCAGAACTGAAAAGAAGAATTCTGCAAGAGGGCCACAATTCAAAACTGTCTATCCATCCAATCCATCCAGGGAATACAAAAATGTACCAAGATTTGAAACTGAATTTCTGGTGGCCGGGAATGAAGAAAGAAATTGCTGATTTTGTATCAAAATGTCTTCATTGCCAACAAGTCAAAGCCGAACATCAACGACCCGCAGGCTTACTGCAGCCCTTACCTATACCGGAGTGGAAATGGGAACATATCACCATGGATTTCATTGTTGGTTTGCCTCGCTCCAGTAAAGGTATGGACTCAATTTGGGGTATAGTTGATAGACTGACTAAATCTGCTCACTTCTTACCAGTCAAAACAATTTATAATGCGGACAAATTGGCTATACTCTATATTGATGAGATTGTTAGACTGCATGGAGTGCCTGTGTCCATTGTTTTTGATAGGGACTCGAAGTTTACATCGAGATTCTGGCAAAGCCTACAGAGTGCATTGGGTACTGAACTGAGACTGAGTAGTGCCTATCATCCTCAGACAGATGGTCAATCAGAAAGAACCATCCAGACTCTGGAGGATTTACTGAGAATGTGTGTCCTTGATTTTCAGGGAAACTGGGAAAGCCACTTGCCATTAGCTGAATTTGCCTACAACAACAGTTATCACTCAAGTATTGGTATGGTGCCTTTCGAGGCATTGTATGGCAGAAAATGTAGACCTCCGATTTGCTGGGCAGAAGTTGGAGACGGGCCTTTACTTGGGCCCGAGATGGTATATGAAACGACTGAGAAAGTAAAACTGATACAACAGAGACTGAAAACTGCACAGAGCAGACAGAAAAGTTACGCAGATGTCCAAAGGCGAGACAAAGAGTATGAAGTAGGTGATCACGTTTTTGTGAAATTGACACCGATGAAAGGCCAGACTTGATTTGGAGTCTAAGGCAAGTTAGCGCCGAGATATGTCGGACCGAATGAGATTATTGAGAAAATCAATCCGGTGGCATATCAAGTAGCGCTTCCTCCTGAAATGGAGCATATGCATAGCGTCTTCCACATTTCTATGTTGAGGGACTACCTTTAGGATCCTTTCCATGTGATAGAGCCTACTCGTGTAGTGCTAAGTGATGACTACACTTATGAAGAACGACCTATTTAGATAGTGAACAGATGGATCAAGAAGTTGAGAAACAAAGAGATTCCGTTAGTGAAAGTTGACTGGCAAAACCATGGTGGCATGTATGCCACTTGGGAAAGGGAAGATGACATGGCCAAGAGATATCCTGAACTGTTCCCTCTGAATCCTGTTTTCTTCCAGAATGAAGGTAACTCGAGTTTAGCGGACTAAACTCTTTTTAAGGAGGGGAGACTGTAACAACCCTCACTACTGTTTACCGATAAACTACTGATTACCGTTAAACTGAGACTGATTATTATAAGTAATTGAATCGACTGAAATACTGAACTGACTGACTGAAATCTGGAACTGAATTGATTGAGTACATCTGTTTAATTATATGTCTATCTGTTGCCTGTTTGATTATCTGTTTGTGTATTTATGTTTAAACTGCAAATTGAAGGCCTTATCGGCGGCCGAATCTGAAATTAATTAATGTTCTATAATCCTTAGAATTTATGCGATTTTATGGCATATTTATCTGAAATGTGATTTAGTATGATGAAATTAGATTGAATTAAGCTAAATTGCATAGTTAGACTTATTTACCATGGTGCCATTGAGTGGGCCACTTAGCCAACACATACTTGAGCCTTGTTATACATGTAAACAAAACATTTCATCAGCCAAGTTCCTTGTTATTGCCGACTAGAGAGAGAGAGTGAGAGGAAAAGAGTGATTTCAATTTGCTTCATCTTGTATTGCTTGAAAATTGAGGAGATTGGAGGAATTTGTGATCAATTGAGCTTCTAGACTTGTATTTGAGAACCTAGGTAAGGAATTTGTCTTTTTAATTGTGTATTCAAGTTTGTTCTTGCATGATTCATGAGTCTTTAGTGATCTAAGTCATGAATTAGTTCTAGCATGTTGAGTTGTAGCTCTAATCTTGCATGCATGTTTGTATTGTCGAGTTTTAAGTTGTTTTCATGGCAAAATGTTACATGTATGCTCATAATTATGTTTAAGTCCATGATTTCACCTTGTTTTGAAAAGAATCGGCTCATTAAAGCATGTATTGAAGTTTTGAATTGATTTAAACTCATGCATGTTTGCGTGTTCATCATGTTTATGAAAATTGGTTTGAAATTGAGTGTTTGAAACACCCTTGGGCTTTGATTTTACAATTGAGCTTTGGAATCATGTTAAATTATGAGTTTTGGAATGTTTTCTGGAAAATTGGCCTAAGAGGATCGAAATTTGTGCATTTGAACTTGGTTTTGAGCTTGGAAGTTCAAATTTAGAAATTCCAAATTTTGAACTCCCGCTCGAGCGAGGAAAGTGGCGCTCGAGCAGGAAATTCGTGCTCCTAGTACTTTGCACTGTTTTGACGTCCGCTCGAGCGGAATAATTGACGCTCGAGCTGGACCTTATGTATTACACTCGAGCAGCTATCGAGTGCCCATCGAGCGTGATTTTCACCTATCCAGTACTTTTGCCCTGTTTTGCAGAACGCTCGAGCGAGAAAGTATACGCTCGAGTAGATACCTTTGTCTTCATGTCCGCTCGAGCGGGAAACCTACGCTCGAGCGGGACCTCTGTTTTTCGAAAAATGTTTTAAAGTGCATCTTTGCATCATCATTTCATCCTAGGCATTCTTAAGCCTAGTTGAGGCATCTTAATGAGGATTTAGATGTAGAACACACCGAGGCAAATTAGGGATTAAGTTATTATCTTTTCCAACTGTGTAACTTAGTGTGTGCTCGTCCTGTAAACTGTGTAGGGTTGGCGACTGGAGACGTGCTCCTGCTTAACTGTAGCCCAGAACTCTATGAGTAACAACTGTGTAAAGATATGTTCAAATATGGTTATCTTCTGAACAATTGAACTGTACTGTTTTCTGAAATGATACTGTTACTGAATGAATGATGTCCTAATTGTGAACTGTATTGTGGCATCCTTAGCAACTACTGTTACTGTTACTGCTACTGTTACAGAGATCTCTGTCGGTTCTCATGTTAGAACCACTACTGTTTACTGATATGATGGCCATCAACTGACTGTTTGGTCTGATAAGACCTACTGTACTGTTTTGCTACTGGATGTACCACATTTAACTGTAATGACTGAATAACTGATATACTGATTGAATTGACTGCTTTCAATACTGTAAGGACATTCATTCTTAACCTCTTTACGCAGTATGTTATTCACTAGGCTTTAGCTCACTGCTCATATATATATGTAGGTGTTCAGGCACCGGACCGTTGCTAGAAGCATCGGCGTAAACTCTAGTTTTGTCAAGCCAACCTATGTGCCTCACTGCGAGGTTCCGAGCCCGTTCAAGCTATGGTTTAGGGGTGTTTTAATTTCCCCCGTCTGTCTCTGTATCTGCTTTGTATTATTGTTTAGACTGATAACACTGTACTGTACCATCTTAATAGGGATTAAGTCCCTGACCTGGATGATTGTAAATGTTGTACAAACTGTTTCGCACTGATTGTATATATGTATGAAGAGTCTTTTTGCATACAGACTGTCACAGCTCATTGGACATTGTTCATTTACTGTTTTGGCTTCCGCTATGCCCCTGTACTCTGTATTATTGTCTGACTGTTAAGCACGCCTTCAGTAATCTCGGATTACTGGCCAGTTACGGTACTAAACCCATAGGGGCGGGTTTGGGTCGTGGCAAAAATATAAAGAGAGAGTGTATGTTTTACAGAGAGAGAGTCCCAACTTTAGGTTTTAGGAAGAAAATATTTGAAAAATTAATGTAAAAAGTCATTTTCATGATTAGATATACGCACAATCTGCTCGAGTAGAAGAGTTGACACTCGAGCGTCAAATACAAAAATGTTGTTCTGCTTGAGCGCAAGAAAGGTCGCTCGAGCGCCAAGACACAATGAACAAGATGCTTACCGCTCGAATCCATGAAGAGATGCTCGAGCGTAGAAAACCATACATCCAGTAGTTTTGCAGACAACAGACCAACGCTCGAGAGCCCATCTGCTCGAGCGTAGGAAATGTCGCTTGAGTATAGAAAACACTCTACTACTAGTTTTGCAGACCTGCAAAGTACTGAGGGTTCGCAAAGCTCCCTCGAGCGTGAAAAGTGCCGCTCGAACGGATGAGCAAAATCTACAAAGCCCGCTCAAGTGCAAGAACGACCGCTCGAGCGGAGGTGCACAATTCTGGGCAACACAAGGTTTGAAAAACAAGCGACCAACCTACCCAAACACAACCACAACAACCCAAAAGCCAATTTCAAAAAGATACAAGGAAAGAAAGAGGTAAACGACAATATGAAAAAACTAAACCCAAGTTCGGAATAACACGAGAGTCGGGTAAAAAATCGAGATCGCTATAATTGCCAACAACAAAAACCTAATAGGATGGTCCAAAACCAAAATCAGTCGATGCTCAATAGCATTGTGATTAATTGGTGTTTCGATCAATTGAAAATATTATCCAAACACAACTCTTTATTAGAGAAAATGAGATAAGGTCACAATATTATGTGCTAAACAAGCAGACACTTAATTATGTGATATTGTAAAACACTTCATAGTTTCTTCCGTCTCTTGCAATGGTGATACTACGTCATCAGTATCACCCTCTAAGAATTTTTCACCATTTGCCCTCCTCTAATGTATATGTGGCACCTAGAAAGTAGATATTCACCCTCAACATATAGAGTTATTGTTTGTTAGTATATCATGTTATTAGTATTAGGGTTTATTACACTTTTTATCCCTAAATTATCATCAAATTATCTATTTAGTCCTTGAACTTTCAATTAAATCTATTTGGTCCCTAAAGTATATAAATCAAAGTCTATTTAATTCACAAATTATCGATTGAATATATTAAGTTCCTAAAATATTTAATTCAAACCTATTTAGTCCCTAAAAGGATTACAAAAATAAAATATATGCTTATTCGTATTATAAATTAGTAAAAAATCCTCTCCAATTAAGATTTTATTACAGAAAAATCTTTTAAATTTTTATTTTATCTTTAAAAGATATTTTATTTTATTATGTGTTTAAATTAATATTAGAATTTGATGCAATCTAAATAAATCAATAAACAAATTGTAAGTCGTGGAGGCATCTATACTATTACAAGTGGCCGGACACGCGCGATAAGTGTGAAAATTGTTTGAAATTATGATACATGTTTCGAAACTTATATTTTTCTCTAAAAAAATATTTATTCTAAAAAGCAAAAATCGCAAAACAAGTTGCAAAATAATAATAATAATAATAATAATAATATAATACTAAAATACATATGTATTTGGCAAAATAATGTATGAACTAGTTGGGGTATTTTTATTTTTTGTTTAAAATTTGGTTAAGCATAAAAACACTAACCCAAGCCTCTTAAACATTTACAGTCGAAACAAATTTGAAGAACACTGAATACTTTCTTAAAAAACTCATGCAAAATAAATAAATCAATATATAAATAATTAAATAAAAGAAAATACACAAACAAATTTTAAAAAAAAAAAGATGAAAAACAAAACCCCCCCCCACCCAAAAAAAAAAAAAAAAGCGCAAAACAAACTAAAAAAAAAAAGATTAATTTTTTTTTTAAGATCATTGAGTTGTTTTTTTAAAAACACAAACCCAAAAAAATAAATAAAATAGCAAAAAAAAAAAATTAAAAATAGAATTTATACACAAAAAACAAAAGTGAATAATGAAAAAAATGAATATAAATAAAAATAAAAAAAGCATACAAAATAGAAAAATACAAACCAAGACTCTTAGAATATTATAATCAAAGAGATTTGATAAACAAAAAAAAAATAAAAATAAAAACAAAAATAAAAAATAAAAAAGGAGAGTAAACTCTAGGGTACATTACAAATACATCTACTAAGATTTGCTTAAAGTACAGATTACCCCCTATGGTTTGAAAAATTACAAACACCCCTTGACAAAAAAAATTTATTTAACAAAATTAACTAAAAAACTAAAATTCATAATTGCTCTCCCACACAATAATAAAATTACTTAAATTGTTAATTGAAACACATTTCTAACATCATTAAAAATTGTTAATTGATTTGATGATTTATTGATAAAATGGGTGATTTGTTATGAAATTAGAAACCTTAGGGGGGTGGAGTGTAATTTTCAAAACTATAGGGGGCAATTTGTATTTATCAAACCCCAAGGGGTCTATTTGTAATTTACCCTAAAATCTATTGGCGTTAAAAAAAATAATAAAAGCAAAATAAAAAATTATTTCTTTTAAGAACACTAAATTCTTTAGGGGTGAGTATGGTTTGGATTGATCCAGATTGAAGCAAAACCAAAATCAATCCGTTATCTATGATTCCTGAAAAATTGGAACCAATCCAATCTGTTTAAATCGTAGAACCAATCCGAACCAATCCATTTAAACACGGATTGGATTGGTTTAGGATCACAAATTCACATAATTAAATTAGGGGTGCAACTCGGGCGGGCTCAACCCGAGCAACCCGAGCCCAGCCCGAGTTTTTTTAGAGCTTGGGCAACTATATCTTATAATCTGGACGGGCTTGGGCAAAATTTTGATGCCCGAATTGCAATTCGGGCTGGGCTTGGGCAGAACCAATGGCCAACCCGAGCAACCCGAACCCGAATTCAATTTAATATATTATATAAATTATATAATATATAATATATAATATATATATAATTTAATAAATTATACTATGCCCGAGACTGTTGAAGGGATAGAGCAGTATGCCCGGGGGTTTCTGATGTTCCTACTCGGGACCACTCTGTTCTCCGATAGGGGGAACACATGGGCTTTATCTACTGATTGCTCTGGTAGACCTATCATAGGTCTGGCACTTTGATTGGGGTGGCGCTGGACTCGCTACCCTTTATTGCTACATGAGTGTGACCTCCCTCGAGCGGGAGACCATAGTAGTTGGCTACTGGCGAGCCTGGGAGGTACATTCTGCCCTTTTGATTTACATTTCTACTTTTCATTATCTGTACACTGCAAACGGCACACATTGTACACATTGTATTTAATTTAGGGGTGCAACTCGGCGAGCGGAGTCGTAGAACGGGTTCGAGGGTACGTTGTCCAAAGCGCCGACCTGAATTGTATTTGGCAGACTCGCCCAAAGCCCCGCCAGCTCTCTGACCATGAACCATACCGCAGCATTTCTGCCCAATGCCGCGGCCCCAGCATTTTGTATATCTGAACTTCGAGCTATAAGTGGACCACTGAACATTTTGTCTCACATTGCCCGGATCAAGAGAGAGCCTGTAGGTAATGACTTATAGATAGTTAGACATTATAAAGAATGCTCATAGTCTGAGATGTAGAACGAGCTAAACTCAAATAAAAGATAATATAAAAACAAAATATTATGTATACAATTCCTAAAACCTCCAACTCGTTACTAGGATAATATGGGTATTTTATACAACAAAACGAAGAAAGAGATAAGACCCACAAGAGGAAGAAAAATTAAGCATAATCTATATAGATAAAAATTTAACGAACTAACCAGATTTTTCAAATCTTTATAATTTGTCTTAATAATACATGATATTAATAACTAAAAATGCTATTAGCTAAAATTAAATGATGTTAATCTATCTTAAATATAATGTGTATTAATATTAATATATTATGATTTACATACTACAAAATATAATTATACACATTTGATAGTAATATAATATATTATAATAACTCACAACTCAGGCTGTTCCGGGTGATTGCTCGGGTTTAGTCCACTTCTAGCAACAAACACCACTAGCCCAGAATGTCACAATTCCGTGGCGTCGATAGAAACGTTTTTGCCCAAGCCCGTTCACAGAGTTATTACAGAAATACCTGCCCATCGGCCCAAAGTCTCTTAACAAAATCAATCTCGGGCCTTGTTGCTTCGGGTTGCTCGGTTGAAAGCCCCGGCTCCGAGTTGCACCCCCTAATTCCTTTCATCATGTGGAATTGTTGTGTTCCTTAAACCAACCAATCTCGTGTTTTAAATGTGGATTGTTCGATATGATTGCATACACGAGGTTACAACAAGTGTGGATTGGTTTCCAATTGTTCCCGAATCAAATAGGATAACGGATTGATCGTTTATTGTGTTTTGACTGTGTCAATTGGATCACCATCCAAACCATACTTCACCCCTAAAATTATAGTGTTCTCTAAAAGAATAAATTTTTAATATTTTTTTGTTCTTTAGTTATTTTTTAACTGCCAATAAGATTTTTAGGGGTAAATTACAAACAATAGACCCCTTGGGGTTTGATAAAACAAAATTGCCCCTATAGTTTGAAAATTACATCTCCACCCCCCTAAGGTTTCTATTCTCATAACAAATCACCCATTTTATTCAAGTAACATCATAATCAATATAACAATTTTTAAATTGATGTTAGAAATTGTGTATTATTCCAAATTAACAGATTTTTAAGTATTTTATTATTGCTGTTGTGAGAGCATATTATGAATTTTAGGTTTTTTAGCTTACATTTTTGATTAAAATTAAATTTTTTTGTCAAAGGGGTTGTCTTTTTGTTATTTTTCAAACCAATAGGGGTATCATGTTACTTTATAGCAAATCTTAGTAGATGTATTTGTAATGTACCTAGAGTTTATTCTCACTTTTTTATTTTTATTTTTGTTTTATTTTTATTTTTTTTTTTGTTTATCAAATCTCTTTGATTATATAATTCTAGAATCTTTGGTTTGTATTTTTCTATTTGTATGTTTTTTTTTTTTATTTTTATTCATTTTTTTTATCATTATTCACTTTTGTTTTTTTGTGGTATTAAATTCTATTTTTAATTTTCTTTTTTTTATTTATTTGTTGCCTCCATTTCTCATTTATTTACACTTCTTAATTTTTCTTTGCGGTTGCGTGTTTTTAAAATTAACAATGTGTATAAAAACGCATCCTGCCTCAATATGATGCGTAGGAGAAAAAAATTAATCTTTTTTTTAATTGAGTGTATTGCTTTGCGACTTTATTTTTTTTTTTTGATTTTGCTTCTCAACCTATATAGTCAGTCGGGGTTTATCGATTATATAATCCTTTCTTCCATTATTTTTTGTGTGTTTTAAAAGAAATGTTGTTTGTTGTATTTCTTTTATTTAATTATTATATATATTGGATTTATTATTTTGCATGAGTTTTTTAGCAAAGATCAGTGTTCTTTCAAATTTGTTGGATTGTTCGCACTATTGGTTATACTGCTTTAAGCGCTTGCTTTAGCGAGTGTTTTTAGCACTAAGGCCAATTTATTGAAACAGTTAAAAAAAAAAAATGTTGCTTTACTTTCCAGACCTATTAGTTGCAGTTACCCATCATTTATCCATTCGTATTTGCCGATAGGTGTGGAGACCATTAGTAGGACGTGGACATATCCTTACACCCATATTTGTGAAGCATATGCCGAATCTGTTATTATTATTATTATTATATTTATTATATTTATTTTGCAAACTTGTTTGTGCGATTTTAGCTTTTTAGAATAAAATTTATTTTTTTTAGAGAGTAATATGTAAAGTGTTTCGAAACAGGTTATCATTACAACTATCAATACAATTTTCACATCTCTATCGTCCTGTCCGCGCACCTTGTAATAGTGATAGATTGCCTCTCACGGACTTATCAATTCTTGCGTTTTTATGCTAGATTTTATTTAGATTGCACTCAAAATCTTAATATTAATTTATAAACACATAATAAAATAAATATCTTTTATAAGAATAAAAATATGATAATATTATAAAAGATTTTTATCTATTTTGTACTGAAAATCTTATATTATGTCAAGAAGGATATTTTAACTATATTTATATATCACGAACTAATCGCACTATATTTTAGTTTATGTAATTCACTTTTAGGGACTAAATAGTTGAATATAAAAAGTATTTATTTTCAGTGAAATTACTTTAATATTATCTCACTATCCGTAATTAATTTGTGAACTTAATATATGATCTTAATTATTACTGTTACAATTTAGTGACCACAAATAATTTAATTATGAATAAGCTTTGCAAAGGAATTAAATAAGATAATTCTAATTATTTAAATTTAGGGATAAAAAAGTTAATAAACCCTTATTAAATACTAATACCATATGTATGGACAATTTATGACTATACACAATACCAAATAAATCAATGTCAGTGCTGTGAACATATCTAACTTTCTATGTATGCATCACATAATATACCTTAAGAGGAGTAGAAGGTCAAATGAGAGTTGAACTAAAATTCCCTTATAATATGAAGGTGTGACTAATAGAACAAGCATGAAGAGGAACTTAGACTTGAACTCTCTCTCTCTCTATGAGCCACATTGTACCATTGTAGAAACAAACCAGCTCCCATGGTAGATTAGCCCGAATGAGGATGATCACTTGCGCAAGGAGCACAAAAGAAAACAAAGGGATATGGACTGAGAGGGAGGATGAAGTAGTAATGATGACAAACAAAAAGACAGATCAAACCCACCATCCAGACCGGTATGAAAAGATGAACAATTTAGCACAACCAAACTGCGAGATAAGATATCAATTTGTCCCAAGTCAAGCTGAATTGAAAGAGGACAAAAACCCTTCAAACAAGCCTCTTCATTCCAGATTCAAGGAACACAGTAACGAAAGAATTTCAACTTGATGTGAATTCTATCATCAGATGATGAAAGAGGAATGCCCAAAAGATGAGAAAGATGAGAATACATGAGGAATACAGAGAATCCAAAATTGAAGCATTCCCCAAAGTAAAATACCAGCTGAGCTCTTAGAAAATCAGAGAACCATGGAAGAAATGTCAGAATTGTCCGCTCTTGGGGAAAAGAGTAGCGCTATAAACTTTTTGTTTAACAAAATGAAAAAAAGATCTAAGGGACTCCAAGTAGATTTCGAATCCTTGGATATGGGTAATGAATTTTTTATTGTCAAATTCAAATGATGGAAATAATAAGGAAGCTACTGGGCCTAGCTTGCCCCATAGATGATGTCCCAAAACAGAAGAAAGGCAAGGAAGAAAGCTTAAAGGCCTGCGAGACAACCAAATAAACACCCTAAGAAACATATTTGAAGCCCTACAAT
>NW_021026169.1:476060-502054 GCF_004153795.1 Camellia sinensis
AGATCCAACCCCAAAGCTTATGGGAAAGAAGCCTATGAGGCAGGCCGAGTGTTCGCACTTCGTACCGGGAGACGTACAAATACCAAGATCCGCGTGTTTAGGTATCCTTCTATTTGTACCCAAATGCTTATGTCTGATGATTCCGGGTCTATAACATTCATACGTGTCGCATGCTTTTTCGCGAAAATTGAATAGACCATTAAACTCATGAATTATCTGTTAGCTGTATCTTCACTGTTAGGCCGGGATCTAGACTTGTGCTTATATAGTAACCTGTATGTTGAATTATTGTTGGGGATATGCAGCTGTATAATCGATTTACTGCATGAACATTGACCATTTGACGTAATATTGGGAGATGGACTGGTTACACAAAATATCATGCTTACTATTGACGTGTGTAACTAAACAAATGATTTTCCGTCCACCTGGTTTACCCGAATTTGTGTTTAATGGGGTTGGAGGTAGTACCTCCCCCGTATTTGATTTCATCCAAAAGCTTGATAAATTGATTAAGAAGGGATGTAAAGGGTTATTTGTGTTATTGGACTGTACTACTGATGATAATGCTTAATGTGAATAGTGATTCCTATAGTTTAGAGAATTCCCAAATTTCCAGAATAGTCTACCGGGGATTGATTGATAGGGAGATGGAGTTCACTGTTGATGTAATTCCGGGTACACGCCAGTATCTAAAGTCTTACAGGAATGGCACCTACCGAATTGAAAGGAACTGAAAGTTAGCTCAAGAACTGTTAGACAAAAAGTTCATCAGGCCTAGTACTTTCACCGTGGGGCGCACCTGTCTATTTGTGAAAAAGAAAGATGGCTACTGAGAACTCTTATATCGGACTACTGGTGATAACAAGTTAACTGTGAAAATAAATATCCATGCCGGCGTTATTGATGGACGTATTTGATCATTTATAGGTCTCAAAGTTTGTCTCTAAGTTGATCTCGATCCGGATATCAATCAAGCTGGAAAGTTAAACCAGAGACATTGATAAACTGCTTTCGAACGAGGTATGGACATTACAAATTTTTTAGTGAGGCTATTGCCTTTCAGAGTACCAATGCACCTGCTGCATTTATGGACCTCATGAACAAAATCTTTTAAACCATTCCTCGACGACTTTATTGTTTGTATTCATTGATGACTTCTGATTTTATTCAAGAGTAGAGAAGAACATGAACATATCTGAGACTTGCCCTACAGGGACCCTAAGAAACAGAAACTTTTTGCTAAACTGTCTAAATGTGAATTTTTGGCTATCATGTTATGTTTTTGGGACATGTTATTAGTAGGATGAATTCAGCTTGATCCACAGAAAGTTGAGTAGTTGATTAAATTGGCTAGACCAACAAAATGTTATAGAAGTCCAAAAGCTTTTTTGGGATTAGCTGGATATTATAGAAGATTTGTCAAAAATTTCTCCAAAATGCCTTACGTTGACTCAATTTGACTCAAAGGGGATATCATTTGACTGAACCAAAGGGAATCAGCTTTCCAAGAGTTGAAAACTCGACTTGTGACGCGTCGTTCCTTACCCTACTTCAGGTACCGGATGGTTTTTTACCATTTTATTGATGCTTCTCATAAGGGTTTGGGATGTGGTTAATGCAGAATGGAGAGTTATTTGCCTATGGCTTCCCGACAACTGAGACCGCATGAAAAGAACTACCGATCATGATCTAGAACTTGCTGCAGTTAGTATTTGCATTGAAAATCTGGCGTCACTACCTTGATGGGGCGACATGTGAAGTATATACCGACCACAAGAGGTCTGAAATATTTCATTCACACAGAAAGAACTGAAACATGAGATATGGAGGATGGCTAGAATTGATTAAAGACTATGACCTATAGATGTACCATCCGGGGAAAGCCACACTGTTGCAGATCATTGAGTCGAAAATCGACTTGGGAACTTGCTGTTACTCACTAGATAGAAGAGTTACTTTGTGACCTTGAAGAAATCTTAAAATTGAGATGTTTTGCCAGAACAAGGTGGAACAAGAGCTGCATATTTCTTGCTCATCCGCACTGATTGAAGAGATTAAGAGAAGGCAGCAACAAAGATGACTTCTTGAAGAAGATCACTCGATGAACGAGGAATCTAAACCGAGACCCGAATTTCAAATTTGAGAATGATCTACTGAAATTTCAGGGAAGATTGTGTGTACCCGGAATGACTCAAGAACTGAAAGAAGAATTCTGCCAAGAGGGCCACAATTCAAAACTGTCTATCCATCCAATCCATCCAGGGAACAAAAAATGGTTACCAAGATTTGAAACTGAATTTTGGGGCGGAGAATGAAGAAGATTGCTGATTTTGTATCAAATGTTCTTCATAGCCAAACAAGTCAAAAAGCCGAACTCAACGACCCGCAGGCTTACTGCCAGCCCGTTACCTATACCGGAGTGGGAAATGGGAACATATCACCATGGATTTCATTGTGGTTTGCCTCGCTCCAGTAAAGGTATGGGACTCAATTTGGGGTTTGTGATAGACTGACTAAATCTTGCTCACTTCTTACCAGTCAAAACAATTTATAATGCGGACAATTGGCTATACCTCTAATATTGATGAGATTGGGTTAACTGCATGGAGTGCCTGTTGTCCATTGTTTTGATAGGGGACTCGAAAGTTTAACATCGAGATTCTGGCAAAGCCTACGAGTGCATTGGGTACTGAACGAGACTGAGTAGTTGCCTATCATCCTCAGACAGATGGTCAATCAGAAAAGAACATCCATGACTCTGGAGGGATTTACTGAGAATGTGTGTCCTTGATTTTCAGGAAACTGGAAAGCCACTTGCCATTAGCTGAATTTGCTACAACAACAGTTAATCACTCCAAGTTTGTATGGTGCCTTTCGAGGCATTTATTGGCAGAAAATGTTGAGACCTCCGATTTGCTGGGCAGAAGTTGGAGACGGGACCCTTTCTTGGGCCCGAGATGGTATTGAAACGACTGAGGAAAGTAAACTGAGGACAACAGAGATGAAAACTGCAACAGAGCAGACAGAAAAGTTACGCAGATGTCCTAAAGGCGAGACAAAGAGTATGAAGTAGGTTGAGTGCACGTTTTTGTGAAATTGACACCGATGAAAGGCCAGACTTGATTTGGCAGTCTAAGTCAAGTTTAGGCGAGGATATGTCGGACCGAATGAGATATTGAGAAAATCAAAATTCCGGTGGCATATCAAGTAGCGCTTCCTCCTGAAATGGAGATATGATAGCGTCTTCCACATTCTATGTTGAGGACTACCTGGATCCTTTCCATGTGTAGGCCTATCGATGTTAGTGCTAAGTTGAGACTACATTTATGAAGAACGACCTATTTAGATAGTGAACAGATGGATCAGAAGTTGAGAAACAAGAGATTCCGTTAGTGAAAGTTGACTTGGCAAAACCATGCTGGCATGTATGCCACTTTGGAAAGGGAAGATGACATGGCCAAGAGGATATCCTGAACTTTCCCTCTGAATCCTGTTTTCTTCCAGAATGAAAGGTAACTCGAGTTTAGCGGACTAAAACTCTTTTTAAGGGGGGAGACTTGTAAACAACCCTCACTACTGTTACCGATAAACTACTGATTACCGTTAAACTTGAGACTGATTATTATAAGTAATTGAATCGACTGAAATACTGAACTGACTGACTAAATTCTGGAACTGAATTGATTGAGTACATCTGTTTAATTATATGGTCTATCTGTTTGCCTGTTTGATTATCGTTTGTGTATTATGTTTAAACTGCAAATTGAAGGCCTTATCGGGTCCGAATCTGAAATTAATTTAATGGTTCATATAATCCTATAGAATTTATGCGAGTTTATGGCATTAATTATCTGAATGTGATTTTAGTATGATGAAATTTAGATTTGAATTAGCTAAATGCATAGTTAGACTTATTTACCATGGTGCCATTGAGTGGGCCACTTAGCAACACATACTTTGAGCCTTGTTATACATGTAAACAAAACATTTCATCAGCCAAGTTCCTTGTTTATTGCCGACTAGAGAGAGAGGTGAGAGCGAAAAGAGTTGATTTCAATTTTGCTGCATCTTGTATTGCTTGGAAAATTGAGGAGATTGGAGGAATTGTGTCAATTGAGCTTCTAGACTTGTATTTGAGAACCTAGGTAAGGAATTTGTCTTTTTAATTGTGTATTCAAGTTTGTTCTTGGCATGATCATGAGGTCTTTGTGATCTAAGTCATTAATTAGTTCTAGCATGTTGAGTTGTAGCTCTAATCTTGCATGCATGTTTGGTATTGTTCGAGTTAGTTGTTTCAGGGGCAAAAATGTTACATGTATGCCATAATTATGTTTAAGTCCATTGATTTCACCTTGTTTTGAAAAGAATCGGCTCATTAAGCATGTTATTGAAGTTTTGAATGATTTTAAACTCATGCATGTTTGCGTGTTCATCATGTTTATGAAAATTTGGTTGTGAAATGAGTGGTTTTGAACACCCTTGGGCTTTGATTTTACAATTGTGAGCTTTGGAATCTTGTTTAAATTATGAGTTCTTGGAATGGTTTTCTGGAAAATTTGGCCTAATTAGGATCGAAATTTGTGGCATTTTGAACTTGGGTTTTGAGCTTGGAAGTTCAAATTTGAAATTCCAAATTTGAACTTCCCGCTCGAGCGGGAAAGTGGCGCTCGAGCAGGAATTTCGTGGCTCCTAGTACTTTGCACTGTTTTTGAGTTCCGCTCGAGGCGGAATAATTGACGCTCGAGCTGGACCTTATGTATTAATCTCGAGCAGCTATCGAGTGGCCCATTCGAGCGTTGATGTTCACCTATCCAGGTTTACTTTTGCCCTGTTTGCAGACGCTCGAGCGAGAAAGTATACGCTTCGATGTAGATACCTTTGTCTTCATGTCCGCTCGAGCGGGAAACCTACGCCGAGCGGGACCTCTGTTTTTCGAAAAATGTTTTAAAGTGCATCTTTGGCATCATCATTTCATCCTAGGCATTCTTAAGCCTATGTTGAGGCATTTAATGAGGATTTAGATTGTAGAACACACCGAGGCAAAATTAGGGAGAAGTTATTATTCTTTTCAACTGTCGTAACTTGGTGTGTGCTCTCCTGTAAAACTGTGTGGGTTTGGCGCTGGAGACGTGCTCCTGCTTACTGTGCCCAGAACTCTATGAGTAACAACTGTGTAAGATATGTTCAAATATGTTATCTGTGAACAATTGAACTGTATGTTGTTTCTGAAATGATACTGTTACTGGAATGAATGATGTCCTAATTGTGAACTGGTATTGGTGGCATCCTTAGCAAAACCTACTGTTTACTGTTACTGCGTACTGTTACAAGATCTTCTGTCGGTTCTTCATGTTAGAACCACTTACTGTTTATGATATGATGGGCCATCAACTGGACTGTTTGGTCTGATAAGACCTTACTGTACTGTTTTTGCTACTGGATGTACCACATTACTGTAATGACTGAATAACTGATATACTGATTGATTGACTCTTTCAATACTGTAAGGACATTCATTCTTAACCTCTTTACGCAGTATGTTATCACTAGGCTTTACTCACTGCTCATATATATATGTAGGTGTTCAGGCACGGACACGTTTGCTAGAAGCATCGGCGTAAACTTAGTTTTGTCAAGCCACCTAATGTGCCTCACTGCGAGGTTCGAGCCCGTTAAGCTATGTTTAGGGGTTTTTTAATTCCCCCGTCTGTCTCTGTATCTGCTTTGTTTAATTGTTTAGACTGATTAACACTGTACTGTACCATCTTAATAGGATAGTCCCTGACCTGGATGATTGTAAATGGTTGTACAAACTGTTTCGCACTGATTGTATATATGATGAAGAGTCTTTGCATAAGACTGTCACAGCTCATTGGACATTGTTCATTTACTGTTTTGGCTTCCGCTATGCCCTAGTACTCTGTATTATTTGTCTACTGTTAAGCACGCCTTCGTAATCTCGCGATCTGGCCAGTTACGGTACTAAACCCATAGGGGCGGGTGGGTCGTGGCAAAATATAAAGAGAGAGTGTATGTTTTACAGAGAGAGAGTCCCAACTTAGGTTTTAGGAAGAAAAATTTGAAAAAATTAATGTAAAAAGTCTTTTCAGATTAATATACGCACAATCTGCTCGGTAGAAGGTTGAACTCGAGCGTCAAATACAAAAATGTTGTTCTGCTTGAGCGCAAGAAAGGATCGCTCGAGCGCCAAGACACAATGTAACAAGATGCATTACGCTCGAATCCATCTGAAGAGATGCTCGGCGTAGAAACCAACATCCAGTCTGTTTTGCAGACAACAGGACAACGGCTCGAGAGCCCATCTGCTCGAGCGTAGGAAATGTCGCTTGAGTATTAGAAAGACACTCTACTACTAGTTTTGCAGACCTAGCAAAAGTGACTGGGGGTTCGCAAAGCTCCCTCGAGGCAGTGAAAAGTGCCGCTCAGACGGATGAGCAAAACTCTACAAAGGCCCGCTCAAGTGCAGACTGACCGCTTCGAGCGGAGGTGCACAATTCTGGGCAACACAGCGTTTGAAAAACAAGCGACCAACTACCCAAACACAACCACAACAACCCAAAAGCCAATTCAAAAGATAAAGGAAGAAAGAGGTAAACGACAATATGAAAAAACTAAACCCAAGTTCGGAATAAACGAGAGTCGGGTAAAAAATCGAGATCGCTATTAATGCCAACAACAAAAACCTAATAGGATGTCCAAAACCAAAATCAGTCGATGTCAATAGCATTTGATTAATTGGTGTTTCGATCAATTTGAAAATATTATCCAAACACAAATCTTTATTAGAGAAAATGAGATAAGGTTCACATATTATGTGCTATAACAAGCAGACACTTAATTATGTGATTGTAAAACACTGTCATAGTTTCACCGTCTCTTGCAATGGTGATACTACGTCATCAGTATCACCCTCTTAAGAATTTTTCACCCATTTGCCTCCTCTATGTATATGGGCACCTAGAAAGTAGATATTCACCCTCAACATATAGAGTTATTGTTTGTTGTTATATCATGTTATAGTATAGGGTTTATTACCACTTTTTAATCCCTAAATTTCATCAATTATCTATTTAGTCCTTGAACTTTCATTAAATCTATTTTTGGTTCCTAAAGTATATTAAATCAAAGTCTATTTAATTTCACAAAATTATCGATTGAATATGATTAAGTTCCTAAAATATTTAATCAAACTATTTAGGTCCCTAAAAGGATTACCAAAAATAAAATATATGCTTATTCGTTATTATAATTAGTAAAAAATCCTCTCCAATTAGATTTTATTACAGAAAATCTTTTAAATTTTTATTTTATCTTTAAAAGATATTTTATTTTATTATGTGTTTTAAATTATATTAGAATTTTGATGCAATCTAAATAAATCATAACAAATTGTAAGTCGTGGAGGCATCTATACTATTACAAGTGGCCGGGACACGCGCGATAAGTGTGAAAATGTGAAATTATGATAATTTTTCGAAACTTATATTTTTCTCTAAAAAAATATTTTTATTTCTTAAAAGCAAAAATCGCAAAACATAGTTGCCTCATAAATTAATTATATAAGTGAGACATAATGAAGTTTTTATATTTAATATAACGATAAATTGGTGTCAATTCTGTGCGGTGATAATTAACTGTTTTTATAGATCTAAGTTAGAGTATATGTTATATAATTTCCTGTATTTTTTGATATTTACAAAAATGGTGTGGTAAGAGGTATTAGAAGGATTCAGTGTCTAACTCTCAAGTCCTCTTCTGTCTGCTTAAGAACACTTAATAACCAGTACCAATGCAACTTAACAAAACGAAAAAAGAAAAACAAATTTTGTGTCACGAACCAGGTGTCAAATACTTCTCTCTATATGATAAACTCATGCAAATAAATAAGAAATCGAAGTATATAGATATAATAATAATAAGGAAAATACACAATACAATTTTAAAAAAAAAAAGAATGAAAAAAACAAAACCACCCCCCACCCAAAAAAAAAAAAAAAAGCGCAAAACAAAACTAAAAAAAAAAAGATTAATTTTTTTTTTAAGATCATTGAGTTGTTGGTTTAAAAACACAACCCAAAAAAATAAATAAAATAGCAAAAAAAAAAAATTAAAATAGAATTTATTACACAAAAAACAAAAGTGAATAATGAAAAAAAATGATATAAATAAAATAAAAAAAGCATAACAAAATAGAAAAAATACAAACAAGATCTTTAGAATTTATAAATCAAAAGAGATTGATAAACAAAAAAAAATTGAAAAAATAAAACAAAAATAAAAATAAAAAGGAGAGTAAACATCTAGGTACATTACAAATACATCTACTATAGATTTGCTTAAGTACAGATTACCCCTATTGGTTTGAAAAATTACAAACACACCTTGACAAAAAAATTTATTTAACAAAATTAAACTAAAAAACTAAAATTCATAATTGCTCTCGCCACACAATAATAAAATTACTTAAATTGTTAATTGAAACACATTTCTAACATCATTAAAAATTGTTAATTGATTTGATGATTTATTGATAAAATGGGTTGATTTGTTATGATTATGAAATTAGAAACCTTAGGGAGGTGGAGTGTAATTTTCAAAACTATAGGGGCATGCAATTTGTATTTATCAACGCCAAGGGGTCTTATTTGTAATTTACCGCTAATAATCTATTGGCGTTAAAAATAAATAATAAAAGCAAAATAAAAAATTATTTTTTTAAGAACACTAAATCTTTAGGAGGTGGAGTATGGATTGGATGACCAGGATTGAAGCAAAACAAAATCAATCCGATTATCTATGATTCCTCCTGAAAAATTGGAACAATCCATACTCTGTTTAAATCGTTAGAACCAATCCGAACCAATCATTTAAACACGATTGGATTGTTTAGGATCACAAATTCACATAATTAAATTAGGGGTGCAACTCGGGCGGGCTCAACGAGAAACCCGAGCCCAGCCCGAGTTTTTTTTAGAGCTTGGGCAACATATATCTTATAATCTGGACTGGGCTTGGGCAAATTTTGATGCCCGAATTGCAATTCGGGCTGGGCTTGGGCAGAACCAATGGCCAACCCGAGCAACCCGAACCCGAATTGAATTTAATATATTATATAAATTATATAAATATAATTATATAATATATAATAATATATTATAATTTAATAAATTATATAATATATATAAATTAAGTAAAAGAGTTTAGTCTTATTTTTATTTTTTATTTTTTTTTTGGTTAGTCTTCATTAAGTAAAAGAGTTTAGTCTTAATTTTTATTTTTTATTTTTTTTGGTTAGTCTTCTACCATTAGATTAGCATCTTTTATGTCTACCCTTAGATCTACCTACAGGTTTCTGGACTCGGGCAATTCGGGCAATTCGGGCTAACCCGAGTTCAAATACAAAGCTCGGCCGGGCTTGGGCAGCAATGCTCGGGTTCATGGTCGGGCTTGGGCGGCTTGGGCACTGCCAAATACAATTCAGGTCGGGCTTGGACAGACCCCCAACCCGACCGAAACCCGCCCGAGTTTGCACCCCTAAATTAAATAACAATATAATATATATATATATATAACATTTTAATTTCATAAAAATATAAATATAGCATCATATTAATTCCACAATAGCAACATGTCTTTCCATAATAGCGACATACTGTTTTAAAATTTAAACAACCGTAAGAAAACTAGTTCCACCATAAGTATTTAAACTATTATAAATTAAAACTAAAGACCAACAAAAACAAAAACAATAAAAGAAGACACTATGTGGGTTTAGGTTTTATATGGAATAAGAGATGATACTATGTAGAAGGATGTACAATATAAATATAGGCTATTTGTATACGATCCGGATTGGTTCCAATCTAGAACCGCAAGATTCAATTCGGAACCGATCCATGGATTATAGAGTTTTAATTTTTCTATTTGAAACCGAACAACAGATTCAAAAAATCAATCCAAACCTATCGGATTAGACTGGACTTGATCGGATTACGAGTTTCACGGATTTTTTACTCAGCCCTAAAATTCTTTCTTAAAAAAAACACACAGCAAAAAAAATTAAGAAAACAAACAAACAAATTTTTAAAAACTACAAATCCAAAATTCTTAGAACACATTATTTTCAAAAAGATTTGATATACACAAAGAAAAATAAATAGTTACAGTGAAACAAATTTAATAAAAAAATTAAGAAAGCAAACAAACAACTTTTTAACAAACTACAAACCTAAGACTCTTATCCTATCAAAAAGATTTTAATATATAAAAAAAATTAAAAGAAAAATTGATTTTTTAAATTTTTTTTTTTATAACAAATACTGTATTATTTCTTATACTCTACTTTCTTTCTTTCTTTTTTCTTCTCAAGGAATTTGATAACATAATAAAACTTTTTAATGAATAAAATAAAAATATAATTAACAAATATTACACTTATAGCATAGGATAAGCAGTAGTAGATATATACTTTGCATAACCACTACATCAATTTGCAACTTAACCATAAGATTGCAATGTTTTTGAGTAGAGAAGTAATATTTTAATGTGAATAGAGAGAAGTGAAGATGGTGAAAATGAATTGAAACAACACAATAAATTAATTTTTTTTAGATAGAAATTGCACAACATTTTAAAAAGAGAAAGAAATAAAAAATAAATAAATAAATGACGAAAGTAACTTATTAATATATTATGGAAGAGAAGAAGTCAAGAGTAGTACGGCACTATTGGGTTGGAGAACATGTTTAGGTGATTAATTTTTTTTTTTTATTTTTTTAATCTAAATTGGCATAAAGCTTTAGAATCAATTATTTTTTTAATCTAAATTTTACGTGACATAAAGCTTCATAACACTAAAGTTTAAAATAATAAAAAACAAAATAACAAAAACAAAAAAAAAAAATGGATATAAAAAATGTCAAAGAAAAAACACCAACAATCCACTCCAAGTTTGTAAAAAGTTATTAGATGGTACAAAACCAAGTTCATTGTGATTAGTTTGTGTTACTTTGGTTTATTGTTTTCTTTCGTGTTTTCATTCCTACTTAAAAAAATAGGGAGTATATATATATATATATATATATATTGATGAAAGTTGATTGATTTTTTTTTTTTATAATTGATTTGTTGATTGTAAGAGAAAAAATAAAATAATTATAAATTAGATATGATATTTTATCTTATTAATTATTTTAATTTATTTTATTTTTTAGTGAGTTATTTTAACACAACTCTCCTTCCAAAATGACTATTTTATCACAATCCCTTTGTTGGAGAAAATGACATAAGCTCACGAGATTCTGTGCTAAATGACTAATGCAGAGAAACTTTCCACCCACAGCTGTGTTACGTGGACAAAAAGAGCTGAACACAAACTCCATATACACCAAAGACCTTTTCTTCCACCCATGGTTGCCAAATGAAGAGAACCTAGGAGTCTCTGGCTGAAAAGCTGTCAACTTTAAAATCAACTTCTACCACTGAAAAGCTGTCATTGAATCAAGAGGCCCATATGAATTATATTTCTACGGGTGGTCCAGGTTCAAGTGATTAGATTTCCATCACACAAAAATTCAGAATAGATGGGAATTTCTACTCATATAGCGGCTGTAGGCCTCTGGATTTAAAGTTGTTTTTGGATAAAAAAATTTGAGAAAAAAATTGTGAAATAAAAATTATAGGAGTCCACAGATAAACGGATACACTGGGATCAAACTCTTTCGTTTCTAAACGTAAGAATTTGGTTGTAAAATAATTATTTATTGTCAATAATCAAAGGATTGCGAGAGACATTGCCCTTTTCTTCTTAATTAGTGTTTAGAAATAGGCTATTTTAGTAATTTTCAGTTTTTTTTAGCTAAAATATGAGGTAAAAAAAATAGTATGTTTGGAATAATTTTTTTTAATTTTTTAAGAAAAAATGTGCAAAAAATAGAGAGAAAAGAGAATCCTAACCTTTCGATATAGATTGTTGGCATTTTAATTTTTTTTAATAACTTTTTGACTTCTAAACTAAAATATTAAGTTGCCAAACAAATCCTCCATTTATTTCCTCCAAAAATATTTTATCAATAAAAAAAACCCTTAAATATTGAATTATTAAAAAAAATAATTTTCTTATATTTATTTTTTTTTAAAATTAATATGCTAATAATTGTATCATTGAGGGGTAGGGTGATGGTGATAGTTGTAGTAGTGGTGGTGGAGTTTGTGGTTGTGATAATAGTGGTAGTGATGGTGGTGGCGGTGATAATGTGGTGTAGTCATTACAAGGTTTGAAAGACAAAAATATAGTGAAAATTTGTTTTTAGAGATAAAATATTTTTGTTAGTAAAAGTGCCATCATTATACTTTTAACGGTAAAATTTGAACATTAGTGACGCAGCATTATACTTTTGAGATCTTTTTTTATTTTACTTTTTTTTTGTATTTATTAACGACATTTTCAAATTTTGTTATTAAAAGTGTTTTTTTTTTTTTAAAAAAAAAAACTTTTTGGGACATTTTAGCGGTTATCATCGCTATGACAAATATCGGTCTCTAAATATTTTTTATAATGAAATTTTCACTTTTAGGGATAAAAAGCTTTAGTTATTAAAACTCTTATATATTGTAAGGAGTGTTGATAAGGCTTTGGTTCGATTTTATTTATTATTATTTTTTTTAAACATTTCAAAAGTGTAGAACATTTGTCACACAAACAAATTTGTCTTCGGTTGATTTTTGTTTATGAAATATCAAATGTCAAAAATGCATTTTTTTATCATAACAAATCAAGCGTTAATTTTGAAAATTTTCATGTGTCAATTGAAGAATCGTGCTCTACAAGTTGATGGCCTCGAGTTGTAATTGTCTCTGGACCATGAAAATGGACTGGACAGTGCAGTTTAAATTTTGCGAGCTTATTATATGATTATTTTGGTGATTCGAATAATTTATTTTGTAAAATTTATTGAGTAAATCGTTAATGTAAAAAAATCAGATTAATCAGATATTAATAACTAATTGATCGGGTCACACTACAACAAAAAGCATTTTTGGCGACGTTTTTTAGCAACCAAATTGAATTTAGTTGCCAATTGTATGTTTTTGGCGACAATATAAGTGTTAGTCGCCAAAAAATACACCATTAGCAACAAATATCTCAATTTGTCGCCAAAAATAGTTGGCACCAATTTAATTTTTTGCGCGGGAGCGCTAAAAAAGTTTTGGCGACGAAATTAATATATGGCGACGAAAATGTTTGTCGCCAATTTGGACTTTTTGGCGACGGAATTAAAGTAGTCGTTGAAAGGTGAATGATATTTATGGCAACATAATTGTTTTCGTCGCCAATAAATTTCTTGTCAAAACAACGTGGTTTTGAATCTGTCTTTTTTTTTTATTTTTATTTTTAATGACCGAATAAACAAGATTGACCTAAAATGTGTCTTCTTTGTCTTCTCATTCCACAACCTGAAGCGGCACAACAGAAGACAAAGAGGTATGTCTTCTCTCCCTCTTCTTCATCTCTCTTTTCCTCTCCCTCTCCCTCTCCCTCTCCCTCTCACTCTCACTCTCACTCTCTCACACTGTCTCATCTTCCTCTCTTTCTTCTTTATCATCAATTTCATTCTCTTGTTCGGCATTGCAGAACACAACACAATCAATGGGACTGATTTTTCCCTCACACTCTCACTCTCTCATCTTCCTCTTTTTTTTCTTTGTCATCAATCTAATTTTTCGGACTGATATTCTGATTTTTCGGACTGATGTTGTGATTTTCGAACTGATATATTCTAATTTTTGGATTGATTTTGGAACTGATTTTCGGGACTGGTATATTCTGAATTTCGGACTGATTTTGTAACTGATTTTGTATTTTTTGTGGACTGATATTATAATTTTGGGTATGGATAATCTGGTTTAGGAGGGTATAATAGTTTCAGGCTCTGAATCTGAATGCGTAGGAGGATAGGATTGAGAGTTGAGTTGAGTTTCCTTTGTTGTATTCTGTTCTATTCTAGTCTGTTTTCATTTTTTTGAATTGAATATATATTTGGTGCCTTTAGTTGTTGTTTCATTGGACTACAATTGACATTTTTATCAGCCACCCAGTTTTCTGTTTTACATTTGGACTTCTTGATATGGTGATAGCATCAAGGCCTCTCTTAAGCTCATTGTAGGATTTGCATACTATGTGATAAGCCTTGTGAGTCTGTTCAAAGTTTGACCTTGACTGCTTGCAATCTTCATGGATATATCTGTTGGAATAAAAAAAGTAGTATGACATAGAAAACAAAAGAATTGAAAAAGACTTTCCATTTGTATTTAAGCCTCTTCTTGGAGGGGAAGCAAAAGAAAACGTCCTGCATATTATGTGGCAAAATCTTGATAGTCAAACTGTGTGCATCTTTGTTCAAAATGGGACTAGATACGTCATTTAGCAACTTGACTATTTTAGTTGATTTTTTAATTTTTTTATGAAATGAAAAAGAATTATGTTTTGGATGATTTGTGGGATTTTTTTTTTTTGTAGGTGAATAGATAATTGTAAAAGAAAAAGTTGTTGATTAATGTATGCGACATGAAATTTTGTTTTATTAACTATTTTTTTCTATTGACTATTTAGCCAAAATATAAGTCCCAAATAGGCCTAAAAAGAAAAGAGAAATAATCAGTTATCTTTTTATTTTGATCATTCATGTTTCAAGTTTTTTTCTAATTTACTCCTAAAACTAACTTTTGTTCAAAATTAGATAGAAAATGCATGTTACCTGCCACATGATATAAAAAATATATAATTATATGGGTTTGAGTAAAAAATATATTATTATATGGGTTTGATCCCCAATCCACGAAGCTCCACTTCTCGATCAATGACTTCCTCTACAACATCTCAGCTATTAGGCATTGTCTCAATGAAAGGTAGACAAAAAGTGAGCTACAATTGCAATTTAGCATCTCTTAGGTCCACATAGGCTAACACACAAAAGGGTGCTCAGTGAAGTTTAATGATTTGGTTTAGATTTGGGGGTTCAGTGATTGGGGATTCCAGTAAGCTACTGCTGATATGTTCCATTTTGATAGTGAAGTTTAATCTGTTCTAGTCTGTTTTTTATTTGTACATTTGCTCTATGGCTGGTGAATGGTTAATCTGGGCTATGGATGGTTAATCTGGGCTGGTTTTGCATATCTGCTCTATGGGTGGTTAATCTGGGCTGGTTTTGTTCTGAGTTTGCATGCTGCTAGTGTATAGTCCCTATTTGTGCTTGTTCTGGTCTGCTAGTGTATAGTCCCTTTCTGTGCTTGTTTTGGGTTGGTTCTCATCTGAGTTTGCACGCTGCTGGTCTGTTATTGATATGCTTTGATATACTCTGAGTTTGCATGCTGCTGGTCTGTTCTTCATTTGCTCTGTAGCTTGTTCTGCAGCAGCTTCGTGTATCTAATTTTGGACATGAATTACCTTTTGGAATAAATTAAGAAAAACATGAAATATGAAAGGTGAAAGTGAAAAAATGGCCAAACATAAAAGGGCAAACTGTAAATTACCCTTCAGTTTATATGTGGTTCATGCCACATTGTGGGACTGTTTTGTATGGTTTATATGAGTTGTTTATAGTTATTTATTATTTTCAGAGTCAATTTAAACTATTTTGTGTAGTTTCTGTTTATAGTTTATTAGGTAAGAATAGTTTAAGAGCAATGCTACGTCTATTTAAAGTCTTGCTAACAATATTACTAAAAACATATATGTTCAAATATCATTGGATGATTAATATCATTAATTTTTTAACAACCAATCACATTTGGCCTATTATATTTTTGGTAAGATTTTTAGTAAGTTTGTAGTATAGCAATTTATGGGCCATTCTTAGTTTCTTGGTTATGGATGTTCTGTTGATTGGTTATGGATGTCTGCTGGATGTTTTGCTGGTGTGGCTCTGCTGTACATTGCTGTTGCTGTTGTGCTCTTAGGTTGCAGGGCAATTTTGCTGTGCTCTTAGGCTACTACTGCTTGTTTGTTAAATTGGGTGAGCTGGTTGCTGTAAGTCTATTGCAAAATTTTTCAAAAAATTTGTTAATGGTACCCAACTGTTGGAGCATGTTTAGTGATGTAATTTCATGCACATACACCATGCACCTACACACTCAACACTCAGACACACAATGTTATCCCTTTCTAAACACAAATTCAATTATTGATTTTTGGTGTTGTCCATGAATCATGACATGTTTAAACTTTTGAAGAAAAAGTTGGACTTATCATACATGCCCACAGTGGTTAGTTTCCTCCATTACCTAGTGATCTTACTTATTTTAGCAACTCTTATGGCTTGGTATATTCTTCCCCTTGGCCTCCTACTCGTTGGAGGCACTTGGTATATTCTGGTCGACTTGATTTCTGCAGATGTGCGTTTCAACTACTAATTAAGATATACTTTCATATTTTTGGAAATGAATAAAAACCTTAACTACAAGAACTCTTATAGGACTTCAGTTCAAAAACAAAGAAAGCTGATGGCACCTTTTAAATGTAAAGATATAAACCTCAGGGTAGACTATATTGACTTAAACTTCAGTTGCATCCCATTCACCCTTCATAAACTTTTCTGTTTGTTTTATGACATGTACCAAATGCTAAAAATGTAGATTAATGAAGGCTGCTAAAATTTTATTCAAATATGCTCAATACTGCTTCGCAGTTGCATAACCATGAAACTTCATAGCAACTTAAATCCATCATCTATTTGATTAAATTATATTAAGGGAGTCATAAAAAGTATATATATGTGTTTAAAATAAATTAAATTAAAAAAAGGTGCTACTTATTCTGTTCATTAAATGCATAACATGCATGACGTAGGTGCTGTATTATCACTTGTTAGTTCTACAGATTATGAGTTTTATTATATTGATAAGCTATATATTTATTTTTGTACGAAAGCGTTAACAAAGATGTAATCCATTTGCTCATACTTCTGTGCACTATAGCCGACTTTGTCAAAAGAAGATAAATTAAGTAAAATTTAAAAAATATAACTCCAGATTCAACTATAAAAATTGCAATTTTATATCAGTGATGTTCACTACTATACCACTTAATAGGTGCAACATGAATACAAAGATACAACCACACAAACGTACAACTATTCATTATTTGCAATTTTATTCCAATGAAAATGTTGACTACCATTACACTCAATAGTTGTATTTGTAACATGATTACAGAGATACAACTGTAGAAAGACACAATATCAAGAAAACACTAATTATTTGGTCATTAAACATGAAGGCGAATGGAAAGATCACAGTACAATTTTGAATGGCTAAAGCTATATCATGGATAAGCTAAGAAAATATACATCATCAATTCTTGAGGAGCAACTTGAGCTCCTAAAAATTTATACAAAAACATATGCTACTTACTTTCATCAGGAAAATCAAAATATTCTAAGGAATACTTCCCTCTGCTGCACCTAATTTCTTTTATCTGAAAGAATATATAGATATGGTGTAAGTGCACATAAAACTCTTCCACTCAAAGATCAATAGAAGAAAGGATGAAGTTTCTCCAAATTCTAAATACAAGCCAAGATATAATTCTGGTCAATGTTACATGGACCCTTCAATTCTCCCTAGTGTACCTGTGTCCACACTATGTGACAAGGACAAGGGTGTGGGAGCGTCCAACCCCATAACCAAATTAGATACTTGGAAGAAGAAGCAGCAGCAGCTTACATTTGATAATAAACTACTAATAATTGTCATCTCACCCAAGTGGGAGAGATAAATTCCCTTTGTCCCCTAAATCTCACTTAATTTCCAGTACATTATCACATAAAAACATCTTATGCCATAACATTATATACTACACAATATACTTAAATGTTCGAGACATGTCTATATCAATAGAAGGTTATAAAAAGAGCATCAAATCTAAATGTAGTGCTCAATGATAACTTGCATCGGAACCATGCACCACGGTACCCTGGCAGGAAAGATATTGACTCAGCCAATTGTCCAACTTTAAAAGGCAGCAGATCTTGCTTGTCAATGATGTTTCATCAGACTATATACTGCACCATAGGTGTCAGCTTTTAAAAGCAACATCGCAAAAAGGAATTCAATGGATTATGATTCAAGAATATAACAGTAATCAGTTAAATGAAGACCAACACAACAATTCACTCCTTTTCCTAAATGCAAGTAATTTATACTTGTCAATGGAATTGAATATCATCTTTAAATTAATAGTTCCTTATGAAATTTGAAGGGGGGGGGGAACGCTGGAACTAGAGAATATAAGTTTAGTGATGTAATTTCATGCACATGCACCATGCACCTACACACTCGACACTCAGACACACAATGTTATCCCTCTCTAAACACAAATTCAATTATTGATTTTTGGTGTTGTCCATGAATCATGACGTGTTTAAACTTTTGAAGAAAAAGTTGGACTTATCATACTTATCATAAATCTGTGTGTGTGTTTCTGACAAGGATGATCTTTGCAAGGGTAAAGTAAACAGCTGATTGAGGGAATGCATTATAGTTTGTCTTGTTTGTTATTTTAAATATTCTATATCTTAGCAATATTCTTAATACATTTAATTTACAGATTTCTTTGATTGGTTACTGGCTACCATATCTTAGCTTGGAACCTTGCCTAAAGACTTTTTGTTCAGACTAATAACCTTTTGATTCAGTTGCTTAATTATTTTGCTAGCTAGGTCCAAATGAACCTTGGTAATACTTGTATGATTATATCAGTTTCTCACTTTCTCTAGCTTGTTCTGTTCGCAGATTCTTAATTTAAATAATCTCCTTTTGATTTTTGGACCAAAGTCACTTCTACTCACTTTTCTGTCTATTAAATTTTACATGTTTCCTTATGCAGAATCTATTCCAATCATGATCCACATAGATTAGGTGAATGGTTGTATTTTTTGTACTATGCAGATGGCATTTTGTGTCCTAAAACATATGCAGGCTCATTGGTATAAAAAAAGTGTGACAAGATTGATGAGATTCACAAAGCCCCAATCATTCAAGCAGTTCGGATACATGTATTTATTACTTTTCAGATAATTAGATTATCACCATTACTTGCATTTTGATATTACTAAAAGCATTCATTATATTTGTAGGATAAATTTGGGATTGTTGATTGTGATGAGGATGAAGAGGTTCAGAAAGGAGTCAATAAAAAGTGTAAAACTCTTTACAAAAGTTGGCGTAACAAGATGAAGACTCATTACTCGAAGTTGGTAGACACTGGTGTTGACCCTCATAGTAAACCATACAAAGGGGTCGATTATGAGGCTTGGGTATACATGATCGATCATGTATGGCTTGATGGCGATTATCAGGTAAAATTTCCTGATTTAGAGAATCATGTTGTAATTTCAATTTAATTTTACTAATCAATTAATTTTGCAGAACTTGGCTAAAAAAACAAGGGATAGTCGAGCGAGGTTACCATATAATCATACAATGGGCTCCAAGTCATTTCAAGCTGCAATGTATAAACAGGTGATGCTTTTATTATATCTAACATAATGATTGAAATTAATTATGTATGCTTACTTTTAAATGGAATTAGGGTACCGAGAAGACTGACTTTGTAGACTTCTACAAAGATTCCCATTGGAGCAAGAGAAAATCGGATTAGGTAGCCCCAATATGTGGTCAATTACATGTAAGTATGCCAATTAATAGAGATACTTAAAAGGCTTTGGAGTTGGTCCAAAACCATCATCATCCAGATCTTCTGTTACTGCACAAGCACATACTGAGGTGGTTTCGAGCCTACAAAAAGAACTAGAGTCATTGAAGAATTGTCCAAGGTCCAACAAGAACAAATTAGATTATTCATCAGAGGAATCTTATTGACAAACACTTTTGTAAGTATATTTCATAATTTACTGTTCAAATCATTACAAGCATTTCATTTAATATGTCTAGTTGTGTTAAACAAACGGGACCTCGATTGGATCTCCGGTTAGAAAATTAGAAGGAAAATTGTAAAACACAGATAATATAAAATCTAATGAATGTAGTGGTGCGCCATTTTTGGGGAACGGAATATATCAAGGGGCTATATGATGCTACGAGGAAGTTGCTATCATTTTGTGGTATTTTTTGGAGGATTTCAGCGTGTTGCTTGTTCGTTTCAGATGGTTCCTATTGGTAACCAATTTCTTCCTTGTTTAATTTTATGAAGATTGTATTGGGTGTTTAGGTACAGCAGACCTGATCGAGTATTTCTCATGGAGAAAATGGAGATTCTACCTAAGGTTTCACTAAACTAGGGGGGCTGATTTGAAGAAAATTCCAAATATGTTTGAAGTAATGATTGAGATTTGGCAAGTTGCAGGGTTAAATCTCCAAAGAGATAACTAAAATTTTATGGTCTTTAATTTGGCATTGTAATTCAAATTTTGATCCATCTGTTGTTTCTTTTTATATTTAATTATAGTTAATTCACAATCTCTGTTCCTAGTTATAAATTATATAAATTGTCAGTTAATTTTCAATTTCTATACCTAGTGAGATTCTCAATTAATTGGGCTGTGTTCTTTAAAAAATGACTTTTTTGAAAAAATGCACTAAATGATGTCAACATGACATCACATCTGCACAAGTACTAAAAATGAGAAAGGTGGCGTTTTTCAGAAAAAACGTACTGATGACATCATCATTACATCATTAACGGAAAGTAAGTGGCTGTCAAAGATTTTGCGACGTTTTAAAAAACGTCGTCTTATGTTTTTTTAGCGACGCTATTTGAACGTTGCTAAGCTATTGCGGCGGCCGTATCTCAGGATGAAAATATTAAACGTTGCAAAATCCTATTGTGGCGTTTTTCAGCCTATAGCGGCGTTTTTGAAACACTGTAAAAGCAAATTCTTGTAGTGTTTGTTGGAATAATCTTTTGTGTAAAGAAATGAAACTAAAATAACAAAAATAAATACTTACAGAAATATTCTTGTCTCAGAAATTAGAATAGCAAACTTTTGATCAAGTCGAGTGTGTGACACTCTATTCTTAAAACAGATTTGTCGCGCACAGGTGCTCACGTTTATCGATGTCTATCTCCCAAGATACAATAATCACTCTCACAGATTGTAGTAGCACTACAACAATCTGTCTTGTGAACCAAACCTAAATTCTGCAACTCTCTGAAAATTCTATAAACTAATTATGAAGAGTAAATGCAGAAGGAAAGGAAAACGGAAAAGAATTGGACATCTGAAATTGCTAGAAAAGGTCTGTATTTATAGGGCATTGTGGTGTCTGCTCGGAAGGGCAAAAACCCTCCGACATGTGTGAAATACTGAACCGCCGAAAAGAAAGAGAGACGGACCGTGAGAAGGCAATGGTTTGAAGCAAAATTTGAATATCAATTTTGGTGCAATGTTTGAAACAATCTGTTAAGAATTCAAATTTTCCAGCAAGAATTTGAAAAAATTCAAATAAATTTTGTCCAAAAAATAAAGTTAGGACTTGACCCACCACTACATCCGTCGAACGGACGCGGCGCGAACGCGTGTGTGTGGGTTATTGAGCCAAGCCCACTATAGTCCATAACTCCCTTCCGGGGAATTCTAATTACACCCAAAAATATTTTAAGTGAGCCAATTTTTTTGTACACCCTATTAAATTATTTAAGGTTTCAATTTATTCGTAATACACTTTTTTTTTTTCTCCCTAAATTACCCTTTTGAAGTACACTCAAATAAATAACTTAAAAATTCAAATTAGTTTTGAAAAAACTTTTCTTTTGAGCTTAGGATTAGTGACTTGTTTTGTTATTAATCTAGTACACATTTTTTTTTTTCCATATAACCAACGTAATGGATATTAGTCGAATCAGACAAAATTAAAGCTTGATTTGATATATATATATAATATATATATACATATAAGTTCATTATATTCTATGAAGCACAGGTATGGGTACGAGTACGGGTACTGGTACGATACGGGTATGTCGATACGGTAAAATCAAAAAAAGTAGGGTACGGGTAAGTCTTGGTATGACTTATAAAAAAGATTATTTTTAATTTAAAGTAATGCAAAAATTATTAAATAGTTTAATTGTTAAGATCCAACCTAATTAAATTTAATGTCAAAAAGTAAATGTATAAATGAAAATTAAATGTCAATATACAAATAACTTGCAAACCATAATTTAATTTTAAAATCATGCAAAGTATAAAACTAAACTAAAAAGAAGTTTAGTGAAAGAGTTTTATGTCCGTGTAGTAGAAAAAAATATTGTTTCAAAGTATGGAATGGTAATGTCTTGAGTGTATATTAAGTACGTTTAGGTACGTTAAAATTAAGAAGAAAAATTTGCGTAACGTGTTTGTGTACTTAGTACGTATGTAGAAGTACCATACAAGCTACCATACGCCGGTAAGTAACCGGTATGCGTATGGCATATTTTTCGCATTACCATACTTCAGAGATTGTATTTAACCTAGTTTGCATAATAATACACTAAAAGATTGCAATTTTACACTAATGGCATGATTGGACTGGTAATCCACATGATTAGAGAAAACAAAATTAATGATTAGTAAATAAGAAACATAAACACAAATTTAGGGTTTGATTATATAATTGAAATAAGTGAAATTTGAAACTTGAGTTTGATAAGCGAAGACCATATTATATATACTGAGATATACTTATATATAATCAAATGTTCTTTTGAAAGCTGCAGGGATTTTTTTTTTTTTTAACAATAACTGTCAAGCAATCTACATACGCAACTGGGAATATGAGGACTGACTTTGGGAGGCGATATTATTTCGAGAACAAAGCAAACTGCTTAGTGAAAGGTTGTGCAGTTTTGTAAGTGCAACCATAATATAATAAAAATAATGATATTAATAATAATGGTGTGTTTTGGTGGGTGAAATTTTTGGAATGAGAAAGAAGAATGAAAGAAAATAATTGAAACTTGAGAAGAAGAAGAAGAAGAAGAAGAAGAGAAGGAGATTAAATAGGAAGACATAAAATTGATTTAGGGTATATCATGAGAAAAAAATAATATTTATTTTAATATTTATTATTTAATGTCTTTATTATGTAATCATCATCAGATATAATAGGATTAAAAATTTAAACTTTAAGTTGGACCCAAAGTATGTGTAAATTCATATATATAATAGGAATTAAAATTTAAAATTAAGTGGACCAAGTATGTCTACCTAAGAGTTTATTACTTTACACAACTCTTTGAATTTCAATGTGGGATAACCAATATAAGGAAGCCCACAATTGACTCTTCAATTTTCTATTTCACGACCAAAACGTATCAACTTTCCATTCACTCATAAATGGTTTGACGAACTGTCTTCACCGTGTGACTTGCAATGCGGTAAGGAACACGTCACCACTTGGAACCACCCCAAATACGTGTGGCTTAATTAAATTTGAACTCAAGTTGGCCCAAAATAAACCTATAAAATCATAATTTTCAACATGTTTACACCACAAATTATGATATTTGCATATAGTACGCACTCTAAAAGAGGTGAATATTGCAGAAGAATCTTATCAGTTAATATTAATAATAATTTGATTCACAAATTAATTTTTAAGTTAGTTTTATTTTTTATTTTTATTTTTGGTGCATATATTATTTTGAAAACTTATCCAAGATAATGTTTGAGTTTTAGAAGTTTGCTTCAAAGGTCAAATGATGTAAACCTGTGAAATTATTAAACACAATGCCAAAAATACCGGTATGAGGCCATCGTAGTGAAAGGGTGCCGTTCATAATTTGTGATTTGTTTGGGTAATTTAAATTATTCATTTTGAGTGAATTTATTGGCACTTATTTATTTATTTTGTATAGTTTTATGACACTACAACAAAAAACACATTTGGCAACCCAAAATGTTCGCAAAGTACAAATTGCCATCGCCAAAAGAAATCGGCGACATAATATACATTGCGCAAAGGCCTGTCACTAAAAGTTGGCGACGAAATCAGAAATGGTCACCATAGGTAGACATTTAGCGACAAGCAAAATTGGTCGCCAAAATCATATATTTTATCGCTATAAAATTAACAATTTGTTGCTAAAAGGTTAAAATTTGGATAGACTATGTAGTTTTAACGACAAATAAATGCGTCGCCAAAAGTACTATTTCAAAACAACATTAATTGGTCGCTAAAAATCGCGTTTTTAGCGACGAGTAAGTTTTTTGATTGCTAAAAGTTATTGATAACCCTAACTTTTAGCGACAAAAACAATATGTTGTCACAAATATATTAACAGGCGACCAAAATACCACCAGTCACTAAAAATTCAGTACACAATTTTGATTTAATAATTTTCCCTGTTCAAAATAATCCAAAACACCTGTTTTCCTGTGCACAATATATACACAAATGTAATGTAAATAATAACACTGTGCAAGACCTTCATACTAATTCAAAATTAATAGCTATTGAAAAATCCCAATAAATATTACACAATTCTCTGACAATCTAAACATGCATACCAAAGTACTTACAAACTACTAACATCAAACTCATAAATACATTACCAAATCCTATGTCAAACATTTTCAAAATTACAACCAAATATTTTGATGTTAAACATCTAACCAACAAGTCATTTACTAAATCCTATGTCAAAATATTTGCAAAAAACACAACACCCAAATATTTTGATGCTAAACATTTCATCCATAAATCATTTATCAAAAATCCTATGTCAAATATTTCCAAAAACACAAAATCAAATCTTCTGATGCAGCCCAAACTATTTTCCACCATTGCCAATCTGTCACATGAAAAAGAAAAACAGTATTAGATATGACAAAAAAAAAAAAAAAAAACCTCGATATGAAACTTCACAATTTGATTTTAATTTTGTAACGGGAAGTCCAATCGGGTGCTGTTTGCTCATACAACTCTATTTAGGCATGAACAAGCTTACCCGTTGCCAATTTCAGTGGTTCAATGGTCATTTTTGCAATTTTGGCCCCGAACGGGCCTTTTAAGTATTGTGTTTTACATTTTTTTCTAATTTTATAACCGAAAATCCAATCGAGGTGTCCCGTTTGTTCCTACAGTCTTTAGGTTTGAACAAGCTGTCCGTGCCAAGTTTTGGTGGTTTAAGTTGTCATTTCGCAATTTCGACTCCTGAACGAGCCTTTTAAGTCTTGTGTATTACAATTTTCCTTCTAATTTTCTAACCGGAGATCCAATAGAGGTCCGTTTGTTTTTACAAGTTTATTTAGGCTTGAAAGGCTGTCTGTGCCAAGTTTTGGTGGTTTCGGCGGTCATTTTGAAATTTCGGCCCCCGATGGGCCTTTTAAGTCTTGTGTTTTACAATTTTTCTTCTAATTTTCTAACCGGAGATCCAATTGAGGTCCATTTGTTCCTATAAGTCTACTTAGGCTTGACAAGTTGTCCGTGCCAAGTTTCGGTGGTTTCGTAGTCATTTCAAAATTTCGGCCCCCGACGGGCCTTTTAAGTCTTGTGTTTTTCCTTCTAATTTTATAACCGGAAATCCAATCGAGGTCCCGTTGTTCCTACAAGTCTATTTAGGCTTGAAAAATCCATCCATGCCAAGTTTTGGTGGTTCCGGTGGTCATTTCGCAATTTCGCCCTCCGAACAGGCCTTTTAAGTCTTGTGTTTTACAATTTTCCTTCTAATTTTCTAATCGGAGATCCAATCGAGGTCCCATTTATTCTACAGTCTATTTTAGGCTTGAAAAATCCGTCCATGGCCAAGTTTTGGTGGTTCCGGTGGTCATTTCGCAATTTCGTCCCCGACAGGCCTTTTAAGTCTTGTGTTTTTACAATTTTCCTTCTATTTCGAACCGGAGATCTCATAAAGGTCCCGTTTATTCCTACAAGTCTATTTAGGCTTGAACAAGCTGTCCGTGCCAAGTTTCGATGGTTTCAGTAGTCATTTCGCAATTTCGGCCCGGAACGGCCATTTTTAAGCTTGC
>NW_021026169.1:521962-600756 GCF_004153795.1 Camellia sinensis
CATGTTGTTTCACTATATTAGTCTTCTTTTTGAAGATTTCAAACTGGAAAGGAATGAAGTTTCAAAAAACTTTTTGACAGACAGTTTTTAGAAATTAATTTAGAAAGAAGTTTCATCAAGTAATCTCCCCTTTCTTTTGAAAAAATTAAACAACTCCAGAAATAGAACCAATATGCTGAAATTATAAGCAAAGTTTCAATCTCAAAATAAGGTTTATTACACAATTGGTAAAGAATCCCTAGATTTCATTTTCCAAAGGAAAATCTCACAAAGCAAACAATGAGAAATAATGGGAATGAGCAAAAAGTTCAGCTAAGTGCTATCAGTTTAGAACAGGTCAGCTTCAAATCTGATACTGGTTGATCAAGTTGACAGAAAAAAAGATCAAGTATGTCTCTGAAGTCAGCAGAGATCAATACCAAACAAAGGGACTGAGGCGAAATAATCATACAGGAAAGCGTATAATGGAGGAAATATTGCTTCAAGGAAGAAATTAAACTAGATGCCAATAATTCCAAGGCGAAAAACACTTGATGTTAAAAATCCAACGAATGGAAAAGATGCAAAAAATTTATGTTAGAGATTTTTTTTTTTTCTCTGTAAGTGTGGCCAAAACCAACCAAGAATATAATATCATAATGAAGATTTTCACTATCATCAAGATGCAACATCAAGGACATGTAAGATATTTGATATCGGTTCAGAACAATAGAGACATTAATGTAAATTTATAAACACCAAACAAAAGATTCAATCATTTATGTTTCCAACCTCTCAATCAACCACCATTGCCAATAGATGAATTCAAATAAATGAAAATGAAATCCAAATATAAAGACATTTTGCTAAAACCCCAATTAGCAACTTCCAGTAAAAATAAATACTACTATCCACGTATATATTATTTATTCTTTAGTCCATAATCTGGACGGGCAGCGAAAATTCGAAGCATCCTTCTTTGACTCCCAACTTTTGCCAAAGAACTTTCCTTGGGATCACATTTCTGCTCAGAGCGGTAAGTTGACCCAACAAAAAAAAAATAATTTTAAGGCTATTTCATTTAGAAAAAAAAAAAATCAAATGAGTTAAAAAGAACTTGATAAAAGGAAGCTACTGAATAATCCTGCAGTACATGGGCATGGATGTGTAAACGCTATTTCATTTACCAAAACCAATTCATAAATTTTTTAAATGGAAGAGATCAGAACCTTTAAACTATCATCCAATCCACAAAACAGGGCTTGTATACTCTGCAAATGTGTTGGAACAAGCAATTCTGAAATTGGAAATCATAGTTGCATGATGTAAAGAAAAATAAGAAGTCAATTTTATGTAATTTTATGAATGAAGGCTTGATGAATGAAAGATTCGAAGATCCAGGAGTGGAGCCAAATTCACAACTGTCTTGGGGCATTGTGACAAGTCCTCCATCCTATACAAATATTGAGATGTTTTTCAGCACTGCATCAAGGAAATACAAAGAAATAAGCACTTACATTCTAGAAAATACAATGTACATTCATTGCAGGTATGTCAAACTATTTTACAATAATATCCATATCTATAACATCATGGAATATGTCAAAATCACACTAAAGGAAGTCAGAAATTCCGAGAGTTTACAAAGTCAGTGAACCTCTTCATTCAGAATCAAGTTGATTTTGATGTGGTCATTCATTTCTCTGCTTTTTTATGCAATGCTTCTTGGTTCATACATAACATGTTTCAGGAATGGAAATTTAAGATAAATAAAAAAAAAATGATGCATACCCAATTTATACTAACAACTAACTCTTCATACTAGTAATCAATTTATCATTTTCTCATGGCTCCCACATCAATTGGGTTGAATCTCATTCTCACCCTTAATCGAATTTAAAAAATAAAAATAAAAAATCAAGGATTTAATGTTCTTCCTTCAAGAAAAAAGGAAAAACATTGTCTAATTACCTATGTTCTTAGAAATACATAAAATTATGTTCTACCAATATACAAACATAGATTGAAAAAATTGAAAATAATGAGATTGAAAAACAGAAAGATCAAAGTGAATGAGATTCATTGAAAAGAGAGCAGACCAAAAATAGCACTGAAAAGATTAAGAGACAATTCGGCTGAAGAGAGGCTAGATCGAAGAGCGAGGAAGATAGTAAATCATGTTTTAAGACCAGATCTGATGGCAGCGAGCGAGAGAGAGAGAGAGAGAGAGAGAGGGAGAGAGAGAGAGAGGATGAGACCAGAGGTACGGTAGCGACTACCCTTAGGAGGAGCTTCAACAGGTAGGGCGTATCCAACGCCATCGCACTCGAAACCCAGATAGAATCCTTCAAAAACCGAGTAGTATGATCTCGTCTCCTCTTCTTGCTTCGACTCGACTAGTTTCGGTCCAATCCCTGTCACGACCCGATCCATGATCTCGATCCTTTTTCCACTCTCGGTCTCGTAACCTCGCGTTGTGCACTCAACCGGTCCATGTTCCTCTGCAAAATTATCAGAATCAGAATCAAGAAAAACAAAAAGTCGTCAAGAAATTTCACTAATTGATTCAAGAATCGATGGATTTAGAATTAGATTTGAACAATAATCGAAATTGAACCTGATGAATCTCTCAAGAAGCATGCGGAGAGACAGAGAAAACCCTAGATCGTAGAGAAAATGATAGAGAGAGAATGACAGAGACGGAAAGAAAAATGGAGACGGGGCACCGTTATAAAGTGAAACGCGTGCTTAAAAAGAGGATAACACATGTTTTAATTTCACTTTAACCTTCCACAGCGTTTGTCAAAAAACGTTGTCTAAAAAAACGTGGTTATAGACAACTTTTGTTGAGTGAAAACATAATGTGGTCATAGTTGAATATCATTGAAGTATAATCAAAAATAATCACAATAAATTATAACTCGTTGAGAAGGCTCTTGGAAGGGAGTAGTTTATTTTGATGACGTGTACTATATATATATTTTCGAAAATTATCGTTACGGATTATTTAGATGAAGTGTAATTTTAAAAAATGATAACTATTGAATCAAAGATAAACAAAAAGTTGGAGAACTAATAACAAAAAAAGTGTATTGCGAATTAGAACTTCAAAGACCCTAAATATTTTGTATAATGTATAGTATACATAATAGATAAAAATTAACAAATTGATGAAAACAATATTTTAAAAAGAATTATATTAAAACAAATGTAAATAATTAAAAATGAAAAAGTAATTAAATGGGAGAGAAGTTTGTGAGATGAAATTTTATTTTTAATTTTTAATTTCATAATTTTGGATTAAAATTTGAAAGATAAGATCTTAAAAGGGAAAAATTTTAAAAATATTAATGGTAATTAATGGAAACTCCTAATTATTTCTTTATCAGATAACTAATTAATTTATTTAAAATGTCCAATTATTTTAAGACCAAAACATTACGACAAATTTTTTTAATAATATAATAAGTTCAAAAATCTAAGAAAAGTTGATGAGGAGTTAAACTTCAAACACCTACAATGTTTTGCAATTTATAATAATATAGGTATAGATCCTTCAAGAAAGAAAAAAAAATCACCGAAAAAAATTAGAAAATTTACACACACACACAAAAATCAAGATTTGATCTCTCACTCCACAACAAATTAACATTTTAATAATTTTTAATTATTTTAATTTAAATCCTATATTTTTATTTATCTCAATTTTAACCATCAAGCAAACTCCAGAAGTCGAATTGACGAAAAATTGTAATTTACACTTGCCATTTTACAAAAAAATTATTATAAATTCATACTTTCAAACAAATTTCAAAATTTAAACCAAACTAAAACAAATTAAACCTAAAAATTAATTTCTCCATGCTTATCTCATCTTCTTCATAACTCACGCGCTACTGCCACCCATCATCGGCATTGCCTTCCCTTGTCCAACGAAAACAAAACAAAAACAAAAAAATAAATCTTGAGAATTATTTAAAAAAAAAATTTAGTAGATCAAGTTTATTAGAATGTTGATCATGTACACTAATTTGAATTTGCATCATACATATATATATTTTAAAATTCCTTTCAGACTATATAAGGCTAGTTGGTGCAATGTTCTAACAACTAAAAACTAATAATCAAAAAACAAAAACTCTTCCTACTTAATATGTAAGTAAAACATATACTAATCACTATGACAAAAAAATAAAAAAAAATATAAACAACTCCATAAACTGGACTAGATAGACTCCATAATTTCCGATTAAGTTCCATATCTAAAATTATATTTCCACTCATAATTTCTGTTATTGAACTCAGCCACAAATTTTCTCAGGTTGCAGTCAAAGTATATATACTTTTTAAATCAATAAAAATTTTAAAAAATATGTTGATGTATTTACAAGAAAGTACAACTGTATTGAGGAGGCACGTAGATGCCAGGCACGCACATTAGAAGTACAATGTATTTGGCAGGCACGTAGGCAAACACATGCGCAAATGCATGGCGCTTGCGTGCCTCGACAATATCTGTTCGCCTATCGCGAGGCTGGGCGCGAACACCTGTCGGCCTCACAGCTTTGTTCCTCCTTAGGGAAAACGCGTTGTGTCTGGTGAGTGCTGGAATAGCTCAGCCGCAGAGCCTAATATAGGTGTTCCACGTGCCGTCTTCTTTTGGGGTTGAGGGGACCAAACTTGGCCGTCCCCATTGCCCTCATGGTTTTAACATGTGTCTGGATGATTTGCTGGAACAGCTTAGTCGCCACAAACGCAATACTGTCCACTTTGGTGGTTTCTAGCGGATCTCGTTTGACTGACTTCTTTTGCATTTCCCGGACTCCAAGTTTTATGCATTTATAGGATGTTGTCATGTCTTTTCCTCCTTTATTGCCCAAATTTTTGCTTCCTCCCGCTCAACGGCCATTCTTGCGCATTGAACGGGCTTGAATGTTTGCAATGTCTTCTCCCACTTGAGCGGCCATCTTCTTACGCTCACGAGCAGAACGATTTTAATGCGAACTCTTCAGTATTTTTTTTGCCTCAGGCTCCTACCTGCAAATGACTGCTGGAGTGTATGAGTTTTCAACTTGAATATATTTTTTGAATTGAAAAAAGTAAATGTATTATTTATCTATATTTTTTGGTTTTTAAATCTAACTCTAAAAATAATAAATAAAGAAGATGATATATGCTGGTTGGTTTTTGTTTTCAAAAACAGATATAAAATGTAACAATACAGAGGCATACAATCTCTTTTGGTGATTTGAATTGTTTTTATATTTTAAGAACCACATATTGTAATACTTTATGTGGATAAGGTGTGCTGTGATTGTAATATGTGATGAGGCATGCAGTGATTGTAATATTCTAAAGTTTCAAACTTTCTTTATTTGGATGAGGCATGCAATGATTGTAATATTTTTTTAAGGCATTGACTGTAATATATATTTGTTTTGAGGAAGTGCACAAGTTGAATTATGTTGAAAATTTATGAAATTTTAAACTAGCAAACTGATTTGCATCTATCTTCCAATCCGTCAATCCGCTCAATTCACATTCGCCGGATTGACAGACGGATGCAGATTGATTTTCTCCAATTCGCCAATCTAACGGATGGAATGCGGATTGGAGATTCTGTGGCTGGAACCGACCCACGCCCACCCCTAATTTTAACTACCCAAGACATTTTTCTTATATGTTTTTCTCTCTCTCTCTCTCGCACTTAATATTATCACCAAAAAAAAAAAAATCATAAATTTACCATCGTTCTGAAAAATTAAAAAAAAAAAAAAAAAAACAATTTGGTTTTAGACCAAAAAAAAAAATAGTTCCAAAAAAGGACTTTTCGTGACAAAATTTTTAGAATGTCAAAACAATTTGATGCCAAAAGGTTTTATTTTTTAGACTAATTTTAATCCCAAAACGATAGTAATTCATCACTAAATGTTCAATTTTGTCACTACAAATACAACAATAACACTTTTTGACAATTAAAATATTTCATCTTTAAAAAAATGAATTTGTCACTAAAATGATAATTTCTTATAAGATTTCATTTTTTAAGGTGTGTACCTTGAGTCCGACTTCTCTGTCATAATCTCCTTGCAATGATCTTACTCTATTTTTTTGAATATTATTATTATAACAAGACAAAATAAAATATATAATCTAATGATTTCATAATGCCCTCAAAATAAAGATGATAATCCAACCCAAGAGATTCATAAGCATAATAGAAAATGTTATACTTTCATTCATCAGACTTTATATTACAAGAGATATTACATGCATTATACTTTCATAAATGTTCATTTTGAAACTACAACATGTAACACTAAGTATTACAACAAAATAAACGCCCTACGAGCTTACATCTTTCCAAGATATCACTTGGTTACAACAAAGAGTCCTAAGCTCTATACATGTAAAGCCCTTGGCTTGAATTAACATTTAAACACAAAATTAACAAAACAAAGCCTCCAGTCTCTAAGTCCTCCCAAGCGGTACCTTGGAGGAGGCATGTCACCTGTACCTGAAAATAGTTTCCCAAGTAGGGTGAGCCAAAGCTCAGTAGAGATATACTAACACAATATATAAAGTTTAAATAAGATATATGCATCAGTTAAATGTTCAACATTCGTGACCAACTTACATTCTTTCCATTACCATTCAATATTAATAACCACATCTTAATCCATCTCCAGTCATTCATTTCAAATCAATGCATAAGTATGGTTCCTTATCATCTAAACCATCCCAAATGAGACTACAACTCATTCATTCACAATTCAATAACATTCATTATTCAAACACTTCAATCTTCTTCCCATTTTACAGATTCTCGTCCGAGGGAATCGACACCCAAAGATACACATATAAGGTTTCAGGACTTTCACCCTGGACACTCCGGCCAACTTAATTTAAAGTGGATTCCATCCCCTATCTCCTCCCAAACATGGAGTACATCCCCTATCTTCTCACAAACAATGATACATATACAATGTATTTAAAAACGTTGTCATATACAATAACTATCCAAATCACATATCCAATGGTTTAATCAAACAGTCATATTCAATGACATAATTCAAATGACCAGCTTTGATTCACCTAGTCCTAATACAATTTCTATAACAATCATAGCTACCCTCCACCGATAGCCCAAAACAGATATTTCTAAACATATATAAAATCTATCAACAGATAATTTATCAAATTTTTCTTAAGTGAGTGATTTATCAAATCTAACTACACCATTCATTCACACATCATCCCAATTTCATATTTATACAAAATAATTAGTTAACACAAATTTGGGCAATTTTCCTCATTTTCCAAATATCAATCCCAAGTCCAAATTTCAATATTTTAACCCATTTAATCTCATATTCAATACGCCACATATACATTCATGGAACCCAACATAAAATCCCTCTTTGAAATTTTGAACTAAAACCCTAACTTTACCCAAAACCTTCCAAATTCCACCACTTATACAAAATGACAAATACCTAGGTTAAAAACCATAACAAGGTGTAGAATATCCCTACCTGAAGAATAGAAGCCCAAAGGAGGAAAATGAAGAACTTCAAGAATCCCCAAACTCCACTTTGTTCGGATCAAAAGAAAGCCCACAAGGTGCTCTATCTTTATATCAAAGGGACTAGGGTTGAGAGATCCTTAGATCAACAAGTATTTGTAGAGAGAGAGAGAGAGAGAGAGAGAGAGAGAGAGAGAGAGTTTTAGAGAGAGGGAGTGCCAGATTAGGGTTTTGAGTGAAAAGAAGATCAAAAAGTGATGTAAAATCACCCTGTTGCGAACTGATATACGCGACCTTCGCTCGAGCGGAGTTGTCGCTCGAGCGACCAGAAACAACAAGTAACCTCGCTCAAGCACAAGAAGTGTCGCTCGAGTGCAATATGCAATGCTTCAGAAGTTTTACAGATGCACACGTTCGCTCGAGCACAAGAAGCCTCGCTCGAGTGAAGTACTTCACCTTTCCAGAAATTCTGCGTCTGGGAAAGAAACCTAAGGACTCTCAATTCTCGCTCGAGCGCAAGAAACCTCGCTCGAGCAAATAAGCCAATTCCACAAAGCTCGCTCGAGCGCAAAAGGCCTCGCTTGAGTGAAGAAGCCAAAATCTGGGAAACAACAATCTAGACCAACTACCAACCAACCTGTTCCAAACACGCCCAACATATTCCAAAACTCAAATTCAAAGAGTTAAAAGAGGAAAACAAGACATGGATGCAATACTAAGCCACGAAACCCGAGTCCAGAATACAACAAAGGTCGGGTCAAAACCGAGATCGCTATAACCTCCCCTCATAAAGAATTTCGTCCCCGAAATTTTAGTACAAGTTTCTAAAACCATGATTACCCCATTTTTAAAATGTTCACGATTCAATTCTCATCATCATGACCTACCCACCGGTCATTCAATCTCTTCACAAGGGAACAAATCCACAACATCTCACTCAACATATATTACCAATATGCATCTTCCGAAATTTAACAAATTCCAATACATATATCTCAGATTTTCAAAACATATTCAATGTTTATGATAAATTTGCATTTCCAAAACTTAGACAACATATATAATGTTTAAGTTAAACTTGCATTTCTAAAACATTTTTAACATTTACAATGCTTTCATAATCCAAAACATATACAATGTTTTTACTGTTCATAAACAAAACTAGAATTTCAACATATAGTCAAACATCAATAAATGAGTCCGAATATTTCTCTCGGACTTCCAATTCACGCTCCCAAGTTGCTTCCTTAACCACGTGATGTTTCCATAATACTTTGACCAAGGAAATTGTCTTGCCCCGCAAGACTTGGTCCCGCCTATCCATGACTCTCACAGGTCTCTCCTCATACAAGGCATCATCGTCTACCTCTAAGTCAGTTCAATCCAACACATGCGATGGATCCGGCTCATACTTCCGAAGCATACTAATATGAAACATGTCATGCACTCCAGAAATTTGTGGCAACAACGCCAAACGATAGGCAATCTCCCCAATCCGCTCAAGGATCTCAAAAGGGCCAATAAACCGAGGAGATAACTTCTCACTCTTCCTAAATCTCATCAAACCCCGTCTAGCTGATATTTTTAAAAAGACATGATCACCCACCTCAAATGACAAAGGCCTCCTCCTATGGTCGACATAACTGTTTTGGCGACTCTGGGCTGTAACCAACTCTTATGGATAAGTGCCACTTTCTCCGTCGTTTCTCAAACCAACTCTGGACCTAACAAAGGTGCATCACCCACCTCGGCCCAACACACTGGAGATCTACATAGTCGGCCGTACAAGGCCCCGAACGGTGCCATGCCAATACTCGATTGGAAACTGTTATTGTAGGCAAACTCCACTAAGGGTAAGTGTCTCTCCCACGAATCCTTAAAATCAAGGACACAGTCTCTAAGCATATCCTCAAGAATCTGGATAGTACGCTTAGACTGCCTATCAGTTTGAGGATGGTAAGCAGTACTAAAGGTCAATATAGTACCTAAGGCACTCTGCAAGCTCTGTCACAACCGAGCAGTGAAATGCGGATCTCTATCTGAAACAATCGTCACAGGGACCCCGTGCAACATCACTATGTCCCGAATATACAAGTCAACAAGGTAATCTACCGAATCTCTTACGCGCATAGGAATAAAATGTGCTGACTTGGTCAACCCCGTTGAGTCCTCAGAAGGCCCACAACAAAATCCATCGTGACATGCTCCCACTTCCACTCAGCTATAGGCAAGGGTCGCGACAAACCCGCTTGCCTATGATGTTCTGCCTTCACTTGCTGACAGGTAAGGCACTTCGATGCAAACACAGCCACATCTTTCTTCATACCCCTTCACCAAAACTGGCGACTCAGATCATGATACATCTTTGTGCCTCCTGGATGCACCGCTAGACGTGAATGGTGAAACTCTCGGAGTACTTCCTCTCAACAAGACTCCGGCACAAATAAGTGGTCATGGTATCTCACACTCAAGTCGGGATACACAGTCAAACCCTTTTCTACCTTCCCACTGGAGATCTTCTTCCAGAGGGATTCTACTTCAAAGTATAAACAGATACTTCAGACTCCTATGATCAGAAAACACCTCAAATCTCTCAAGTCCTTCTGTTTAACTTGACCATGTTGATTGGTTTTGAGATCTTGAAGCCATCTGAATCCAGGAGAATGGTTGCTGTTCGCTGATGATGTAGAAGTTCATCCAGAGGGGGTTGAATTGCCTCTAGTGTTGTGGATAAGAACTCGATTGTCCTTTAGGAAAAATTTCTTCTTTAAGCTTCTCGAATTTGGCTTTCTTGCTAGTCTTCATTGGTTTGTAGAATGACCCATCTTTTGAATCTTCGAGCACATCTGATCTTTTGTTGCCCCTAGTTTAAGGACTGTTTCTGATCTAGCTTCACAAGCTTCCTTTGATAATATCTGATCTTCTTGATCTGACTTTCTTACCCCTAGTTCAAGGGTTACTTCTGATTCGGTCATACAAGCCTCACATTGTGGTTGACTGTTGAACATTCTGAATCCAAGTTTCAAGGTTTGAAAGCAAAAGGGGACTAGTCTTGAGGCCGAAAGCGATCCTAAGTTGCACAATCTCAAAATCAATTCCACATAGGTCTTCGCGGGACCACGCAAAATATTTTTTGAAATCTTTTAAGAAAGCGACTAGTCGCTCGCGCTGAAGACAATGTAGAACCAATCTGGATCAAGCTAGGATCCTTCCCAGTACTCACATTAACAAACATGAGCTCATTCATTAAGGGCTTAGCATGCCTCTCTTCTTCTCAATTGATCAAATTTTTGCAAATCCCGAGGAATTCCTTCCTCTTTGTTTTCACCACAGTGTTAGAAAAAAAGTTTTGAAAAACTTAGGTCAATGCAATGATTTCAAGGTACAGAAAAGACATAATTTTGGTCAAATACTGCCATCTCATTCAGAACTTCTGGGACAACTGGCTCCAAGGTAGAAATAGACAAAAAAAAAGGTGAAAATCACTGATGTTTCATTCAGATCTTCTGGCACAACTGGCTCAAAGGCAAAAACAGACGCAAGAGAAATGGTGTAAAAGACAAACACAAAACATGCAAGTGATGTCCGAGGTAACACCCCCGAAATTACCCGACTCCGACACAAAAAGACAGACTCGATACAACAAGACAGACTCGATTGACTCAGTACAAAAAGACTAACTCAATACAACACAACAAGACTGACTCAATACCCAAGTCAGAAAGTACAAAAACTAGCATTTGTAAATTGCTCAAAATAGTGCGTGCCATCCCCAAATCTGGAGTAAACTGAGTGCCATCCGCAGGTGGTTCATCCCCCGATCACATAGTCACATTATCCCCCACATTCATCGATCCAGTGCCGATAGACTTTGCAGGACTTGTTGCGGGGATGACCTTTTTATCAATCAAATCTTGTACTTCATGGCGAAGACGAAAACACATGTCAGTGTCATGACCGATTTGTTGATGGAAGGCATAGTACTTGGCTGGATCATACGAGAGAGGGAGGTTATTTGGTAGTGGGCGTGGTTCCAGGGGCTTTAGATGCCCCTTTCTGATTAGGACCTTCCAGGTCGCTGATAGAGACATATAGAGCGGGGTAAAAGTCATTTGACCTCGGGGTGGATACTTTGAGGTTTGTGGAGTGTTGAATGTACCAGCAAAAGGGATTGGCAGGTGCTAGCTAGGTTTACTGATCTCTTTCGAGTACAGGATTATAGCTGAAAGGAATGTTTCTCGTAAACATCCCTTTTTTCGGCTTGCCCCTTTGATTCACACTCCCAACTTGAGTGGCGAAAGTGTCATCCACAATTTTTGCAACAACTGCAATCACTTGCTGTTTGTTCAGCCCTTCGGCTTTCAAAGCCTCAACAGCCCACGGAAGGTGTTCATGGGGACCAATGCCTGCCCCTACCTTGTTCTTACCACTCGCCTCCACTTTGCCAAGGGATTGGCCTTCTTCCAATGCAACCCATCCCAAGATTAGGGAGCCTTTTGGTGTGAAACTTCTAATATGTGATGTGGTGGATGATGGAGCTAATGTCCCAGAGGCCAGATCTGCCATAGTTCTCTGAAGATTTTTAATCATTCTTATCAGCTCAGAAGTAGTGGGTTCACGGGTTTGAGATAATTGGGGTTCGACTGCATTCATCATGTATAAGTCTAAAACAAAGGTGACGTAGCTGATGACTGTCGGATCAGTTGAACCGGTGAGCCCTGATTGGCCTTTTTGCCCTGCCTCTGGCGAAGGAACACTGATAGCCCTTGAACTGAATCTCTGATCTGACAAAGTCTATCAACACAAGTCCAATGAACCTGGGGGATATCGGAGCCTTTTGAAGCTATAGTTCCAAGACTACCTAGCAAAAGAGAAAACAGACAGCACCTCAGCCTGATTTCACCAAAACAGATATGAGCATAGCTGAATGACTGTGCTCTCTACTGAATTCTGCCTAAAATTCTGCCTACAAACTGATACCCTCAGGCCGATACTCAGACTTGCAACTGATACATACAACCTGTGGAGACGCACTCTGACAGCACATACCACGCAAGTAAAAGCCAAAACACCCCTATGGTGGGGTAGGGTTTCCCTGTCCTATTTTATCAGGAGCTAGGGTTTCACTACGCACGCAGCGGTTTTCAAACAACCTACAATCGGGTAAGCAACCTGTCTTAGTTTGGAATGGTCTTTACGGATTCCGATATGCACTAGGTCGAATGGTCAAAAAGGGTGCCTAGGTAAAAACCGAGGTTTGTGTTCCCATCGTGGCAGAGCCCGTAACCGGTCAGCCTTATGGCACGCTTTTCCAAGTAAGCCTCCAACAAACCTTTCAGGAATAGCAGACAGCAAACACGGTGTCCTAGGCGCACCAATACAAATGCAATGCAAAGAAGCATATAAGTGTAAACAAAACAACATATCACAAGTTTGAGTCAAGTTCTGTAAATCCCCAGCAGAGTCGCTAGAAACTGTAGACCGCTCGAACTCCGCCCCATGCGCGAGAGCGTGAATTGTGTTCATAGCTACTACAATTCGGACTCCTGTCATGGTTTTGAATCTAATCTCACAAAGTGCAATGTAAGACTGATAAATCACCGAAGAGTCCAAATCCGGCAATTGGTTTTGGAAAATCAATTTTGAATCAAAAAACACCAAACATGGACTGCTTTGCCAGATTTCAAAGTCGCCACCTAAATATTTTGTTTTGGGAAATTTAGGAAACCCTGACTTGTGCCTAAGGCCACGTGTCCGTCATCACCAAAGTTACTTTGGCTCGGGAACTTGAGTACGAGAGGGGAAGGTCCTGAAATGAGCACCCCCGCTCGCCCGATCAAAGGATCGGCCTTTACTAAGCATGATATGTTGTTTTTTAAAACACGTGTTCTTGTTTGATTATTAGCTAACTTACTATGTGATGTGCACAACATACAAGTATAGACTCAATCACTTAAGTTGGAACAACTCAACTCGTGTTTGTTTTCGAAAATGGTTTGAAGGTGCTACTCGCAAGTAGGCTGAGGCATGGATTTGCCACCCTCAAGTGGGCTTAGAAAAACATGATTTTGCCACTTCAAGTGGGCTTAAAACTCATAATCATTGAGTTGTTCCAATTCAGGCAATCAAACCTTCATCCACAGGCATTCATGAATTTAAACACATAAGCACGTAGCCTCATGGCAAGCATGCTATCATGGCAGACACTTACACACATGCAAGGATGCTAAAGCGAAAACACTCACAGTGTACTCCGAGCCAAAACAGAAGCTAGTTAGAAATCATGCATGATCCTAGCTATGTTAAGATGCCTAATGCAACACATTAAAAAATGTAACTAAAATAGGCTCGGCTATCTAGAATGGCATATGAATGCAACACTTGATAACATGCTTTGAAACACGTATTCAAGTAGGTATTGAAATTCAATGCAGTTTGAATGATGCGCCGAGCCCGGTGCATGCAATACGAATGAATGATGCACGCATGCAAAGCATAAGTATGCTAATTGAAACATGCCCTAAACTAACCATCAAAAGCTGGTAAATAAAAGGGAGAAAGACGTGGGGTTGGAAGACATTCACATACACACGCACACTTATTACAACATTTGCCCTCTCGACGGAGGGTCCGAATAAATGAACTAACTAGCTACGCTAAGCTAATTAATTAAAAACCGAATTGAAACTAGCTATAGAATATTACAAAGATGAAATAAATTAGCTAAATACATTAACTAATTAATTACAAAATCAGCAAATTAACTAGCTAAACAAAGTAGTTAAAATGGCCTTGAGGGGAGGGAGATATGCATGCTCGATTGCCTCGCTAGGAAATCCATTGCCATGCCACCAATTGTCTCTGGTTGCACTTGATTTGATTTCTGAAAGTTGCACGAACTTCCAGGTTGCTTCTGCTCCAACACAGGGACCCTCTGGTGGGCTGCTGACCAGAAAAGGGGGCTGTAGACCAGAAACACTGGTTGGTTGACTACTCCTTGTGGTCGGTCGACCAGCTGATTTGCCAAACTCCAGTTTTGCTACAACAGAGAACAACAAGGGGCATAGCAGTGTATTTGCAAGACATGTGTACACAACCACCCTCCTTATCATTTCTCAAGCTCAAAGGAGTGCGGTACTCGACTCTCGGGCCACCAACTAAGCATTGCAATGCACGAAGGCCGAGAAGCCAAGTTTGCACAAGTCAATGTCAATGAATGCACAAATAACACAAAAGGGCCTCCACCTCTATCATGCTTGATTAAGAGGGTCGGCGACCGAGAAATGTGACACGTTTCATCACTATGAGTATGAAATGTCCCACATTTCTCGTGTTTGGATTAACATCCGATCCAAACACATGCAATGCATCACACATGCAAACAATATGCTTATCTATCAATGCTAAAGTGTCATGCACAAGGCTCTAACATGCAAACACTTCATGTACAACATGCTAGAAGGCTTAAGCATTAAAACTAGTGAAGGACACAACACTAGAACCATGCAATGCAATGCTCAATGGACTAAACAGACCTTATGCATGCCAAAACAATGTCTAAAATGAGTTGAAATGAAAGCTCAAAATGCTACAAGAACATGCACAAATGTTGGCCTACAAGCAAGGCATGATACACAACCCTCAAAAGCAATGAATAAGTGAAGTATATGAGAGTGTGACTACACTACATACACTGAAATTACATGCCAAATGGTGCCATACCATGCAAACATCACATGCACAACATGTTAAAGGCCTCGAAACTCAAAACTAGTCAAGCCCCTTTACACTACAACCATATTAAGCGATGCTCAAATGACCTTAAGCACTCAAAACAGACCTAAGGCAGGTCAAAATGGTAGCAAAAACATGCTAGACTCGCAACATAGATGGCAAGAAAGATTTGCTCCCGTATTAGCTCACAAACGAGGCATAAGGGCACAACTCTTAAACACAATGAAATAGTGATAAACATGAGAGTATGGCAGAAGTTTATGCTCTGAAATTACATATCAAATGAAGCCATATCATGCACACATCACAAATATAGCATGCTAGTGGTCTCAAAACTCAAGACTAGTGAAAGCCCTCTATGCCATAGCTATACAAAGCAAGCCCCAAAAGGCAAAGAACACTCAAAATAGTCTGAAATCATGTCAAAATAGTACCAAAACATGCATGGAGTATAGCCAAGACAAGCTAGAATGAGAGGCCAAAACACCAAGTACACTAGGTTAAAGAGCATGATTGCACTACAAGTGCAAGAACCAAGCAAGAGGTGATCCAACCAACTAAAATCAGAGTTGAAGCATGTTAAATAATGGCCAAAAACATGCTGGAGTGGAGCCAATGCATGCTAGAATTAAAGGCTAAGACATGAGGCATGTTAGGCTAGTGAGTAGGATTACACTACAAGTGTATGAAGCATGCAAGCAATAACTAAACCAGCCTAAAACAGAGTTAGAGCAGGCCCAAAAAGTCACAAAAACATGCTCAAACTAAGCCTTAAGAGGATATAAATACATACTCATTTGATAGGCCAACAATACATGCTAACAAGACAAGAGGAGAGGGGACCACCCCCTCCTATTTGGGGCCTCAAAACCACCTTTTCACCCCTGAAATTCCTTTGGAATTCAGTGGTTTAAAGGCCAAAAAATTTGGTTTGAAAGGTGGTGAAAGATGGCTCAAAAGGCTTTACAAGCCAAGGAGCAAAAGGGAGGAAACACCCCCTAGCCAAACAAGGCTTAAACCACCATTTTTATGCCTCAAAAAAAGGGTTTCTAACAGTTCAAAACCAGCCCCAAAATAGTCCAAAAAAATGGAAAAAGGATGGTGAAGCAAGCATGCAAAATAAGCTAAAAGGGAGAGAGTTCTTACCCTTGAAGCACAGCTGCAAAACAGGTCCAAATTCTGAGCTAAAACCACCTTAGGAGCTCCAAATGATCCTCAGAAAACCTCAGCCCAATGGTGGTTAAGTTTGATCAAGGGTCTCTTTGCAAACGTGTAGAGGATTTTAAGCTTAAGGCTCAAAACAAGAAGAGAGAGAGGCTTCTAGAGGGAGGGGCTGGAATTTTTGCTCTTCAAAATTCTAGAGAGAGAGACTTTAGAGAAAGAGGCTCCCCAAACTTACCAACCCTTCAAAAAGATGAGATATAGCTCAATATATAGCAATATATGAGCATTGGTCGAAATATCCCAATTCAGAAATATCCAGGACAACCTGGAACAGCTGGAGCAAAATATCTGCAGATTCTGGGCTTTCTGGAAATTTTTGGCCGACCGACCACCTCAACTGGTCGATTGACCACTTTTTTTGGTCGACAAGGATCATTTCTGGTCGGCATATGGTCGGCATGCTCCAATTGTGGTCGGCACACTCCCTTAGTGGTCTGTAGCAAAAATCAGTCCTGGTCCCCGACTTGAAGCAAGCCTAACTCCTTCATCTGAATGCCTTTTTATGTCATTCTTGTGTGAAAATTGAAGCCCTGGAAGTAAGCTTTCCAATGGTGGAAACGTCACATCAAAATTCCAACTATGCTAAGAGATATCCCTTTTCTAGTGAAGACTACTCAGTTTCGGTCCAACCGGATTGATGCCCTAATTCAACCAACGATATCTCCCTCATCTGGCCTCGGCTTGAGGAGATTCTCGAGTGCAAAATCAAGCCCCGGAAGTCTTATTTCCAATGGTGGTGGCCTCATAGATAAAATCCAAGTGTGCAAATGGGTAGGCCTGATTTACCGAGGGCTGCCGGGCTTTCTCTTAACGGTTCATGCCCAACTCCTTCCCCAACTGGGTTTCTTCCCTCTTCTCTTCTTTTCCTCAACTAGAAACCCCTAAACAAGGTTTTTTGAAAGATTTTCAAAGATTTCATCTCTCTTTCATTCATTTCCACTTTGTCCTTGCTCAATTTATCGAAAAGCGCAACATTTAACAAAATGTGAGCCTCGGAATATCGTAGGAACTTTGTTTCAAAAGTATTTTGAAAAAGAGGGTTTCAGGGTCTAAAATCTTTTGATCAAGATCATTTTAGTCCAAAAGGGGTATGAAGTTGAGATTTGACTCTGTCCTCACCAAAGAAATTGAACCCTTGCATAGCATAGCCTGCACCATCGAATGATCCAATCAGTGGTGCCCAAGTCTTCAAGGCGGTAAAAAATGGGGTGTCTACAGTAGGATAGTTTCTCTCGTGTGTTTTCAACTGTTGTGAGCCATAGGCTACTACTTTTCCTTCTTGTATCAACATGCAACCTAAACCTTCCTGTGAGGCGTCACAATACACTGAATACCCCAAACCTCTCTCCGATATAATCAAGACTGGAGCAGTGGTAAGTCTAACCTTAAGCTCTTGGAACGGCTTTTCACAAGTCTCACTCCACACAAATTTGACCTCTTTCCTCGTCAATCTAGTCAAAGGCGAAGCTAATCTGGAGAAATCCTTTACAAACTGATGGTAATACCCGGCCAGCCCCTAGAAACTACGAATCTCGAAAGCATTCTTAGGTTGTGCCCAATCCTGCACTGCCTCAATTTTGGATGAATTTACAGTCACCCCTTCCCCGGATACAACATGGCCTAAGAACATAACCTCTTTTAGCCAAAACTCACACTTTCCGAACTTAGCATACAACTTATGGGCTTTAAGCAACTCAAGCACCACTCACAAGTGTTCCTCGTGCTCTTTCTCGGAAGATTCGGTTCGTCAAGTCCATAAACACAACTAAGGCATTGGTTAGCTTGAAAGGCATCACAAGAAACTCATAGTAGCCATACCGCGTACGAAATGTCGTCTTTAGGATATCCTCCTCCCTGACCCTCAACTGGTGGTAACCCGATCTTAGGTCTATCTTGGAGAAACAACGAAACCATTTCAATTGATCGAATAGGTCATCTATACGAGGCATTGGACACTTGTTCTTAACCGTAACCTGGTTTAACTTTCAGTAGTCAATACAAAGTCGCAAGGCTCCATCTTTATTTTTAGCAAAGAGGGCCGGTGCTCCCCAAGGCGAAGTACTAGGGCAAATAAAGCCCTTATCTGATAGTTCCTGGAGCTAAATCTTTAACTCACTCAACTCAGCTGGCTCAAACCGATACGGTGCCATAGAAATTGGTGTTGTGCCAGGTACTAGATCAATAGAGAACTCAATCTCTCGGTGAGGTGGTAAACTAACAAGATCCTCGGGAAAGACATCCGAATACTCACAAACCACTCTTGGCAAATCAACCCGGGCCTCATCACATTCACTACTCAGAAAGCTAGCAAAAAGACAGCTAAGTTCACTCCGCCCACGCGAATCATACACCGGTGATAAGACTCTATCTACCTAGTCCCCTAAGAAATAAAAGCAATCACCGCTTAAGGTATACACAATAACCCTGTGACGGTAGCAATCTATAACAGCCCGGTATGATGATAACCAGTCCATACCCAAAATAACATCAAAGCCAATCATATCAAGCAAAATAAATGCAAAAGGTAATCAACCGCCTGCAACCTCGAAGTCACAACCCTAACACCCCTGTTTCAGAATAACCTCGCTACCAATGGGTGACTTTATACAAATAGGAGATGCTAGCTGTGCCAACTCCAACCCCAAAATAGATGCAAATGCAAACGAAATAAATGAATGGGATGCACCCGTATCAATCGACACGCTAGCAACCGAGTTGCAAAACAAAAAGGTACCTCTCATAACAGATGGAGCTGGTACAAGATCTGGCACAGTAACAGCATACACATGCCCCATAGGTCTCTGATCTACCTGCACACCCCTCGAAGCATAAGACTGCTGCACTGACTGAGCTAAAGAGGCTCTCTGATTGGCCCTCGAGGCCTGTATTGATTGCGCTGGCTGGTGACTCTGTGTCTGCCTCGAACTAGACGCACCAGGTGTGCCACCCAACTGTGGGCAAAACCTTTTCAAGTGCCCCGCCTGCCCACACTGATAACAAGTGAGTGGCTGGCTTCTGCCCTGATTCTGGCCCTGAGAACGAGCCGAAGATAAAACTACTTGTTGCCCTCCTTCCTTCGGTGGGCAAGCTGGAGACTTGTGGCCCAACTGACCACATTTGAAACAAGTGATGTCTCCCTGACCACCATTCCCAGAACCCAAACTCTGCACTAGAAAGGTAGATCTCAAATGCGCTCCCTGGGATTGCTGAGGGTTAGAACCCTCTGCCTCTAACTGTCCCCCTGACCATCTTGACTCCTCCTGAAGCCCCTCATCCTCTCCTCCTCCATATGCATGATAGTCTCAAGATGGGCTACAACCTCCACAAGCGCCCATTGTCCCTAATCATGAACCCGACTACTCTGAACATGAGTCTGGTCCGTGACCTCTTCTCAAACTCCAAACATCGGCGCTCCTCAGTCGTTACTAACTCCGGTGCAAACCTCGACATACTAGTGAAAGTGGCTTCAAACTCAGCCACTGGTGTATTCAACTACACCAACTTGGAGAATTGATCGATCAACTTCTTCCTTACTATAGCAGGTAAGTACTTGTCCTGGAAAACATCAACGAAGGCTTCCCAAGTACCACCAATGCGCCCCCGTGCATACTTCCACCACTGACCCGTGTCTCCCTTCAGCTGGAAGGACGCCAAGGTCACCCTCAAACCTCTATCTTCGATGTTGAGCATCTCAAACGTCTTCGTCATCTATTCCAACCACTCATCAACCTTCAGTGGCTCCTTAGGATCACCCTGAAACTCGTCTGGATTTGACCGAAAGAATTCCCTCTTCTAAAAAGACGTCCCTATTTTAGCTACATAGGCCTAGACTTGATTCTCAACCCTGAGAATGTCCATGGATTCCCTCAATGCTCCGGCCATTTCACGGGCTAAGACGCCCATGGCCTGTTGTCCCACTGGTTCGGCCATGTTGACCTGACCAACTCCTTCCTCTTGCGCCGGAATTTCATCCGGTATAGGCATCTTATGCCTCTTAGGCCTACCACGCCTACCACCACGGCCTCGTCCTGACATCCTAATAAAGGTAACGATAGACATTAGCACATTTGCAAATGTGTCGAAGCTAATTCACCCACGTCCTAATACGATGGACAACTATAATTCACTCCACATAAGCACATAATCACATAAACACCTACAAATTTCAATTATGGATAATGACCGTCCCGTGGTGTCGCTAGAGTTCCAGTTAGAAACAACAGTGATCACGTGCCTTTCCAACAAGACTCCTAGAAACCCATGGACCCGATCAACATACTAGAAATTAAATCACATACCCATATAGTCACATAAACATGTTATCATATAAGCACATATCATCCATACTTAAGTCTCTAACAAGCGAGCCAAACCTATTGTGGTACTGACCACTTCCCACGTACCCAAAGTATTCAAATACGGCACACTCTGATACCATGTTGTAACGCCCTCAAAATAAAGATGATAATCCAACCCAAGAGATTCATAAGCATAATAGAAAACGTTATACTTTCATTCATTAGAGTTTATATTACAAAAGATATTACATGCATTATACTTTCATAAATGTTCATTCTGAAACTATAGCATGTAACACTAAGTGATTACAACAAAATAAACGCCCTACGGGCTTACATCTTTTCAAGATATCACTTGGTTACAACAAAAGAGTCCTAAGCTCTATACATGTAAAGCCCTTGGATTGAATTAACATTTAAACACAAAATTAACAAAACAAAGCCTCCAGCCTCTAAGTCCTCCCAAGCTACCCACTTGGAGGGGGCATGTCACCTATACCTGAAAATGGTTTCCCAAGTAGGGTGAGCCAAAGCTCAGTAGAGATATACTAACGCAATATATGAAGTTTAACTAAGATATATACATCAGCTAAATGTTCAACATTCGTGACCAACTTACATACTTGTCATTACCATTCAATATTAATAACCACATCTTAATCTATCTCCAGTCATTCATTTCAGATTAATGCATAAGTATAGTTCTTTATCATCTAAACCATCCCAAATGAGACTACAACTCATTCATTCACAATTCAATAACATTCATTATTCAAACACTTCAATCTTCTTGCCATTTTACGGATTCTCGTCCGAGTGAATCGACACCCAAAGATACACATATAAGGTTTTGGGACTTTCACCCAGGACACTCCGGCCAACTTAATTTAAAATAGAGTCCATCCTTTATTTCCTCCCAAACAATGATACATATACAATGTATTTAAAAACGTTGTCATATACAATGACTATCCAAATCACATATCCAATGGTTTAATCAAACAGTTATATTCAATGACATAATTCAAATGACCAGCTTCGATTCGCCTAGTCCTCATACAATTTCTACAACAATCATAGCTATCCTCCATCGATAGCCCAAAACAGATATTTCTAAATAGATATAAAATCTATCAACAGATAATTTATTAAATTTTCCTTAGGTGAGTGATTTATCAAATCCAACTACACTATTCATTCACACATCCTTCCAATTTCATATTCCCCATATCAATTTCATTATTTATGCAAAATAATTATTTAACACAGATTAGGGCAATTTTCCCCCTTTTCCAAATATCAATCCCAAGTCCAAATTTCATCATTTTAACTCATGTAATCTTATATTCAATACCCCACATATACATTCATGGAACCCAACATAAAATCTCTCTTTCAAATTTTGAACTCAAACCCTAACTTTACCTAAAACCTTCCAAATTCCACCACTTATACAAAATGACAAATATCTAGGTTAAAAATCATAACAAGGTGTAGAATATCCCTACCTCAAGACTAGAAGCCCAAAGGATGAAAAGGAAGAACTTCAAGAATGCCCAAACTCCACTATGTTCGGATCAAAATGAAGCCCACAAGGTGCTCTATCTTTTTATCAAAGGGACTAGGGTTGAGTGATCCTTAGATCAAGGAGTATTTGTAGAGAGAGAGAGAGAGTTTTAGAGAGAGAGAGTGCTAGATTAGGGTTTTGAGTGAAAAGAAGATCAAAAAGTGATGTAAAATCACCCTGCTGTGAACTGATATACGCGACCTTCGCTCGGGCGAAGGAGTTGTCGCTCGAGCGACCACAAACAACAAGTAACCTCGCTTGAGCGCAAGAAGCGTCGCTCGAGCGCAGAATGCAAAGCTACAGAAGTTTTACAGATGCACACGCTCGCTCGAACGCAAGAAGCCTTGCTCGAGCGAAGCATTTCACCTTTTTAGAAATTATGTGTCTGGGAAAGAAACCTAAGGACTCTCAATTCTCTCTCGAGCGCAAGAAACCTTACTCGAGCGAAGAATCCAATTCCACAAAGCTCGCTCGAGCACAAGAAGTCTCGCTCGAGTGAAGAAGCCAAAATCTAGGCAACAACAATCTAGACCAACTAGCAGCCAACCTATTCCAAATACGCCTAATATATTCCAAAACTCAAATTCAAAGACTTAAAGGAGGAAAACAAGACATGGATGCAATACTAAGCCACGAAACCTGAGTTCGGAATACAACAAAGGTTGGGTAAAAACCGGGATCGCTATAGATTCGAATTAAAATAAAAATAAAATAACATTAAAATCACACACTTCAAAACAACATAATTCTACTTTAACTATAAGTAGGTAGAATTATCTCACACACACACGCGCGCGCGCACACACACACACACACACACAAAACACTATTGCAAATAATCCTAATTCATGTACTTTAGCTTTTCCCTTCAGGAGTGACACTAGGAATCATGTTGATGCAACTCTGTAAAAATAGGGTAAGTTACACTTACACCCTCTGAGATTTAGATTTAACACATACCATCTTTGACGTTTGGGAAATTATATTAACCCCTGTCATTGTAACTACTTAGACGGAATGAAGACATTGAACTCATGTACTTTCTCTTTTCTTGTTTTGCTTTATTTTTTTATTTTATTTTATTTTTATTTTTATTTTTATTTTTTCATTTCCTTTGATTTACATTATTTTTTTCAATGTAATTTTCTCTATTTTTCTATTAGGAGTTGTTGCATTTTATATAAGCAGGAGGGTTTGTGAAATGAGACTATTAACTACAGGGGTGGGAATGTAATTTCCAGAATGTCAGGGGATGTGATGTAATTGGACCAAACCTCAATGGGTGTTAGTGCAATTTACCCTTAAAAATATTTTATTCCTAAAAACTGATTCTTATATCGTGGAAAACAAATCTTCAAAAAATCAAATTGATAAGATATTGGTAACCCACTCATTAAAACATGTGTATCGAAAAAAATGAATGGCAAGAATTATTTTAAATACAAATGGCAAGTGTTATTTTAGGGTAAATTACACTTACCTCCCATAAGGTTTCTGACAAATATAGGGACCTCTCCAGTGCTTTCAATAATTACAAAAACCTCCCTTACTTTAACTAAGAATATCAAGATTCTCTCAATCCGTCAAATTTACACAAACGACGTTACTTGCCTACACAGAATGACCATATTACCCCTTTATTTGAGGGCAAAAATATAAAAATACCCTTTATTCCATTAGAGTCATCTTCCTCAAAGCCTGAGTTCTGAAGCAGAGAGATGACCCTGGAGATGTCCCACCTGGGGAAGCCATGATGGAATTAATTTTTTTAATCAAAATAAGCAAAACCTAGATGATAAAAAGCATTAATTTAGATATATAGATTTTTATAGATAGTAATATATAATATATATCTATATATATATATAGATATATAGATGTAGAGATTTATATAGTAGAGATTTATACATATGTAACAAAGAGTTAGGTAAGTATTTGAGACCAAAAAAATAGGGATTCTTTTCTTTTCCTTTTTTTTTTATTGGTTTCATCCTCTGTCATTTCTCATGGTTGAAAGAAAAGATTTTTTACTCTATTTTTTTTTACCTTTGCTACAACAACATGAAATAGTAGCAAACCCATAACAATCTTTACATATACCATATTTTACAAAAATAGCCATAAAATTAACAAACCTGTAACAATCATAACAATCTTTACAGATAACATGTTTTACAAAAATAGCTATAAAATTAACAATTAAATATTACCTTTATGATTATATATACTAGCATATCACCTATGCACAGGACAAAATAATATATTATTTAATAAAAATATGATAATTATATTTAATTTTTTTTTATATTATGTAAAATAAAAGTTAAATGAAAGCTAGTCAATCGGGATTTTCTTAATTGTTTAAAATTAAAAAAATAAAAAAAAAATTAATATGAGATATTGATCATAAGGTTTCTTAGTAAAAATCTAATTTTGCTTATATAAATAGGAGTATAAGATTTACTTTATCTAAGTGAAACAATTCACATTTTCCTTCTTTTCTCGATATGGGATTATAAAATAAAAGTTAAATGAAAGTTAGTCAATGGGGATTTTCTTAATTGTTTAAAAGTTAACAATTGTTTGGGCGCGAAGTTTATTTCAAATCAAGCAATTTTAGCTGTTTAATCTTTAATTAGGTTAATCTTTAATTTATTTTGAATCAAACAAATATAACAAATATATTTTGATAAAACTGCAAAAATTGTAGTTAAACCAGCGAATCAGTCAAACCAAAAACGGTTCACCCTATAGGCTAGGTCAAAGGACCAACCAACTTATACAAAAATTAATTAATTAAAACTATTAAATTTTATTTTAATTTTAAAATTTAAACTATCTTAAACTGAAACATACACAATACTACAATATTAAATGGGAGCATAAGGTTTATATATTGAAACAACTCATTTTTTTCTTCCTTTTCCTGATGTGGGATTGTAAAATAAAAGTTAACAATTGTTTGGATGGGAAGTTCATTTCTAATCAAGCAATCTTAGTTGTTCAATTTTTAACAAGGTCAAACTTAGTTTATTTCAAATCAAACAAATCTAAGAAATATATTTTGATAAAACATATAGCGATCCCGGTTGTCCCTTTACTGTTCTGTTGTATTCCGGACTCGGTTCCGTGGAGTTGGTAGTTGTATCTATCTTGTTGTCATCCTTTAATTCCATTTGTTTGAGTTTTAGGATGTGTTGGGCATGTTTCGAACAGGTGGGTTGAACCTTGGTCAAAAATCTTGTTGTTGGGTTTTTGGTCGTTCCGCTCGAGCGGGCCTTGTTGCGCTCGAGCGGATATTGCACACTCCCAGTTTTTCGTGTCCTTGCAAAGCGGTAGCGCTCGAGCGGGTACTCTGGCGCTCGAGCGGGTAGTACTTTTTGGTGTAAGTTCTGGGAGGGAGAAATCCACGCTCGAGCGGACTGGTTTTCGCGCTCGAGCGGATGTACTTTATTCTTGTGTCTTGACACTCGAGCGGGCCTTCTTGCGCTCGAGCGTACCTAGTTTTTCGTTCTTGACGCTCGAGTGTTGTGTTCTCCGCTCGAGCGGGAATGTCGTATATCAGTTGGCAGCTGGGCATTTTAAAATCACTTTTTGCATTCTCTCTCTCTCTTACTTTCTAAAAAGCTATTTTGAGAGCTCCTCTCTCTAGAAACTCCCTTCTCTCTAGGGTTTGATCTAGTTAGAGTGTCTCACTATCCTCCAGCCTTTGTAAAAAGTGTGTGGATCGTCGAGGGCTCCATTTTGATCCGTGAATCTTTGAGCTTGGAGCATTTTGGTTTTCTTCAACTTCTCCGTTTGAGCTCGAACTTCGAGTTAGGTATATCCTACTCCTCATGAGTTTTGTCTTTGAATTTTAGTATTTTGATGAGTTGGGGGTTGTTGGGTAATTTTGAGAAAGTTTGGACCTTTGTGTAATTTTACAAAAGTTAGGGTTTTGTTTACATGAACTTATATGCATGTTTGGCATAGAGAAATTGTAGACACCCCATTTTTGACCGTCCTCAAGACTTGGACGTCACCGTTTGAACACCCGGTGATTATCTATGTTTGTGTTCGTTTGGAGTTCCCGGAGGTCTCGGCTACGCGCCTTGCCTTAGGATCTCCGAACTCGATTGTTTAGTATCTGGTTTTGCACCAAACACTTGTGTTTTGCCTTGGAGGGGCAGGGAATGCCTTGTGAGGCATCCCCACACATCACCGGCCATGGCTAGAGGCCACCGGCTGGTATTTTGTTGCCATCGGCAATGTGTACTGCCGGTCAGCACTATTTGTTGCCGGTCGGCAGTCTATTTTGTCAAAATGGCATTTTTGAGCAGCCGACTACTGTTCATCTGCTTTTGCAGATATTTTATTACAGCTTTCTTGCATTTGGCTCCCCTCCATACACGTGTATGGAGGGATCTCTCTCTTTAGAAGTTTGTCTTGTAAGCTTTACAAGACAAAAAGCTCTATAAGAGGAGCCTTCCTCTCCCTTGTTAGGGTTAGAGATTTTAGACAGCCATATTAGGGTTTTGAGTTCTAGGGTTAGGATTGATACACATTCTATCTCTATACCTCTCTCTCATTTGGCCTTTGTGTGGGTATAAGTGTGTTTGTGTCTTACTATTGCACACAAACACATAGTGTTACACCTTTTCTTGGTTCCTTGAAGAACCAGAGGTTGTTCTTGGTGTTCTTGGGTGGTTTTGAGCTTGAAGAACCAGCTGGTCCACCATTTGTGAAGAAGGTCTTCAAGGGTAACATTTTTGCTCCTTTATTCTCCATTTTTGCATTGTATTTTTGCCTATCTTAGAATTATTTTTGTGTTTAGTGTATAATATAAAAAAGTTCTGTTTTTAGGCCCTCTAAATAGTTTTTTTAGAGTGTTTTGTGGTTTGGAGGTGTTTGACCCCTCTTAGGCCTTGAGAGGCCCCATTTTGTGCTATTTTGAGTGAGCTCCGAGACCTTGGTGTTTGGGCCTCCTCACCACTGAAATCTTGAGGGATTTCAGAGGTGAGGATGGTGCCTTGAGGTCCTAGGGAGGAGAGGGTCACCCCCTCTCCTTGTTGTGCTTGAAAAGGACCATTTTTGGCCTCTTGAGGGAGCACCTAGCTAAGCTTCATGTTGACCATGACTTAGTTGTTTTTTGTGTTTATTATGTTATAATATGCCTCTGTTTTTAATTGGTTTTGGTACACCATGCATGCTTAGCATACCTACCTTGTAATGCCATGTTTAGGCCTTAACATGCCTTAGGTTGTAAACCGTTGTTCGAGCATGTTTTAGGTCTAGCTTTGTGAAGCTTTTGTGCTTATTTTGCCATGCTTGAGGTCTGTCCATAGTTGTTTGGGTCGGCCATGGCATGCATTGTATAGCCCTTTTGCATTTTTGGCTTGTTGGCCTTGAGTGTGTGAATGTGTAGCATGCATCCTTGCCTTAATTTAGTGATTTGGGACCATTTGCCATGTTATTTCAGTCCCTTTGACATGCTTGTATGCTTGCCTTGGACACCTCTTTAATGCTTTGAAAGCTTGTGTAGCATGCTCTGTGTTTTGGCATTTGTGCATGCCTTTGAATTTAGGTCATTTGGATGCCATCTAAGTGATCTTTAGGCCTTATCTTAACATGCTAAAACTCTATTTTTGGTCAATAAGTTCATGCCATGTTTGGTCTTGCTAAGTGTAGTTCAATACTCCATTAGTTTGCTTTGAATGCTTGGGCCATTTGTTGCATGTTTAGCTTATCTTGCTTGCTTGGTTTGGCACCATGTTCTCGCATGATTTTCAGAGCTTAATGCATGTCATTAGTCCATGTTATGCCTCTTTCAAGTGTGCTTGAGAGTTGCCCTTTTATGCTTAAGTGTTAGCCCTTTAACATGTGCATGTGTGCATGTGTGTTTAGTCCTTCATTTTGGGCATTTTGGCCACTGTTTTTGGGCCTAATTAGAGCTGCCCAAATCATGTTTAAATCCATCCTTTGCTTGCTTGCATGCTTACCTTGCATGTTGTTTGCATGCTTGCATGTACATCTTGCATTCCCATGTTGCATTCTTAGCTTGCATGCCTAGGTTGCATTGCATTTAGCATGCATGTCTTGTTCCTTGATCTAGTGATAGGAATTGGGCTTTAGTTTGTTGGTTTGCATTGCATTTGACATCAAAATGTGCACACTTGGTCCCTTGGGCCATCACGCATTGAAATGCGCGATTGGTGGTCCGAGAACCAAGGAGCATGTCCCTTTGACTCACTCACATGATAAGGAACATGATTGGTGCATATATGGCTTGAATTGTATTGCCATGCTCTACCTTGCCCTCTGTTGCTGTCAATTGCAGGTTCTACAGGAACTTTCTGCCGACCGGTAGTGCTAAGTGCCGACCGGCGATCCTCCCTCAGCCGATAGCTTCACCAATGGCCGGTGACTGCATACCACTGCCGGTGGCAATCCTGCTCAGCCGGTGGTGTCCCCCAATGTTCAGGGAAGCAATCCTGAGACTGTGGAAGTCTCCAGAGGAGTATAGCAAGGAAAACAGAGGCAGCCTATGCATGGCGGTGCACTTCCGAGCAAGAACCGAGCACGCGCGCATCGAACCCTCTTCCCGAGGCCCCTGTTATTACTTTTCTTACGCTTAGTTAGCTTGTTAACTAATTACGTAATTTGTAATAATTAATTAGCTAGGATAGTTAATTTATTATTCGATTTGTATTATTCTTTCGGTCCCTCCGAGCGAGGGCGAATCTGTAATAAGTGTGGGTGCGTGTGTGTGTATGTCTTCCAATCCCCACTTCTTCCTTCCCTTTTACTTACCTACTTTGATGGTTAGTAATAGGACATGTTTAATTTAGCATACCTTATGCTACTCATGTGTGCATCCATACATTTGTCTTGCATGCACCGGGCTCGGTACATCATGCTAACCGCATTCGTACTTCAATTCCAAATTGAATACGTGCACCAATTGACTTCATTTCACATGCCATGCTTAGGTTAGCCGAGCCTATTCTAAGAGCATCCTGTATGTGTTGCATTAGTCAATTTGACATGAACTAGGACCATGTATGTTGGCTAACTAGTTTATTGTTTTGGCACAGAGTACGATTTAAGTATTTATGCTTTAGCATCCTCGCATGTGTGTGAATGCTATCATGACAGCATGCTTACCATGTGGCTAGATGCTTATGTGATAAACTGCTTGAATGCCTGTGGGTGAAGGCTGGATTGCCTGAGTTGGAATAGCTCATTGAAATCCGTATTTTAGCCTACTTGCGAGTAGCAAATTCCTAAATGTTTTTCAAGACAAATGGATATGCAATGCTTATTTCCAAATTAGGCAATCTAGTCTATACTTGTTTGCTGTGCGCACAACATAGTGATTCTAGGCTAATAATTGGAATAAGAGCACATAACGTTTTCAAAACTGGATATCACGGTTAGTAGAGGCCAATCTTCGGATCGGGCGAGAGGGGGTGCTCATAGTTAACCTTCCCTAATCATACCCAAGCTCCCGAGCCGAGGCAACTTTGGCAATGACGGACACGTGGCCTTTGGCACCGAGTCAGGGTTTCCTAAATTTCCCCATTAAAAAATATTTAGGTGGCGACTCTGTATCAGGAAAAGCAGTCTATGTTTGGCACTTCTTTCAAAAATCTGTTTTTCTCAAAACGATTTGCCGGATTTGGACTCTTTGGTTCAAATTAAGAACCGTGACAATTCGAGAGTCCGAACTGTAGTAAGTCCACAGATGAACAGAACGGGACTCACCCTCCCAGGGCGTTCGCGGGCGCGTCTACAGAAATGAGATCAATATTGAATTATTGGTGAAAATGCAACCTTAGGGTTGTGATGTTAATTATGGGAAATGCTCTAATTACATTGATAAATTATTTGGTATAATTAATTTGAAGAAAAGAAGGATTAAATTGAGAACGTTGAAATGTTGATTATATATCCATTTGGTGCATTTATTTTCTGTATAGAAATAACTGCTTTGGGCTGTCGGTGGAGGATAGTCTTGATTGTTGTAGACAATGCATGATGATTGGGCAAACTAAAACTAATCAATTAAGTAAGCCATTGAATATGGTAGTTGGTACAATACAGCACTCAAATGTGTATTGATTGATTTAATTTGTATATGATATTTGTTTATATACATTGTATTGTGTGGGAGGAGAAAGGGGCTGTACTCCACGGTTTATTGGAAGAAAGGGGCTGAATCTCTAAACCGAATCTTATGACAGTAATACAGCACTACAATGTGTATCAGGCTGCGAATTAGAAGTGTTTTCTTGTGACAGTGATACAACACTACAATGTGTATCAGGCTGCGAATTTGAAGTGTTTGTTTTGATTTGATATAGCACTAAAATGTATATCGTTATCAATTGTGAAGTATAGAAGTGTTTCTATGTTATTGATACAGCATCAAAATGTGTATCCACCATGAATTTCGAAAATGTTTTTAAGATGAGTCTTATTCTCATCAAGTTATTTGGCTAAATTTTGAGCCTTGTTTTCAAACTCAAAGTCGAAAAAGAAATGAGAAATGAAATGTAACATGGACTTAATGTCATGAAATCGAAATGTGATAGATGTAGATGTATCTGTGTTGGCCATCTATCAACTGCTAATATTTTAGTCATTGTTCATGGCTGGTTTAGTGTATTTCTACTGGGCTGTGGCTCACCCTTTATGGGACATCATTTTTAGGTACAGGTAGCATGCCACCTCCAAGGACATAGCTTGGGAGGCTAGAGGCAGACTGACTGCTTGTTATTTGCTTTCTTTTGATGTATTACATGTGAATTCAAGCCAAGGGCTTAATATGTATTGAGTTAGTACTCTTCTTTTTATAACCAAGTGTTAACTTGGAAAGCTGTAAGCCCGTAGGGCATTTGCTTTTGTTGTTAACATGTAATACTTTTGTAAGAACTATTCTGATTTAATGGAAAGGTGGTTGGTTTATTTGTATCAATGCATGTCTAATGAGATGGGTTTTGTTTATTATTTTGAGGGCGTTACAAAACAGCTAAAACCGTAATTAAACTAGTGAATTAGTCAAATCGAAAACGATTCAGCCTAATCGGCTAAGTCAAAAGACCAACCAATTCACAACAAAATTAATTAATTAAAACCTTTAAATTTTATTTTAAAATTTAAACAATCTTAAACTGAAACATGCACAATACTATAGAATTAAATGAGAGTATAAAATTCACTTTATATAAGTGAAACAACTCACTTTTTATTTCTTTTCTCGACGTGGGGTTGTAATTATTTAAAGTTAAATATTATGAGAGTTTCAAAATCTCATACAAAATTATTTTTAAAATCAAAACATCTATGTGGGATTGTACAATAAAAGTTAAATGGAAGCTAACCAATGAAGATTTTCTTACTTGTTTAAAACTAAGAAATCAAAAAAAAAAAAAAAAAAAAAAAAAAAAAAAAAAAAAAAAAAAAAAAATTGGTATTGATTATAGGGCATCTCGCTAAAAATCTTCTTTTGGTTATATAAATGAGAACATAAGATTCACTTTATATAAGTGAAACAATTCACTTTTTTTTTTCTTTTCCCGATGTGGGATTGTAAAATAAAATTTAAATAGAAGCTAACCAATAGAGATTTTCTTAATTGTTTAAAATTAAGAAATTTCAATATTTTATATAAATTGGAATATAAGATTTAGTTTATGTAAATGAAACAATTCACTTTTTCCCTTTCTTTTTTTTTTCCCGATTTGGGATTATAAAATAAAAGGTAAATGGAAGCTAACCAATGAGAATTTTCTTAATTGTTTAAAATTAATAAAATTCAATAATTTTAGAATGAGGGTTTGGAGCTTCTAGAAGGCTTCTCCCTTAAAACTCCCTTTATAAGATTCATTTTATATAAGTGAAACAACTCACTTTTTCTTTTTCTTTTTTCCCGATGTGGGATTGTAACACTTTATATAAGTGAAACAACTCCCTTTTTCTTTCTTTTCTCGTTGTGGGATTATATAAACAACTCACTTTAGTTTCACTTTTTCAAAATCTCATACAAAATTATTTTTAAAATCAAAACTATGTGGGATTGTAAAATAAAAATTAAATCGAAGCTTGCCAATGAAGATTTTCTTAATTGTTTAAATTGAAGAAAATCAAAAAAATGAATGTGAGATATTGATCATAGGGCTTCTCACTAAAAATCTCATTTTGTTTATATAAATGGGAGCATAAGATTCACTTTATGTATGTGAAACAATTCACTTTTTCTTTCTTTTTTCGATGTGGGACAATAAAATAAAAGGTAAATGAAAGTTAGCCAACGGGAATTAGAGAGGCATAGTTTAGGTTGGTGAATTTATCATACTAGATCATTTTGTAAACTCATATGCATATTAAAAAAAAAATCAAATTCATTCTAAAGTTATGTTCATGTGATTTCAATGCATTTATCTTTAATAAAAATATATGATCTATTTATAAAATTTTATATATTATTTATTTTTAAAAATTAAATATAATAAAATTACGTGATTATAAATGATAGTTTCGCTCAAATTAAATTAAACTTTAATTTGTTCAAAATGTTGCTAATAAAAACTGAAAATAAATCAAAGTCAATCAATTGACCTCTTCTTCTCTCTGACATGTACCTTGTTACATTGTCATTTATGTGGTCATAATCATCGAATTAACTTGCATCATTGCATTTGGAGCAAAATATTGTTTTAAAAATATAATTAATTGTAGTCATGTAAGCAAGATGGACCCAATTGGGGAAGATAGGTGACGACCTCCAAATTTTGAAACCCTTTTATTATAATAATAGTAATAATAACATTAATTATTTAAAAAAAGCCTTTAAATTATATAAGTTGGCTTTCTATTAGATAGACATATTTTCATTGTCCTCCATATTTCGAAACCCTTTTATTATAATAATAATAACATTAATTATTAAAAAAAAAAGCCTTTAAATTATATAAGTTGGCATCTTATTAGAGAGACATATTTTTACTGTACAGTTTGGTGAATCATCAGCCTAAACTATGATAAAAGAAACTATGATAAAAGTTTCCAACTTAAACTATTTCAACCTAAATAATTCACTTTTTCTTTCTTTTCCCAATGTGGGATTATCAAATAAAAGATAGCCAATAGAGATTTTATTAATCGTTTAAAATTAAGAAAATCAAAAAAATTAGTGTGAGATATTGAAACTCTCACAAGGTTCCTTACTAAATGGGATAGGGGATAAGATTCTCTTTATATGAGTAAAACAACTCTCACAAGGCTTCTTTTCTCGATGTGAGACTATCAAATAAAAGTAATTATTCAAAATTAAGAAAATCAAGAAACTTAGAATGAAGATTTGGAGCTCTTAGAAGGCTTCTCACTAAAAAGTTCCTTTTTCCTTATATATAGATATGTAAATTTGAGGTAAATTAAATAATTTTAATCGAATATAATTATAGCGATCCCGGTTTTCCTTTCCTTTGTTTATTGTATTCCGGACTTGGTTCCGTGAGTGTGTTGATGTCATATTCTCATTTCCATCCTTTACTCTTTGTATTTGAGTCTTGGGTTGTGTTGGGTAGGTTTGAAACAGGTTGGTTGTGTTTAGAAACCAAGGGTTGATGCTCAGTTTTTGGCCTTCACGCTCGAACGGGAGTTTTGATGCTAGAGCGGGCCCTTTGTTGTTGCTTCTCCGCTCGAGCGGGAGTTTGGACGCTCGAGCGTGAATATCCATCTCCCAGTATTTTTCTCTGTAGGTCATCGGACGCTCGAGCGGGAGTTTTGACGCTCGAGCGGGCTCTTTTGGCTTTGTTCCTCCACTCGAACGGGGAGTCTGACGCTCGAGTGGGGACCTTGGTCTGTAAAACTTCTGGAGGTGTACATCCGGCGCTCGAGCGGCGCTTTTGGTGCTCGAGCGTGAGTCTGTGTTTGATGCTCGAGCGGGGCGTTCCACGCTCGAGCGGGGAGTGCATTATATCAGTTCGAAGTTCGACTTTTTAGATCACTTTTTCAACTCCTTTTCTCTCTCTTACTTTTCAAAACCTCCATTGGAGAGCACCTCACTCTAAAACTCCAATTTCTCTCTAGGGTTTGATCTAGTAGGAGTGATCTTCTACCCTTGGGCCTTTGTAAAAAGCGTGAAACTTGTTGAGGGTTACATTTTGATCCGAAAATATTGGGGTTTGGAGCACTTTCAAATTTCTTCATCTTCTCCTTTGAGCTCCGAATTTGAGGTAGAGATAACTACTCATTTCTATGGTCTTTGACATAAACTATTGGTCATTTTGATGTAATGTTGAAGTTGGGTAATTTTTGGTGTTAGGGTTTCAAAATGAATAAAGAGGGGTTTTGTTATTTTAACCCATATATGTGTATTTTGGGTCTTAAAATGAGATTAATGATGTTAGTTGTCAATATTTGGACCTTGGGTCAATGTTGAGTAAAGAGGGAGGAAAGCCATAATTTTGTTATAAATTAATTTATATAATTAATTTGGGGAAAGTTATGGAAATATGAAATTGAGTTGAAAATAATGAAATTAGCTTATTATGAGATTTAATGGTGGAGTTGGATTTATTAATCACTCACTTTTGAAATTGTCGATAAATTATCTGTTGATGCATTTATTATCTGTTTAGAAATAATTGCTTTGGGCTATCGGTGGAGGATAGTCTTGATTGTTGTAGACGATGCATGATGATTAGGCAAATTGAAACTAATCACGTTGAATATGTCATTTAGTATGATGGTTGGAATAATACATTGAATCTGTGTATTGACTAATTGTGTATATGATAAATGTTTATATACATTGTATGGTGTGGGAGGAGATAGGAGATGGACTCCTAAACCGGATATTGATTGGGAGGAGATAGGAGATGGACTCCATTGATACAGCAAATATGTGTATCTATTGTGAAGTATGGAAGTGTTTTAATATGTTAATGATACAACAAATCTGTGTATCTATTGTGAAGTATGGAAGTGTCTAATATGAGTGTTATCTCATTTGAATTGTTGATAAATGGAAATATTGTTGATATGAGTTATAATCTCATTAAGTTGTTTGGCGAGGTTCTGAGCCATGTGTATGAATTGAAAACTGGTTAAGTAAAGGAAAATAAAATGAACATGGACATTTTGTCATGAAACTGGAATGTGATATATGTTGGTTTATATGAGTTAAGCATTTATCAAGTGCTAATGTTTTAGTTATTGCTCATATTATGTTTAGCATATCTCTACTGGGCGTTGGCTCACCCTATATGGGACATCATTTTCAGGTACAGGTGACGTGCCACCTCCAAGGACATAGCTTGGGAGGCTTAGTGGTTGAGAGACCTTTTTGATTACTTTTGTATTACATGTATATCAAGCCAAGGGCTTATTTTGTGTAGAGTTAGTACTCTCCCTTTTGTAACCAAGTGTTGACTTGGAAAGTTGTAAGCCTATAGGGCATTTACTTTTGTTGTCAACATGTAATACCTTTTGTAAAAATACTCTGAAGATTGTAATATGAAACCTTTTTTCTTTATCATAAATGTATGATATTATGGGTTTATTTTGAGGGCGTGACAATAATGTACACACACACACACGCACATATATATATGTTGCATATATTTGGATTAAAGAATAGGGGCTTTTGATCCTTGCAATTTCCATCAATCCAACTATTTTATGTTTCTGACCATGGGCGGTGGTGCAATGAAGGCACTGAATCAAACAACAACGCCTCCGCAAGCGGTGGTGTTAGTGGTGGTGGTGATGTGACTATCCACATCTAATGCTCTAACGACTGAAGTTCTCAATGCAGATCAGCCTCGACTTTACCGTTGGATCCTTCAAGTCCGTCGTTGCCCAGAACTACGACATCCCTGTCGAGCAACAACACCTCGATGACGATGATGGAGAAGAAGCCTCCTTGGAAGTTTCCGCCACCTTGTTGGGCCCAAGATGAAACCCATTTTGAAAGAACTCGGAAGCCTCACAGATGTTGTAGCCGTCGAAGTAGCTGTAGATTCAACTTTCTTGGTTTCTTCTTCTCCCATTATTATATGTATATATATATACGTATATATTTGCGCAAAAATGAGCAATATTCAGAAAGAACTTAGAGACAAAAATAGAGGGAGGACAAAGAGAGAGAAAGAGAGAGACCCAAATCAAATCACATATGGCACTGTTGGATTCTTTTAGATTCAATTTCTGGATTTCATAGCTTTAGAAATTGGTTTTACCTATTGTTTCCATTTTGATTATTCATGTATCTAAACTAAGACACTTGAGGGCATGTAGACACCCCATTTTTGACCGCCTTTAAGACTCGGACGCGACTGATGGTTTTGGAAGATGTGCAGGGCAAAGGTTCAATTTCTTCAGCAAGGAGAGAGTCAAAGCTCAACTTCATACCCCGTTTTGGACCAAACCAATCTTGATCAAAAGATTTTAGCCGTAAAACCCTCTCTTTCAAAACGTTTTTGAAATAAAGTTTTTACGATGTTCCGAGGCTCGCATTTTGTCAAATGTTGCGCTTTTCGGTAAACCGAGCAAGGACAAAGTGGAAAAGAATGAAAGAGAGATGAAACCTTTGAAAAAAATCTTTCAAAACACATTGCTTAGGGGTTTGAAGTTGAAGAAAAGAGGAGAAGAGGGAAGAAATCCAGTTGGGGGAGAAAAAGGGCATGAACCGTTAAGAAAGAGTCGAGCAGCCCTCGCCGAATCGGGCCTATTCATTTGCACACTTGGAATCAAGCTATGAGGCTACCACCATTGGAAATAATACTTCCGGGGCTTCATTTTTCATTCAAGAATCTTTGAAATCCGAGTCCGGATGGTGGAGATATGATTGGTTGAAGTTGGGCACCATCCCGGTTGGACCGAAACTGAGCAGCCTTCACCAAAACAAGCATAACTTTTTGTACAGGAGGAATTTTAATGCAAGGTTTGCGCCATTGGAAAACTAACTTCCGGGGTTTCAATTTGGACACTTGAATGGCCACCATTGGACTTCCCAATCACCCACCGGCCACTTTTCTTTCCGACAGCCCATTTTTTTTGTCCAGAAAGTAGCAGGCCGGCCACCTAGCTAGTGAAATGACTTTTTTGCCCTTTTTAGCTATCCGGCCATAACCCCCTCCCCAAGTGTGTCCTAGAAGTGAATTTTGTTTTCCTCTAGGCCTTATGTCCGAGGGTTTGGCCTTTTGGGGGGAAACTTGAATTGTTTTCCCCCCCATTTTCCCCCCTCTTTTCCACCCTTTTTGTCTATATAAACCAGCACTCCCAGCTGGTTTTGGGGGTTAGAAATTTTTGCTTTGAGCCTCATACGTTGCATCTCTCCCTCTCTACATCCTAACCCTCAAAACCCTTAAGTTCCTACACTATTTCTACACCACCACCTAGCACCACACCACCACCTCCATTCCAGCCACTTGGAGCTGCTTTCCAGAGCTGAGGAGCACCATTTCTTGTGCCAAGAGGTTGTCAAAGATTGGTCTACAAGGGTGAGTCATTTTTCCTCTCTTTTGAGTTCATTTTTGCATGCTTTCTTAGCCATTCTTGCTTACACTTTTGGGCTTTGACCCTAACTGAAAATAGCATTTTTTTGAGCTCTTTTTCATGTTTGTTTAAGGGCCTCTCACTGTTTGAGGCTTCCTTTTTACACTTGTTTCTTTACCTCTCTTGTATGCCTATTTCTTGTGTAGTATTTTTGGCCTACGTGTAAATTGTTTTGAGCTCTGTCATAAACTGTAAAGTGGCTTATTTTGAGCCCTTATTCAACATTGTTGAAGGTCTCATCACTGTTTGAGGCTTCTATTTGCCACTTGCCTTTATATCCCTCTTTTGGCCTTATTTTTGCATGATTTGTTGGCCCTTTGTGCTTATATTTTTGGGCTCTGGTCCAAACTTTAAATAGCCTTATTTTGACCCCCTATTCATGTTTGATCAAGGGTCTTTTGCTGTTTGAGGTTCCCTTCTTGCTCTTTGTGTTTAAACCTCTTTTTAGGCCTTATTTTGCATAGTATTTTAGGCTTGCATGTGCACTGTTTTGGGTTTGATCATAAACTGTAAAATGCCATATTTTGGGTCCCTATTCAACATTTTTGAAGGGCCCTCTCTTGTTTGAGGCCAGCAACCATGACTTGCTTCTTTATCTCACATTTAGGGCCATTTTTGCATATTGGTTTAGCCCTATTTGTGTTCACCTTTTGGCCTTGCTTAAAACTATAAATATGCTTGTTTTGGGACTTCCTTGAATATTTCTTCGCACTTCATGTTCAAATAATGCATGTTTTGCATAGCTATAGGCCATTGCGTGTGCCTAGTTTTGCATTTCGGGTCTCATTCCGTGCATCGGGTGCCATATTGCCATGTTTCAGGGCTGTTTTGTGTCATATCTTAGCGCTGAAATTTGCATGTTTGCATACCATGTTCCATGCCTTGCCATGTCTCGTTAGAGTGGCATTCGGTGCCTTAGGATCGGTCCTCGGTTTGCGTGCATGCGTGCACGCATCTCGAGTGTCTCATTTTCATCTAATGGCCTCCTATGTGAGTGTGGCTGAGGTCCACTCATTTTGGTGTAAGTCCATTATGCATTGTGTATGCCATTTCATTTCATAGCATTGTGTATGCTAGGTTGTATGTTAGAGCATTGTGTATGCCTCGTATATCGTGCATTGTGTATGCCATTTCATAACATTGTGTATGCTAGGTTGCATGTTAGAATTGCATTCATGCATGTCATGCATATTGCATTGTGTTTGGGATAGGAGTTAGCCCGAGCATGGGAAACGAGGTACGTTTCGTACTCCAAGTGACGGAACGCGTCTCAATTCCCAGTCGCCGACACTCCGGATTATCCATGATGGAGTCTAGGTTTTGTTTTGTTTTCATGTGCATTCATTCTATATTGAGTTGCACAATGCGACTCCTCGGCCATCATGCATCGAGATGCGTGATTGGTGGCACGAGGATCGAGGCATGCATACATTTGTGAAAATACATTGCCATGCCCTTTTCCTGCTCTCTGTTACAGCAAATCAAGAATCAGTAGCCTTTCAAAAGCCTTGCATAGCATTCCGGCATCAATCGCAAACAGAGGCTAATTGGGGCATCGCAGTGGATTTCCGCGCCAAAGCAACCCGGACATGCATCATTCATCATCTGAAGCAGCGTCGAGGCAGTCCCTAGCTTGCATGCTAGTTTACAGCTTTCTTAGTTAAATTTGTAATTTAATTCGGATTTTTGTACATATTTGGACTGTATTATTTATTCGGGACTGTAATATTCATTTGGGACTGTATATTATTTTATTCGGACCCTCCGTGCGAGGGCACAACTGTAATAAGTGTGCATGTGTGTGATGCATGTCTTCCAATCCCACGTCTTTCTCCCTTTTATTTACCTGCTTATGATGGTTAGATTAGGGCATATTTCAATTAGCATACAGTATGATAGCATGTTTGCATTCATTCATCTATTTTGCATGCACCGGGCTCGGCGCATCATACTAACTGCATTGTATTTTCAATTCCAAATTGAATACATGTTAGCTGTAGCATTTCATATGCCATGTTTAGAATAGCCGAGCCTGCTATAGTTGCATTTTTGCATGTGTTGCATTAGGCATTTTTGTATAGTTAGGATTATGCATGGATTTCTAATTAGCTTCTGTTTTGGCTTGGAGTACTCGGTGAGTTTTATGCTTTAGCATCCTTGCATGTGTGTGAGTGACTACCATGATAGCATGCTTCCCATGAGGCTATATGCTTATGTGATATAACTGCCTGAATGCCTGTGGGTGAAGGTTGGGTTACTTAGATTGGAACAAATCATCAAATGTGTGTTTTAAGCCCACTAGATAGTGGCAAAATCATGTTTTTTTAAGCCCACCTGAGGGTGGCAAATCCACGTCTTAGCCTACTTGCGAGTAGCACCATCAAACCATCTTTCAAAAACAAACATGAAATATTTTGTTCCAATTCAGGCGATCCAGTCTATACTTGTATGCTGTGCGCATCACATAGTAAATCTAGGCTAATAACTGGAATAAGAATACACAATGTTTTTCAAAAATAAATATCATGGTTAGTAAAGGCCGATCTTTGATCGGGCGAGCGGGGGTGCTCACGAAGTGACCTTCCCCAATCGTACCCAAGTTCCCGAGCCGAGGCAACTTTGGTGATGACGGACACGTGGCCTTAGGCAACGAGTCAGGGTTTCCTAAATTTCCCAAAATAAAATATTTAGGTGGCGACTCTGTATCTGGCAAAGCAGTCCATGTTTGGAACTTCTTTCAAAATCTGTTTTCTCAAAACGATTTGCCGGATTTGGACTCTTTGGTTCAGATTTATAACCGTGACAAATTGAGAGTCCTGAGCTGTAGTGAGCCCAATATCGAACGGAACGGGGGACTCGTTCCTCCCCGGGGCGTTCGGGGACGTCTACAGGGCATTATAAGAATTTCAGTTTTTATCTTTGATGACATTAGCAACTTTTGTTAGTTGCATGAACGACAGTCAAAAAATTGGAAAATCTTGATATTGTCAGTTAAAGTTTGGGAGATTTCTGTAATTATTGAAACCATAGGGAAAGCCCCTGTATTTGTCAGAAACCCCAGGGTGGGTAAGTGTAATTTACCTGTTATTTTAAATATAAAATTGAATACAATTGTAATTTAATAAAAGGATTACCGATATCCAATCAACTTGATTTTTTATAAATTGTTTTACACAATATACTTTAAAAAATAAACAATTCAAATTATGGAAATAAAATCCAAAGTGATCTTTGACTACTATGCTTCATGGACAGCAAACCACTCCAAATCCATGCTTTGTCACAGTGGAACAATTCAATGAACAAGTGAACAAGTTATTCCAAGGGAATCGTGTTACTTTCTTCACCACTTGGGTTTGTAAACTTGGGATAGTTACTTTTGTGGACTTTTGCGTTGGATACAATTTGGTGATGTTATTTTGCTTGATTATCAGTGAAAGTTCAATTGGATAGCTTTGGTGATGTTATTTTGGTTATTTTGGACAACATGTCATGTTTGTTAAACAGGTTATGTTGTGGTTATTTTGGTTATTTTGGACATCAGCTCATGTTTTGGTAACATGTCATGTGGGTTTGAACATGTTTTGTTTCTTGCCAACAGGTTCTGTTTTGGTAACAGGTTTGTTCTGTTTCTTGCCAAGCTCATGTTTTGAAAACATGACATGTTCTCATGTTTTGAACCTGTTGGCAAGAAATTCAATGACAATGCATATATTGGTAAAAGGCTTTGTTTTGGATACATTAGAAATTTACAATGAGGCATGTGGGTTTTGAACAGGTCATGTGGGTTTGAACATGTTATGTTTTGAATAGGTTCTGTAAATGATGAATCAATACATGCATTCTAACTAAATATGATTTTGAACAGGTTTTGTACAGGTTATGTTTTGAACAAATTTTGTTTTGATGAATTTCTGCTTTGAACAGGTTCTGTTTTGATTACTTAGGGAATCTGTCAAGTTATGTTTGGAACAGGTTATATTTTGAACAGGTTTTGTAAATGATGAATCAATATATGCATTGTAACTAAACAGATTCTGTTTTGATGAATTTCTGCTCTGAACAGGTTTTGGTTTTTGGAAGGAAAAATCTATCCAAAATGTAATAAATGTGTGTTCACCATTAAGTTGACAATCTTCCTTTATGGTCATCTTGATTTGGTAATGATGCCCAAAGCACCTTATCAAGAACCTTAAGAGATTTATAGATTGGCATTTCTCGAATGTTAGGAATTTCTAACTAAAGCTATTTGTTTCAAGTTTAGCAGCACTTGTGTCTCTTTGTATGAATATTTAAGATGATGCAAAATAACAAAAGACGTTGAGACATCTTTTTGTATTTTAGTTGTTCTTTTTGTATGAATTTCTGTCTTTAATATGCATTGTAGTGGTTGAACTATCTCATTATCAATCATGAATCAAATTACTATTCACAAATTGGCAATTCACATTCTTGCCAATAGATTACTACTCACAAATTACTACTCACATTCTTGCCAACAGATTACTACTCACATTCAATAACATATACTCCTAATCTACATCAACAACAATTGAAAACATAACAGGTTTTTCATTACCCACATTGAATGAAGCACAACACATACCCACAATCCATCAAGTACATTCAATCCATAAGTACATCCATCAAATTCCCCAAAAGCTATCAACTCAGTAATTTACATTATAAAATAGAAAACAATACAAAATACAATGACATAAAACATCACATTCAATTTCTTCTCCATCCTTCGAAGCCTTCTACCATGCTCCTGAAATTCATTATCCATCTCATAAACCCTTGTGCTTAGATCGTTAAATTCTTCACTTCTTATAGATTTACGATGTGTAGCATTAGAGATCACGTCGTCATCATTATCATCTGCGAACTTGAAGTAATTGCAGTGTTCCTTACTAATCTATAATGCATGACAATCAGTTAATCAAATCAGACTAATAAATTTTCAAACAAATTTCCATACTGCTTACATATTTCAATGGACAAACAAAGAACAAACGCCCTTTATTTCCATTCTCATTGGTTCGGACAATGTACATGGCAGTTGTTCTCCCATAATCACACAATCTTGGTTTCAATCTTATGTTGCTATTGTTACTAGAGGAACAAGCCATTTTTTAATCTGCATACAAAATACAAAATAGAGACATGATACATACATAGCTATTATTGCTACTGTTGATACATACATAGCTACTGTTTTATTAATGTTATTAAAACCCTGTCCTTTTTTAATTGCTAAATATGCAGCCAGTTTTATAAGCATACCCATATCCAGATAAAGCCACTGCATATATCTTAAACTGTGAGAAACAACAACATCAAATGGTTAAAAGCATGAGCATCTAGAGGAATATCATGGTATTATAAAAAACTAACTCCTAATAAGATCAAATAAAAAGAAAGCACTAACGATAATGCTTACGAGCATGTATTCCTAATGTTCTGTGTCATGTCCTAACCAACATTGGTGAAGATTCAGTATACCTTATTTGACTAAATTGATGTCGGGCGAGGCTTAATAATATTATCATCACAATGACAAACATCATAAAACAGCAGAAACATCTCTTGCAATTATTCTTTGTGCATTAAAGCAAATGGAGATAAGACATACACAAGACACTTCTCAATATCATCAACCTTCTCAAATAATCAAAACCAATTGTCATTTCATTCATTTGTCAACTAGGACTAGGAGTAGAATAGTGAATTACTCAGAGCAAACAGCATAACCTAGTACTCTCCAAAGAGTCAAAATGGTTAAGGTATTACTTGAAAGGGGTAAAGTCAAAAAGTTTCAAAGTTACCTCTGTTCGACCAGTCATAATAGGCTTCCCAACCAACAGCTAGGCAAGAATGTAACAAAGAATAACACTTAAGGGTGTTCTACACAAAATTGGAAACCAATATGATGAATGTCAAATATCTTCCTCAAATCATGCTAGATGATCTTCATACACTATCATTCGGTGTCATAGACAAACCAGTTTTTTTTTTTTTTTTCACAATTCATTTATGAATAGCAGGTTGAGTTTTCTGATCAAATTTCTGTTTAGCAGGTTGAAAGTTTAAAAATAAAATTTTCTACAGCAAGTGCAGTAAGAGAAAAATAAAATATTTGAACTAACTATCAAGTATTCCACAAATGGCATAGAAAACCTAAACAAAACTAACCCAACACACTGAAAATACAATCGGACATTCTCAAATCTTAGAAACACAAACACAACCATCATCAAAAGCAGAGAGACAAGGGGAGAGGCAAAAGCAAACCTCCAATGATCCATTAGGAGAGGCTTGAACTTGACACCTTAACTGTTATGTTCAAACCTCAAATTGAGACATCAAAACCTCATCAATCCTATTAACTCATGTCTGACTCAATCAACAGATATCCCATAATGCCCAAACAATCAACATAATGGCCAATCAAAAATTGAAGGCAAAACCCATAATGCCCAAATCCTAACAAACAATCATAACCCTAACAACCATTAATTGATAAGGCCGGAAAACATGTTCTACAAATTAAAGGCAAAACCAAAACCCTAACACAAATTGCAAGAAAAATCCGAACACAGAAACACATAAACCCTAGTTTTGTTGCGATTATGGGTTTACCTTTTGTTGTGGTACCTTTTTTCATGCTAGTCAACACCGCCGTATTCGAGTCCACACATGTAGCTGAAGATCTGTTATGCGAGTCCACACCCATAGCTGAAGATCTGTTCTATGCATTCACAAAGATGTATGAGGATACGGTGTTGATGAGAGGATTTGGAAGAGATTAAGGGCTCGAATGCTTTTAGAGTGAGTAGATGATATTTTGGAGTCGAGTCCGAGGAGAGAGTGAGTAGAGAGAGATGGTTTTGGAGTCTTAGGAGAGAAAATAGACTTTACTTTTTTTCGGGCCATTCGAGCTCGAAAATTTCGAGCTACGTATCATTTTTGTTTTTTTTCTTATGCCCACTGAATGAAATGATAAGGTATTTAACGCGGTGTGAATGGAATGCTTTAACGCGGTGGGTCCCGACAATGACAAGTTGTGAGACAAGCTGAACACTAGTTAGGGGTCTTTTAGGAAGTAGCTTTTTATCCAATTTTTAACTTTTTACCTATTTTGAGTCACATCACCTCTCATAATTTTTATTCATAAAAAGACAAAAAATTAACTTTTTACCAACTTTTCAAAAAAAGTCCTTAGTATCATGTCGTTAATAGTAATAGTAAAGGATAAATTACAAATACACCTTTTGAATTTTGATTAAAATATGAATTGTCTCTTATAGTTTTAGAAATTATATTTCACTCTTGAAGTTTTTAATTTCATAACCAATCATTTCTTTTATTAATAAGTTATCAAGTCAATTAACAGTTTCTAATTATGTTAGAAATATGTTTCAATTAATAATTTATGTAATTTTATTATTGTATAGGAGAGCAATTATGAATTTCATTTTTTTAGTTAATTTTTTTAAATAAAAAATACTAACAAAGATATTTATAATTTTCTAAACCATAAAAAGCAATCTATGCTTTAAACAAATCTGAAGAGGTGTATTTATCATTTATCCAATAGAAAATATTATCCGTCCTTCCCATGTAGAGTAGTATCCATCATTCTTCCCATGTGGGTCCTAACAATGACAAGCCGTCTAGTAATAGTAAATAGTATCTGTGTGTGATGTTTTCTGACCACATTGCCAAACAGGTACTCAGCTGGAGAACACCGGCAGAATAGATTGCACCCGACCGACCTGTCACAGAAAGAAAAGACTCCGGTGGTGGTTCTTCCACCCGGGGGGACTCCGACGATCAAGTCAATACTCAATTATCTCTCAAAGAAAATAATTAGTGCTTAACTCACTAGCCAGAATACAAAAAGCGTACCTTAGACCCACGAGGATGCCTTACTTTTATAGCCAACACTGATATGATCCCTATAAAAGCCTAGCTTCAATGGACTCTGGCTCAATGCTTATCCTGGACTCTCCAATAGATAATGATAAACTCCCTAAGAGCTTTATCTTTATCCAGGCTGAGGTCCTCCCCCATTCTAGGACTCTTGTCCCTTATCCATTCATCTCGGATTCCGGTATCTCCGCAGATAATCTCGGCCTAGCCGAGATCACCTCGGCGCCATGACCAAGACACGTGGCACCTCGGCTGGCACTTCGGTGCCACCTTAGCCACATGTCGTTTATTCAAAAAATATGCCCCCACAACTGTCCCCTAGGTTTTATTACCTCGGCATCCTGAGGTGATGGAACCTATATCTTTCAACCATATAGCACGTCGGCTAAGTTTGCTTTATCCTTCATTACTGAGGTCATCAATCATCGGCTCTACATGTCCAAGACTAGTAGTCTGTTTTGTCAATGCCTTAGAACCACAAACCAAGTTTTTTCAAGTTATTTAGCCGAGATCATGTCTTTGCTTCATTAAATCAAGAACTCCAAGAGTTTCAACACGCGTATGAGCTGTCACGCACAGTAACTCAACCGTTTTTGCCATGGGTCTCTTCCCCATTGAATCGTACTTGACACGCGCCTTTAAGTCGCATCGCACTTGCATGCGCCACCTGACAAGCACGTCGTCCTAGGCACACTAATTGTGTTTTGCCGCCTTTTCGTGTTTTGACAAAAACACTTCCCTCTCTTTTCGTCTTTTCACTTCACATTTTCTGATTTCTCTCTGTGCTTCAAGCTTTCTCTTTCTAACATTTCTCTCCCAAATCCTCCATTTTTGTTCACGAAGCTTTCTACAACTATTTTCATTCTTCCCCTCTGGCGAGGCTTTCAACTTTTTGCCACTCGTTCCACCAGCGTTCAACTCCAATGTACCTCACATCGGCGTCACTCCCTCTGGTAAGTCACTGCTTCTCCTCTTATCAATATGTGTTTTTCTTTATAAAAAAAAAACTCCACTGCATTATTTGCTGCCAGTGCCAACTTGTTTATTTAATTCGTGCTTTGAATTCTATCATGTATTTGGGTATGTTTCTCTCATGATTTTTCTTTTGCCCAATCTTTTCCTGAGTATACACACACTGCTCACATACTTGTTTATTTTGCCACTGATCTTGGCCTGGCACCCTTGTGCACACTTTGTCATAGTGTTCTTGATAGTTCATCACTATTCTTGATTCTGAATCACGTTCTTGTTTTTGTTTTCTTGTTGTGTTCTCCAGATTTCTGCCTTCAATTATTGTTTGCATAGTCTTAGGTTTTGGGATTTGTTTTAGAACTCCAATTCTTTTGGAAAAACTGAAACAAATTCCCCTTAGATCCTCAAAAACTCTTGCCCCAGCATATGTTTAGGTTTTTCCGAGGTCCTTTAAACCTTAACAAACCACTTTCTTCTGAAATCCAACACCTTCCCCACTTAGCCGACGTCATGGATATGTTCAGGTGGAGGGTAAACACCCCAACTAAGCTAGAATACTTTAGGCAGGAGTTTGCCATCCCTGCCGACATTCATCTTAGGTTAGCTGGGGAGGAGGACTCCATCATGCCCAAAGATGACTCCATGCCCTTCCCAGTGGTAGCCTTCATAGAGTGTGGGCTTAGGTTTCCTCTAAACATGCTCTTTTGCGAAGTCCTTCACTATTACAAACTAAACCCAATACAACTTGTCATTAACTCTTACCGAGTTGTCAATGGTATAATTGCCTTAGCCAAAAAAGAGAACGCTAGGATTACTCTTGTCGACATCTAGTATTGTTACACCATGTGCGCCCTGAAGTCAGAAAAGGGCTATATCTATTACCTTAAGCCGAGATCCACGGAATACAAACTTGTCGACGACCTTCCAGACTCCAACAAGGGTGCTGGAGACGATTACTTCATCGTCTCGGGCAACTGGAAGTTCCCACCAGATGATGACCTTCACCTCTATCCCCTAAGCCGAACAGTTTTCAGAGAGGGAGATGGTAAGAACCAAGTGTCACCTTTACTTGCTTTCAAGTCTTTTTTACTTTGATATTTTTGTATGCTTTAACATCTGTTTGCTTTATTTTGCAGTTCTTCCTCAACCACCCAAGGACTTTCGCAAATCCTTCTATCCCAGCAAGGATTTCAAGAAGTTGTTGGTTTGCTAGTTGACTAGCAGAAAGCCCCTCTGCTGCTCAACTATATCCCAACCTACAAGTCCATTTTGCCCGACGTCCTGAAGAAATACAAGTCCCCTCTGTCTGCTGCAACTTCTGCTTCAACTTCGTCACCTCGGCCAGATTAGGGATCAACCTCTGCCCCAGCAGAACAACCATTAACCTCTGCTCCACAGCTGATTCCACATTCTCAACACCAACGCCGACGTCAAGCTCCACTGCTCGCACCAGCAGGCAGGACTCGTAGCTGAAGACGCCGAAGTGCCGAGGCATTCTCTTACGATCCAACCAATCCACCAACAACTTTACTAGAAATCCACTTTGGTACAAGGGTCACAATCGCCACCACAACCGACAAGATGGGATGAAAGCCTGCAGTAGTTGAAGATTTGCTTGCTAACCTCCCTGACATTGTCAACGTCCAGTCTTCATCCTCCCCTCAGCCAACCCCTAAGCCAAACGAGTGAAAAAGGCCAAGGCAAAGGCCACAGTGACCCAGATTGATTCTGAGGACACTGTGCCTATCTCAAAGTTAGCCGAAGCCGAGAAGATCGCCCTCTCCACCGAGAAGCGTCCTACCGTGGACCCATCTGCTGAGGCCCCACCTACTAAAACGTCGAGGTCAGACCACCAGGAGGGCAGCAGCTACCCCCGAGGTATAGTATGGGCGCCCGAGATCATGCTCGATGACAGACCTCTTACCGCCGGTGACAGTGCTGCCAATCTTGAGGTCGGCGCGGCCCTGTCCACGATAGTTCTTCTACCCGAGGACATGAACCGAATGGCCGAGCTACACGAATATGAAGACTTTGCCTTCATGATGCAGCACTCGGTCTTGGTAAGCATTCTTCCTTCTCTTTGTCAATCTTTCCACACTTAGTGAAATTTTTGCTAACTTGTGTTACTTCTTTGCAGGACATCCAGCATGCCCATTCTTATGTCACCAAAACCGAGATGATGAGAAAGGATTTGGCAAAGAAAACAAAAGAAGTAACCAAACTCCTGTCTTCTCTTAATCAAGCCGAGGCCAGCAACCGTTCTCTTATGGACAAGGCCAAGGACGCCAAAACGGTCAGAGTCTGGCCAAGGAAAAGGCTAAGGCGGCAAACGACGAAGCCGAGGCAGCAAAAGCCGAGGTCGAAGCTGGTAAGGCCAAAGTAGCCAATCTGGAGGCCAAGCTATAGGAGGCCATTGCCAATAAAGAGGCTGAGGTTAAGGCGGCTGACGAAAAGGCCTTCGAAGAGGGACAGGCTGCCGTTGGCAACCAATACAGGGAGCAAGTCAACCTGGGTTGCAATCGAGGTTACTACCTTGGCTGGACGGCGGCCCTCAACAAGTTGGATGTTCTTATGGACTCCAACCTTCGTGACATCAGTAAGCTCCAAGTGCCATTCCCCCCAGAGAATAAAGAGGCCGACGTTGAAGACGAAGAAGATGCCGATGATGACGAGGCCGACGAAGAGGATGGGGAGGCTGCCACTGATAACAAGTCTCCTACCCTCAATGAGCAAATAGACTTAACTCAGGATGAGGAGGATGCCTTGGCATCCAAGGGCATCTCCCCCACTCCAACAACTTCTGAAGCCGAGATCCGTTGTGCCGAAAAGAGTCTCGATGAGACTTTGCAAGAGATTGATGCTGAGCTTGAAGTTGAGAGGACTATAACACTACCCTCTGATCAAGCCAAGTCTAGTACTTAGAATTTTTCTTTTCTTGTACCTTTTTGAACAATGTTTAGCTTTTATTTGGCCGATGTGCCTTTTTGTACTCTGAACAAGTAATCTTCTGTAAGCCGAAGTTCCTTGTTTAATTTTGAATGCAAGTCTTCTTTTTTGACTAAGTGTTTGAATGCTTGTCTTTTCTTTACTGTCTTCTATGATTCCATACTTAGAATATTTTTCATGTCTTCAAAGTACACCTTAAATGTGCAATCTCTTCGGGGTAAAATACCTCGGATATACCCACTGACTGTTTATCTTGGCCTTGGCTTAACACTGGAAAACTTTTTGTATTTTCACAAGTGTTTATTTAAAACTTGCTACTTCACTTTCAATTATCAAGACTTCAGTCTTCCATTATTTTCCAAGTCTTGGCAACATGGTAATCTCGACAAGTACGTAGATACTTCTTTCAATATAACCTTGGCTTAACTTCAACTTGTAAATTTTTCTTAAAATTTTAACAAGTGTTAAACCAATTTTCTTTCAATATAACCTCGGCTTAACTTGTAAATTTTTCTTAAAATTTCAACAAGTGTTAAACCAACTTTAGCTTGTAAATTCCAACTTCCAAGCATTATTCTCTAGCTCTCTGCCTCCTAATGTGAACTTAAGTTCCACTTGGGTTCTCATTAAGCATGTGGCTATGACCTCGTCGCCGAAGTTTATTTTAAACAGAGACTAGTCGAGGTTCTCAGCCTTGGTTCCTCTGTTAATCTTACCCAAATGCACTTAGTTTCAATCTGTGTTTGACTCTGCTGATATGGTAAGTCCAGGTTAGTTCAACTCTATTATATACAAGTATAATTCAACTATGTCATATGATGAGTCTAAGTTATTCATCATGTTTCAATCAGAAACATCGCCAACTTAGTTCAACTTTATTATATGCAAGTATAATTCAACTCTGCCATATAATAAGTCTAAGTTATTCGTCATGTTTCAATCAGAAACATGGCCAAGGGATTGGTTACACAAGTTTGAAATTAAAAAAAAAAAAAAAAACATCGAGCTAAAATTTTATTATTTACTTCAGCTAATAACAAAAGATTTAAATAAAGAAACAAAATGAAATCTTAATGATAGAAAAACTTCAGGTTGTAAGTATTCCAGGGTCTTGGCAATTCTTTGCCTTCACTGTCTTCAAGCCGATATGCCTCATTGCCCAGGACTGAGATGATTCTATAAGGTCCCTCCTAGTTTGGACCAAGCTTGCCCTCTCTGAGATCCTTCTTGTTGCCGACAACCTTTCTCAGGATGAGGTCACCAACTTGAAACTCTCATAGGTTGACCTTCTTGTTGTAAGCCCTAATAAGCTGCTGCTGGTATGCCCCCAGCTGAATTGCTACTTTCTCCCTTTTTTCTTCCAATAGGTCCAGATCTCGGGCTAAAAATGCATCATTAGTCCCATTCTCTACTCCCTGGGTTCTGATCCCTGGAACGCCGACCTCTAATGGGATTACTGCCTCTGTGCCATAAGCCATAGCAAATGGAAGTTCCCCAGTTGATCTTCTCAGCGTAGTCCGATATGCTCAAAGTACATTGGGCAACTCATCCACCCACTTTCCCTTTGCTGCTTCCAGTCTCATCTTGATCCTATCCAAGATAACCTTATTGGATGCTTCTGCTTGACCATTGCTTTGAGGGAAGCTTGGAGAAGAGTAATAATTCTTGATCTTGTACTTTGCACAGAAGCTCTGGATTAGCTTACTGTCAAACTGCGTACCATTGTCTGCTATTATTGCCCTTGGGATCCCAAACCTGGTGATGATGTTTTCCATATAAAGCTCTTCACATCAGCATCTCGAATCTTTGCAAGGGGTTCAGCTTCCACCCACTTGGTGAAGTAATCTGTTGCCACTAGCAGGAACTTCCTTTGTCTAGTAGCCTGAGGCAGCGGTCCAATAAGATCCATACCCCATTGGGCAAATGGCCAAGGCCTGGATACTGGGTTTAAATCTGCTGCTGGTTGGTATATCAAAGGTGCAAACCTCTGACACTTCTCACACTTTCTGACATAAGCTTCAACATCTTTCTGCATGTAAGGCCACCAGTGCCCCTGAGTAATGGCCCTATGAGCAAGTGACCTGCCCCCCAGTGTGGCTTCCACATACTCGTTCATGTATCTCATACAGGAAGTTTTCAACTTGTGAAGGATACACACACCTCAAAAGGGGACCAATAAAAGATCTTCTGTAGAGATGCCCTTCTGCCGTTAAACTGAATCTTGCCGACTTCAGTCTGATCATGTGTGCTTCTTTATGATCATCTGGTAATTTTTCATCTCTAAGGAATACTATTATTGCATCCATCCAGCTTGGTCCCATCTCCACACACATTGCCTCATGCTTTGTGTTCAGTGGTTTTACACTTGGACCTGTCTAGTAGTCAACCATTATAGTCCTTGCCTCTCCTGGTTTCATTGCACTAGCCAGGTTGGCCAAGGCATTAGCATGACTATTGTCGTCTCGGCTAACTTGCTGTAGTCGGCAATTTTGGAACAATGCTATCAGTCTGTCCACCTTCTTTACATAGGCCACCATCCTTTCATCTCGGGCTGCATATTCACATGTTGCCTGGTTAACGATAAGCTGGGAGTCACAGAAGACCATTACCTCGTCGGCTTCCATTGCTACTGCCAACTTTAATCCTTCGATCAGTGCTTCATACTCTACTTTGTTGTTTAAGGCCTTAAACCCCAAATGAATGGATTGTTCCAACATCTGCCCATTCAGTGATACTAGCACTACTCATGCCCCCGCTTCTTGTTAGTTTGAACTTTCATCAACAAACAGGCGGAAGGAGTCGCTGATGTAAATACTGCAGGGCCTGAGTTTCTCTTCTTTCCTCTGTTTTGCTATCCCCGACTATGTTTCTCTTTGTTCACCTGGACATCGTGTACCTCGGCTCAACGGAGCCCGATGTATGATGGCACCTGGTGTGAACTCGACCACGAAGTCAGCCAAAACTTGGCCTTTGATTGCTGTTCTGGGTCTGAATTACAGGTCATATTGGCCTAACACGACTGCCCATCTAGCTATCTTGCCTGTTAGATCTCCTTGCTGCAACAGGGACTTCAGAGGATGCTCAGTTAACACCACAATCTTGTGGGCTTGAAAGTAATGATTGAGTTTCTTGGAGACCGTTACCAAAACTAGTGTTAGCTTTTCCAAAGGTAGATATCTGGTCTCTACATCTGCTGAGGTTTTACTCACGTAGTACACTGCCCTTTGTTCTCCCTTTTCTTCTCTGACTACCACTGCACTTACTGCATGCTCTGAAACCGCCAAATATAAGAACAGCTCCTCTCCAGGTACTGGATTTGAGAGAACTGGAGTGGTGGTCAAGTATTTCTTCAAGTCGGTCAAGGCGACTTCGCACTCCTCTGTCCATAAAAAGTCTGTGGCTTTCTTCACTAAACTGAAGAAAAGTTTGCATTTGTCAGAACTTCTGCTTATGAATCTATTTAGGGCTGCAGTCCTTTCAGTCAACATCTGCACTTGTTTTGCCGACGTTGGGCTCTTCAACTCTAGGATGGCCTTGATTTGATCCGGGCTTGCCTCAATGCCCTTTCTGGTGACCAAGTATCCTAGGAACTTCCCTGACCCAACTCAAATGCACACTTCGACGCATTGAGTCGGAGTCGAAATGTTTTTAGGATATCAAAGACTGTCTTTAGGTCAGCCAGATGATCCTCAGGTTCGTTGGTCTTCACGATCATGTCATCAATGTATACCTCCACTATTTTGCCTATTAGATGCCTGAACATTTTAGTCACCAATCTCTGGTAAGTTGCTCCTGCATTTTTCAACCCAAAAGGCATCATTCTTTAGCAATACAACCATTTTAGGGTGATAAATGCAGTCTTCTCCTCATCTGGGAGGTACATGGCTATCTGATGATACCCTCTGTAAGCGTCCAGGAAGCTCATCCTTCCATGTACTGAAGTGGCATCCACCAATTGGTCAATCTTGGATAGCGGGAAACTGTCTTTAGGACAAGCCTTGTTCAGGCTGGTGAAGTCCACGCAGACCCTCCACTTCCCATTCTTTTTCTTCACAACAACCGTGTTTGGTAGCCATGTTGGGTAGTTTACCTCTCGAATTGCTCTGGCCTCCAGAAGTTTATCCGCTTCCTCTTCTACTACCTTAACATGCATCAACGTCGGCCTCCTTACTCGCTAGATGACAGGTTTGGCCGACCTATCCACATTCAGTTTATGGCAAGTGACCTCGGGGTCAATGCCAGGTATCTCGTATGGTGTCCAAGCAAACACCTCAAGGTTTGCTATCAAGAATGCCTCTAATTCCTTTTTCTCCTCCTCGGCCAAGCCTAAGCCGAGAAGGAAGAAGCGCTCTTCATCCTCTTGCAGGACTAAGATCTTTTTCAGGGCTTCCTCACTTTTCTCGATTGGTTCCTTGCCGATGTCCTCAAGGACCTCCATGTCCTCATCCTTAATCTCAGTTACTTCTGCTTCTCGTATGTTGCAGGTGGATTTTATTGCTGCCTTGGAGTAATTCCTTGCCTACACCTGATCTCCCCTGACCTACTCAATTCCATGCTCTGTTGGGAACCGCAACAGCTGGTGCAATGTTGAGGGAACAACCCCCATTTATGCAGCTATGGCCTTCCCAGGATAGCATTGTAAGGGGAGGAAGTGTCAATTATTGTGAACTCAATTTTTACCTTCTTGGTGCCAGCCTGCACCTCCAAACTTACTGCTCCCAGGGGCCACGTTGGCATTCCATTGAATCTGACCATTGGACCATTGGATTGTTCCAGACCTTCTTGGTGAAGGCCAAGCTCTTTGTAACATCTGACATATATGATGTCACAAGAGCTGCCCTGGTCGATCAGGATTCGCTTTACCTGGCACTCTCTAATCTGGAGGGATATTACCAAGGCATCGTTGTGTGGATGCTGTACCATCTCTAGGTCATCTTCAGTAAAGGACACTACTAGTCCCTAGTACTCATCTGTCCTAGCTCTCTTCTACCGGACCTGATACACATGTTGCAAGTGTTTTACCTTCTGATTTTTCCCACGTATCTCATTCTCATTGGCCTTTGAATGAATCACATTGATCACTCGAGGTTCGCCTGCTTGCAGTTGTGGGCTGGTGAAGGTGGTGGTGCTGCCGGTGCCTGTGGCAGTCTTGCTTGCTCCTCTCTTGTCCTAGTCTCATCTACCAGGTCCCTTAAATGACCCTGTCTTACCAGGTCTTCCAGATGTGCTTTTAGGGCTCTGCACCCTTGAGTTAGATGCCCATCCTCATTGTGGTAGGCACAGTGTTTCTCCAGACTTCTTCCCGTAAATTCACCAGGGATCTTCTCTAGTGCTCTATAATAGGGCTGATTCTGGATTCTTTCCAGACTTTGTAAACCGAAATTCGGAATACGGTGGTGACTACCTGTGCAGCCCTTAGTCCTATCTCTTGCTTATTGTATCCACTATTACCTCAGCCTCACTTTGGCGAGCCGTTTCTCTTCTTTTGTTTTGACGCCTTGGTGTATCCTCCTCGGCTCTGGCATACTTCTCTATTATGGCCATTAATTCTTCCATACTTTTTGGCAGCATTTTTGCCAGTGATTTTCGAAGCAAACAATCATCGTTCAGGCCGTTCTTAAAGGACACGACCGCCACCTCTTGGTTGCATCCTGGTATTCGGTTGAACACCTCACAATACCTTTCGGCATAGACTGTAAGGCTTTTATCCTCGCCAATTCTCAAAGCCATCAAGAAGTCCACCCTCAATGGCTGTAGTTTGTTTGTCACAAATCTAGCCACGAACATCTCGGCTAGGCCTTCCCAGCTTTTCACAGTTCCTTTTGGCAACTTGTGGAACCAGTCTGATGCGATTTCCCCAAAGGATGAAGGAAACACTTTGCAGAGCAATGGCTCGTTCCCGGTGTACAGTGCCATTGAATTCAGGTACAAGCCGGCGTGAAAGTTAGGGTCAGACTTTCTGTCGTATATCTGAAATCTCGGCATGTGGAACCTTTTTGGGGCCTCAAATTTGTCCAGTTCTACTGAAAACGGTGTTCTCGGCTTGACTTGAGAGGTTACCTTGGCATCTTGTCGCTTCCTCTGGAGATAATCACTCAGATCCTCCTTGGTCCGTCGAGGAGCTCGGCTATCAACGGATTTTAGCCTTTTTGGAGCGCTACTCCCAGTGTCGTTATGGGTCCTTTTAGACCTCCCACCATTGGTCATGTCTAAACAAAGTTCCTTCCCTTGAACATGTCGATGTTCTTTTGGATCAGCTTCTTTGGTACGATACGTCCTCCGAGAATCTCCCTTTATTGACTTTCCTCGCTCAACCTCTCTTGAAGGCCGGTGAGAGTGTTCCTTAGTTCTGGTGTGCTGAGGGACTTCAGGGACTGTTTTCTACCCTTTCTGGGCATCTATTTTGGCCGTTGGAATCGACGTATCTTGTAATGGAAACGGTGGCTGCATGGCGTTGTTCTGCATCATGAAATTGATAACCGATTGCAGGGTTGCCAATTTGTTCGCCATTCCTTTCATCTCGCCTCCCTCCGCGGGCATCTATCTTTCCATACCTAGAGGTCATCCTCGTTATAATACCCACTTCGGTCTTCCTTCATTGATACGTCACCCTCCTGGCCGACGTCTTTCTCTTCGGAATTCTGATTCCAAGTTTCTTTGTTGCAGTTATCCTCCTCCATGTTAGGATCAAAGTGTTTACCGCTCCCAGTAGGGATGTCGTCCCCAACCTTTTCTTTCTGTCCATTGTTGGCCATCTATTCTCCTTTCTTTCCCACAGACGGCACCAAATTGTGTGTGTTGTTTTCTGACCACACTGCCAAACAGATACTTAACTAGAGAACACCGGCAGAATAGATTGTGCCTGACCAACCTATCATAGAAAAAAAAGACTCCGGCGGTGGTTCTTCTACCCGGGGGGACTCCGACGATTAAGTCAATACTCAGTTATCTCTCAAAGATAATAATTAGTGCTTAACTCACTAGCCAGAATACAAAAAACGTACCTTAGACCCACAAGGATGCCTTACTTTTATAGCCAACATTGACCTGATCCCTGTAGAAACCTAGTTTCATTGGACTCTGGCTCAGTGCTTATCCTAGACTCTCCAATAGATAAAGATAAACTCCCTAACAGTTTTATCTTTATCCAGGCTGAGGTCCTTCCCCATTCTAGGACTCTTGTCCCTTATCCATTCATCTCGGATTCTGGTATCTTCGTAGACAATCTCGGCCTAGCCGAGATCACCTCGGTGCCATGACCAAGACACGTGGCACCTCGACCGGCACTTCGGTGCCACCTTGGCCACGTGTCGTTTATTCTAAAAATATGCCCCCACAGTATCCATTTATCCTTTCCCTGTAGTAGTATCCTTCCCATGTGGGTCCCGACAATGACAAGCTTGGGCGACAATGAAAAGTTAAACAGTACAATCCTTTCCATAATTTCTTATTGCAATATTTCATAAGTGTTTATTATCTCAATATATTTCTCTCATGTTTTAGATGTGGGACAAGGTATAAAATTTAAAATAGTTTTCAAGAAAAGTTTTTGAAACTACCAACAAAACAAATTGATTTTATTTTTAAAAATTCACCAAAACAGAAAGGATAAGATTAGTTTGTAACCAAAATTTAAAAAGAAGAAAGGTTAAGATTAGTCCATTTCTTAATTTTCGCTAGCAGAAGATTGTTAATATTCAAGGTCTTATTTGTTTGGATTGACTGGATAAAGATGGATTGCAATAAATTTCATGTTTGTTAAGAAATTATGAAAAATGATAACTACACAAAAGATCATTTTATCCTTCTGAATTATTTGCTAAAATAATGACAATTTTAAATCTAACTTTTAAATTTTATTTTATTTTTCACGTGGGAGTTGTAACATGTTTTAAAGTCTACTAAATATTTTTGTTAGTCAATAAAATAAAATAACAAATTATTGGTAGATCCAAGTATATTACATAACACTAAAATGAACATCAATAAAAATTAAGTGTTGAAATTTGAGCTCAAATAGAAATGTGAAAACGAAAAAAAAAAATTGAACACGTGGGTGGTTGTTGTTGGGCAACTCAAATATATATCAACCACCAACTCTCAATATACTTGTTGCGTAAGACCCCGTTTGCGTTTTTCTCTTGTTGTATTTTCATTTTGATTGAGAAGAAGAAAAATATTCTGTGAAAAAAAGAAGGAAAATAGACATTAAATAGTTGGGGCCAAATTAGTCTTTTTACCAACTAATTCAAAGAAGAAATTATTCAACTTTTTTCTATCCCCCTTAAGGATAGTATAATCTCACATATGAAGCACTAATAGTCCATGTCTTCACTTTTCAAACTAAATAACAGATTAGTTGAGGTGTTGAATATGGAATCCAATCACATGCTTTAATTCCTCCAAACAAATACCTTCATTTGGACATACTATATAAAAGAGGATTACAATCTATGGACTGTTAGTTCTAGGATTATTTGTTCCTAAACTATTTGTCTAGATATGATTTGTATCTCATGTTCATTTGTCATAGGATTAGATATTAGAAAATAACTATCCTAGTGAATATCGTGTTTGTTTGAAAAATTATGAAAAAGAATAGTTATTCAAAAAAATTAATTTGCCATTCTCAATTATTTAGTAGGTGTTTAGTGAAAATGCAAAACGAATCCTTCCAAAGATTTGTAAGTAGTGACAATGTTAAACTTTATTTTATATATATTTTTTAGGATGGAATTTGTAAGTTTACAATTTTATTTATTTATTTATTAATCAGCAAAAAATTAAATTTTATTGATGAGTCTAGTGCAATATTTAATAAACACTGCCAAAGCCCCATAATATAGTAGACTCTCTTGTAATAGTTACCAAATATATATTAGTTTGGTGTCTCAAATATAGTGTATTTAGCAAATATATTAGTTTAGTATAATCCCCTTTTTAATCAGCGAACTCCCCTGTAATAATTTAGTAGATTTGAAAATTTGTGTTTCAAAGACTTTGTTGATCCCCTTTTTCTTGTGTACAACTTATTATTAACTATTTTAATCTTTTGTAACTATAACCATAACAATTAGTGGTCTTTAAAAGTAACTATGAAAGTATCATATAATAAATCAAGTACCTAAAAAAGTTATTAAGCCCTTATTTTAGTGTATAAATGAAATATATATATATATATATCAATAAATACTATAAAAATAAAATAATAAATAAGACAAATAAATGAGTAATATTTTGAATATCTGCATCTTTTATTATTAAAGCACCCATTTTTGCTTTGTGAGAAATTTATTTAACATCATCTAATAAAGTTGTCCAATCTTTAGGGCTAATTTGGTCAACTCACAAGCTAACCTTTTTATATCACACCCCCTTTAAGATAGAATTGTCATATATATGAGTGATTAATAATCTAATCAAACTATTAATTCGACTTTCAACTTTTAAACTAAACAATAGACTCGTTGATATGTAAGACATGAAATTCCTTACCTCAGTCCCACCAAACAAATAGCTCCACTACTGGTGTCGGATCACTTAAGATGTTAGTAGTCACTAAAAGTGTTAGATCACTCACCTTTTTGTGAATTATTTTTAACGCAAATATCACATTATTAGTATCATCGTCCAATAATATCTTTACTATTTACCCTCCTATGCATATGTGACACTTAAAAAAGTAGGGTTTCACACTCCATCTATAGAATTTATTAGGCTTTGTTTGGGATATAGTTTAGTTTTTTTGGCTTTTTGGCTATTTTAGCCTGGGGCTAAAAAGCTTCATTTAGGATAAGCTTTTTGGTTTTCTTGACTTTTGTGAGAGAAAAAATGAAATAATTGTAGTTTGGATGTGACATTTTGTCTTATTGACTTTTTAGCCTGTTTTGTTTTTTTGTGACTATTTAGCCAAAAAGCCCAAAAGAGGTACATGCCAAATGAAGGCTATGTGTTGGTGATACTATATCATCAGTATACCATTACACTGAAATTTTATTTTTATTGAGCAATGAAAGAGAGAGAAGAGATAAAAAAGAGTCAGCCCTGGCCTGAAGCCCACAAACAAACTGCTTTGGGCCCCAAACAATAAGCCCAAAATTAACTTCAATCGCTTCTGGGCAATTACTAAAATGCATTGGATTTTATGGTCTCGTCTAATTTCAACCAGTTGCTAAGAAACCATACAGGAAGAAAAAAAAATGGTGGCTGCATAACATTATTCTGCATCATGAAGTTGACGACCGACTGAAGGTCTGCCAACTTGTTCGCCAATTCTTTTACTTCCTCATCCCTCCGTAGGCACCTGTCCCTCCAAACCTGAAGGTTATCTTCGTTATAGTACTTGCTCTGGTCTGTTTTTTTTGAAGCGCCGCCCTCCTAGCCAGCGTCTTTTTCTCCGTGGCCTTGGTTATGATTTTTTGTATTAAGGTTGTCTCCTTCAATATCAAGATCAATTGGTATGCCACTCCCAATAGGAGCGTTGCCCCCAACGTTTTCCCTTTCTCCGTCACTGGCCATCTATTCTTCTTCGATTCCCACAGACGGCGCCAAATTGTGTGGGTGAAAATCTGACCACACTGCCTACTCAGTGATCAACTGGAGAGCACAGGCAGAATAGATGGCTTCAGCAACTTGTAACAGAAAGAGAAGGCTCCGGCGGTGGTTCTTCCACCCGGGGGCACTCCGACGATCAAGTCAGTATATCTCTCAAAGATAATCAAGTGCTAAACTTAATACTCAAAACATAAATTACATACCTTAAACCCACGGGGGTGCCTCTCTTTTATAATATCCTCAATCCAAGTCCCGTTAGAAGTATGACTTCTATGAACTCCAATTCTGTGCTTACTTTGGACTCCTCAAGAGATAAAGATAAACTCCTTAAGAGCTTTATCCTTATCTTGGTTAAGTCCTCTCTTCGTCTTAGGACTCTTGTCCCTTATCCGTTAATCTCGGACTCCGATATCTTCGGAGATAAGCTCGACAATACTGAGATTACCTCGGCCTAACTACCACGACACGTGGCACCTCGGCTGACACGTCGGCGTCACCATGCCACGTGTTGATATTCAGAAAATATATCCCCACAGCAGCTTTATTTCTTGTGCTTTGTTTTTCTTCTTCTTTTTGTGTTTCTTTATGGGACGACTAATAATTGGGTTTTGATTGATTAGTTAAAACAAAATGGAATGCATTTGAACTTTTTAGTTCAAATCATTGCAACGAATTGTAAGTTGTGCATTTATGATGTTCAATAAAATGCCTGAGAGACATGGGGCTAAGTTGAACTTGGTTCGACCTTTTTTTTTTTGTTTTTGTTTGTTCCTATTCACTTTGAAATTCTTGTGTAATCAATCGCGAACTTGAACTGAGAATTGGGTTAGAGAAGAAGGTGTACAATGATCAATTTGGGAATTGGGTTTCCAAGTTTTTGAACTTGTCAGCCTTTGGTCCTTGTTATGGATAACATGAACTTCAAAAATTGCATAGTGATAAGAAAATATATCCATATTTGACGTGCAGTGTTTTGTTTTATCACTATGAAGTAGAGATGTAGATTAAATTCTACCCCGTGACATGTATATAATATACTTAAAAAGAAACATGTCTGTGTATGCATTCATATCAATAGACATGATTTATGATAAAGGGTTAATTATAGGTTAATAATACCAAGACTCTTCAACTATTTGTGAATATCACTCTACCCCTCATATATAAATCCGTAAGTTTGAAAACCGTAAAAACGCCCCCTTCTGGAGTGTGGAACCATGGAAGTGATTCATTTTTATAGTTGAAGGGATCAACTAATAGTTAAAAGAGTCTTGATGTAATTAACTCTCTGATAAATGGCATAAGACAAAACCCATTGGAGCATTACTGCTTCAACATTGAATCTCTTTCAAGGTTTCAAAACTTGGTACAAGTATGTTTAAGATTTTTTTATTTGAATTTATCCTGCTGTAGGACAGAAATGGACAGTATCTGACAGGAAAGGTGCAGAGATTTGAGGAATTTGTAGATCGTCGCTTAAAACCAGACCTTGTTTGTGCTATTACTGAAAGGTACATTTTTCAAATTTCCCATTCTTTTATTTATTACTGATCGTGCACCCTCCATTGAACTGGCAAGAAGAGTTAGGATATCTTGTTTTGCTAGACTAGGAGGACATTTTTTAATTGTAAAAAGTTATCTTGGAATAAGTCATTATATCTCAATAGGGCAAAATAATTATGCATATGCGGAATAAATAGTGAAGAATAATTATGTGGGATCATAACATGCCACTACGTTATGTAGTTGATGTTCACAACAAGCTACTCTATTGACATTGACCCAATGGTAGCGCTTCACTCCCCTTGCAGGTATTATAATCTAGTTTATAGGCTCTAACCGCAAAGCCACAACCCACGGAATCCCATACTTGCATAGGTTATGCTACAATCCTCAATTAACAGTTGGCTTGTCCATATAAATATAAGTTTCTTGGGTACTGTCCCTTACAAGCCAGTTTTGAAAGATGATGTACATTGGAAATTGAATTATAGTCACTATAATCAGAATTTATTATTGTTTTTGACGTCATCACTAATATATTAAAAAATATTCGGTGTGAAAATTAAAATTACATCTCATTTGTTGCTTGATGCAAATCAGCAAGTCACACCTAGGATGCCATAAAAATTGTCAAAGAACTAATGGGAAAAACAACTAATTAGGACTATCCCATTTTATCCACTGAATAACATAGCAATAGGGGGGAGATCAAGAGAGCTCCATAGTGACCATTCACCTCCTTGCTTACTTGAAAAAGAAGAAATAGAAATAGAAGAAGAAGAAGAAGAACCTATTTCGGTTGAATTCTGTTGGCTTCCCTCCTCTTCTTGTACTACCACTCGCGAATCACCTCCATTTTTTTCCTCATTCTTTCTCTCTTGATCTTGATCATTGTCGCTACTTTCATGTCCAAGTTTGGACAACTTCACCCTTTTCTCCAGTTTCTGATCCAAGTTCGAGTTTCAAACACTTTGATATCCCATTGAATGCATAAAGAGAGGCTGAGAATTTACGCTCATACTTTATCCTCTTCATGGCTTTGGTTAGCACATATGGCTCCTCCTTTTCCCCACCATAACTCTCCTGCTTCTCCACCAACTCTTATGTGATCTCAAATGGCGAATAATAGAAACAAGAGGATATAACATCATCCACAAAATGAAAATTCACGATCCCAACATCAATGTCTTCTCCTTCCATTTCGCAATCATCAACACTCGCTTGTTGATAATGATCAATACCGGTACATTTATTACCTCCCGGTACCTCGAATTCATTTGATTCAATACTTGCATTGATCAAGCAACTATCACTAGTAGTAGTAGTGGTGTAGATACTAGAATTGTTAATTTCACTTTCTTCATTTATGGAATTAGTAGTAGTAGCAGCAGCAGCAGTAGTAGTAGTAGTACTAATATTGGGCATGTTGTCGAAGAAATTATCAAATTGCTTGTCTTCCTGACTTTGTAATATTTGGTTAGCGTGCGCAGAACAAGAATCGAAAGTTGAAGAAGCACTACTACTAGCATTGTTTCGAGCTTTGAGCCTGTGGAGAAGAAGGTTTGTGATTTTTGAGGGGAGAGCAGGAGAGGACTTGGAAGATGGCAAACAAGGCCAAAAATTGGTACGAGTGTTGGATCCATGAAGCAAGCAAGCCGCCTCATCGTAGGCCCTTGCTGCTTCCTAAGCGGCGTTGAATTTTCCCAACCATACCCAAATCTTTTGAATGGTGTCTTTGATCTCCGCCACCCACCGCCCTGATGGCCTTTGCTACACACCGACGTAGCGTTTGCGAGCTCTCCGGGCCCCACCAACAAGTGCAGCAGCCTCAATGTTCATCAGCTGATCCCAACCCATGTTTCCATTTCCATCAATGTTTTCTTTCTCCTCTTCCCCTTCCTCTACTTTTCTCTTCCTCACCATATTTTTCTTTCTTACATTTTGCTTTCAATGTTGTTGAAGGAGGTGAGAATATTATGGAAGAAGCACTTTTTTGATTTGATTGTCTTGCGTTGTGTGTGTTTCAACATTTATATACTCTCTATATATGTGAATTGATGAGAATGGGGTTTAGGATATTCTACCAAATTAGAGAGGAGCATAGTAACAGGTGCTTGTTGCAATCTCTTTGTTCTTTCTATTGGCTTCGGTTATGCCACTTCCATATGGAGTTGTTTTTTGGATTAATTACATGAAAGACCCATTAATTATCAGTGAATATCACTTTGCCTTCTCATTTATAAACTCCTGCATTTTGACTTTCTCAACTTTAAAAATATATTACTATTACCCCAAATCAATTCCAAAAAGAGTGTAATTGTATGATTTTCACAGTTAGACAAAATCAATATATATGAATTTATAAATAAAAAATAAAATAATATTAACTAATAATTGAGAGGTATTGGTGTAATTAACCCTTGCTTCTTTCATGGAATTGGGAGAATCCAAGAATGGTGCTCTCAACGAAATTTTATCTTTGACCAAGTGAAATTTTGCTTTGCCGCTGTGCAATTATAATGCATGCAATTGCTAAGACTAAACCCCCAAACCCTTACCTAGCAAAACAGAAATGGTAATGGTACAAAATTAAAACACAAAAAATGTATGAAAAGTATAAGAATAATTTTATGTATACTGACAATCTTACTAAAAATGCAAGAGGCTCAATGCGATTGGTTATCAAAAAATTAATCACTTTGCTTGGTTCCCATTTTTTAAAAACAGTTTTCAGAAAATTCTACACTCTTATTTTCCGTTTTTTTTTTTGTTTTTATTGAATTTTTTAAATATTTTATGCAATTTTTTTTTACTTTTTAGACACACCTAACATAAATACACCTAAAAAGTAAAAAAATTGTAAAAAAAATCTTTTAAAAATTCACTAAATACAAAAAATATAAAAAAATACAAGAATTTAGTACATTTTTTGTATTTTCATGTATTTCTTAATTTTTTAAAATATTTTTTCACAATTTTTTTACTTTTTAGACACATCTAAGTAAGGCGTATCTAAAAAAGTAAAAAAAATGTTTAAAATTTTAAAAATATTCACTAAAAACAAAAAAACATGAAAATTAAAAAACTCAGTTTTTAAAAAACTTAATCCAGAAAACTCAAACCAAACATAGTGAATGATATTTAAACATCCAATGATGTTTTGATGTGTACATCTTTAATGAGATTGTTAGTAAGAGTTTAAATAAATATAGTATTGCTCAAAATATAATATATGTGGTTGAGACCCATTTTGAATGTTATTTTAAACCACATAGTAGATTTTCTTGCACTTATGTGGTTTAATTTTGTTCACGTAGCAAAACTGAAGACTACCAAGCTGTCTGCAATGGAGATGCAATGCAAAACATCACGAACAGATCTATGGATATTCCTCTCATTTTTTTAACCTCAATATTTCGAAGTCTTTTAACTGTTTTTTACGGCAATTGTCATTGTTTGTGCTCCACAATGGTCACAAAAATTCAAGAGAATTCAAATAAATAAATAAATAAGAAAATTAAACAAAGGGAGAAGTGAAAAATTAAGAAGGATAAACCAAGAGTTCACATGTGCTTAAATTTGATGGTGAAAAAGTTAATACATTCCAATATTGGAATAAACTGAAAAATGAAATATATATATATATATATATAGAGGAGTATTTGTGGTTTTCTCCCTAACTAATTAGCAAGTAGTATAGTGTTCCTTTCCATATAAATCAATTAATTACATCGATGTTGTAAAAAATCAAATATATTATAATGTGCAATCAATGGTTTTAACTATTTAATCTCATTTAGAGAAACCTATTTGAATGTGAGAGGGAGATTTATGAGCTGAATTAGTCCGTGGTAATGGCCGGACAAATTGTGGGCCGTGGTAATGGTCGTGTAAGTTGTGGGCCGAACACAATTGGGCCGTGGTAGCTTGGGCCTGTCCGGAAGGGTTTTGCTTGGTTAAGGCACAGGGCATATGGGACCGACCTGCATGGCTTGTTGCTGTGAAAGCCGGTCTACTGGGAGTTCGGCCGAGATGTCTGCATGTCTCCATGGTATCCACGGTTCATGCGTTAGCTCGGCAGGAAGACCGACGGCTAACCGGCTCGACCTACCTCGAGCTCGGCTTGCCGAAATGCAGCTGAGTTCGGTTGTACAGGAGCTCGGCGAATGGTTCATTAAGGTATGCCGCGCAGCGCGGTCAGGAGAAACCGAGGAGGTTCCGTCGGTCTGCCGAGCTTCGCCGAGGTATCCTAACAGTTTGGTTAGGTGGTGATTGCTGGATTTGTGCTAACAGATGGGATAGCAGCACCATGTGTTGAGAGACTAATGGGAGTAGATTTGGGGCGCAAAAGGTATATAAGCGAGTCTGCGCCCCCCATGCCTGGACAGATGACATTTTTGGTGAGATAAACACTAAACACAACTCAGTCCTCTTTCTCTCTCTATCCCTGTGTGTGTGTCTAACTTGATTGTCGGAGGGGTTTTCTGGCCACACACCGCCGGGTAGCTCACCGCCGTTGTGCTCGCAGGTTGATCGGATAGACAGGAGTTTGGAAGAAAGGAGTGCGGGCTTGCCTGAATATTTGCTCCCCGCACAGAATGGTAGAATGAAATGAAGCAAATTTCTTAATCTTACATGTGCATTCTTGGAATTATCATCATTTTTCCGCCTGAGTTGGATGTGGCAGTTAACTTTTTGAATTTGTCACCGCCTTTCCAATAGTAACGGTGTTTGGTTTGAGTTTTTTGAAAATTTAGTTTTTTGGTTTTTGTGTTTTTTCGTTTTTAGTGAATATTTTTAAAATTTGAAACATTTTTTTTTACTTTTTTAGATGCACCTTATGTAGATGTATCTAAAAAGTAAAAAATTTGTGAAAAAAATATTTTAAAAATTTAATAAATACATAAAAATATAAAAAATGTATTCAATTCTCGTATTTTTTTGTATTTTTGATATTTAGTGAATTTTTAAAAGGTTTTTTCAAAATTTTTTTACTTTTTAAGTATATTTATGTTAGGTATGTTTGAAAAGTAAAAAAAATTGCTTAAAATATTTAAAAAATTCAGTAAAAACAAAAAAAAACTCGAAAAACAAGAAAATAGAATTTTCTGAAAAGTATTTTTTAAAAAACACAACCAAGCAAGCAAGCATCAACTATTAGAATGTTTTTTTTTTAATTAAAGTGTTTTTTTAATTAAACACAACCAAAAATTCGGTAAAGTGTTTTTTTTAATTATTAGAATATATTTAAGTACAGATTTGAAATCCCTTCAAGATGGCATCAACTTTGTAGAAATCAATCTTGTTTTAGACACGAATTTGTATGATTTTGAACGGTACGTCAAGGGGGAAAAAGATTAATTAGGGGGGGGGGGGGGAAGTTAATTACAGCAAAATCTCTCAATTAATAATAAATTTCACTTTATTTATCTACAAACATGTTCATATTGACATCCTTAATTATAAAAATTATATATATACACCCCTGTTGAAAGTTATTTTGAGGGGGTAAAAGTAAAAAAAAAAAATTATGATTGAAAGGGATAAAATGTATGTGTTCATAGATGAGGGGCTACATTAATTTTTATTTTTGTTTTTGTTTTGTATAATCAGATACATAACATTTTATTATTTATTTTTATTATTTTCTTAATAACTATTTTCCAATAAGGAACCAATTATGATTATCTACATATGTAGTGGGACAAAATGGTGACATAAAGTATTTCTCTGTATATTGTTATGATTTTTCATGGATTAAAATTAGGTTTGGTCATGTATAGGAGTTTGTTTAGTTTAATTTTTGATTTTTTTTTTTTGTAGTGAACTTTTGTTTTTATTTATATTTTAGTCATTTTTTAATTTTTGAATGTGCCTAAAAAATAATTGTTTATGTAGAAATTTATTAAAAAATATGAAAATGTGCCATTTTTATATTTTTATTTATTCGTCATGAATTTTTTTTAAACTTTTTCACAAATATTTTAATTTTTAATTACATCTGGATTAAGTGCAAGTTTTATTTAAAATATAAACGGTTCATTAAAAATAAAAAATTTAAAAATTGTAGTTTAAGTTTAAAAACCAAACAAGGTGCAAGCCTTTTCGGCACTTTGTCCTTGCGAGTCGATCAGATTGGGATTAGATGCACGCTTGCTTTGAGGTTTGATACACTTGGATTGGAAGGAGATTACAACGGTTAGAAGATGTGATCTAACTTACACCATATTATTATTTTATTTGCCTAACAAAGATAAAAATATCTTTGTGCACAAAAATGCAACTAAACACAAAATGTACAAATATGAGATAAATATTCATAAATATAGATGTAAACATATTAACAAGTATAGATATAAATATTTCTTTATCTCATATATGTATATTCTGTGTCTGATTCTTTCTATGCATGTAGTATGGTTGAAAAAGATATTAAAACCTCAATTTCATAAAATAATAATAAAATTTGATTAATTCTATATGCACCAATTAGTACACTAACTATTGTACTAATTGATGATGATGCATAATTTAAAATATTTTTAGTATTTATATTTTGTATAATGAGTAAGATTAATAATAATATAATAACTAAAATTACTACACTAATTAATGTATGCACCACCACTCATAAAATTTATTAGAAGTGTGTAAGGCTCACTGGCATGAGACGCAGCAATGGAAGAGACAAAGTGGTAGAAAATGTACAACCTTCCTTTTTTTGTTTTTTTCTTTTCTTGAGGACGTTCCTTTTTATGTTTTATGTGTTGTTTCTTTTACTCCTTCAAATTGCCACCACTAAACTAGCATTTACTATTCTTAATTCCTGTTTATTTATTTTAAAACTTTTAAATATATATATATATATATATATTTATTCATCTTGTTTAAGGGTAGAATGGTGATTATCAAATATTTTCGAAATCATTATATCACATTGTTGACTTGATGTTTTAAATTAAAGGTGACTCACTTAATATATATTGTGATTTTTTATTTACTGAGAGTATCATATAAGCAACTATAAATAATATTTTGAGACTAACTAATAATTTTTTAGGAAAAAAAAAATAAAGAAAAAGAATGGAGAATTCATGAATGCGGTACGCCTGGTTATATTCTTAGTGGTATTTAGTAACAATTGCGGTGGTGTTTTGTTATCTAACATTGTGGTTTACAGTAACTCTGTTGAATTAAAATAGGGTGGGTCATGAAATGAATAAAATTGATGATTCATATTTTTCTTTTTTTAAGAAAATTTAGTGGCTAAAAGTGATGGTAAATATGACATATAACTTTTCCAAAATGTGTATGGTTGTCTCTGTCAACAATATGAATGACAGAATTGAGAAAATTTTATTTTTACCTCTATATTTTATCCTGATGATCAATTACACTATAAGATATGTACTAAAAAAATGGATGAAATATTGTTCTTCTTCTTATGATCTATATTTTATCCTGATGATCAATTACACTATAAGATTTTGTCTCTGTCAACAATATGAATGACAGAATTATTGTTCTTCTTTAGCCTTCTCTTCGCCTGAAACCCTAACCCTAGATCTAAATCCACCACCACCACCATCGGCCATACCTTCTTCATCTTCTTCCTCCTCCCTCTCTTCGGAAACCCTAAACAAGAAATTATAATTGTTAAGGTCTATGAAAACCCCAAAAGTTCTTTTGAAACATTCATCAAATAGGTAGTGGGCATGTAACATACCCAATTGTAGAAAAGAAAAAAAATTAATCCCCAACCAAAAAGGTTTCATAATGTCAAACCCATCATCGAAGTTGCATAACTTTTTCACAAATCTAGTAACTACCTATTGACACATTAACAACCACATTCTAGAAACACTTGATACAAATTCAAAAGTAGAGATTTTTATAGAGACAAATAGAAGAAATAAGATATGTACTAAAAAAATTGATGAAATTTGAAGAAGAAACTAACCTGAGAAGTGAACATCAATGGTAAGCGAGAAACACTAGGGATGGGAAGTGGGGATAACCTATCAATTCACCATCACCATAAGGTTGGTAGCTAACTTGTGCACCACCGTGAGCAGCCATGTTATCCTGCGCATCACCACAACCACCTTCCTCCAGCCCAAATGTAACGTTTTCTCTGTCATTGACATTACCCATGAGTTGTATTTTACTTTTTTGACACCCCAACCCACTAATATATTAGGGAGGATTGTAGAGAGAAAAAAAGAAATTGAAGCAAAGGGTATAGTGGAAACAAGCTAGTTTTGGTCCTCTAATGGTGTTTAGGATTTTGGGTTGTCTAGGGTTTGGTTCTGGGAATCTATTTTCAGAGATTTCTTGAGGAAGCAGATGATGGGCTTTCAGTGGCAATTTGATGTGTGTAGTGAGAGTAAATGACTTCTTGATGATGGTAGTGGTGGTGGGGAAGATGATGGCAGAGGAATGAGGAGGAGGGTGGTGGAGGGATTTGGGTAATTTAGGAAATGATGATAGAGAGGAAGAGAGGGTGATTTTGCATATTTGTTTTGAAATTTGGAGTCAAAATGTAATTTTTTTTAAACTTTTTCCATTTAAATCTGATGGTGGGGGCCAAATTGATATGATTTCAAAAACTTTGGAGTAAAATTGAAATTATTCAAAATTTGGGGTGTAATTGATCATCGAGGCAAAGTATAGGGGTAAAAATGAAAATTTTCTTGGTAGAATTAGGAATGAGAATTATTGATACAATACAAGTCGTACATAAAGTTTATGGGTTAGTATTGATTACTTTTTTTAAAAGAACTCAGTTATGACCCAACACAATTTCAAATCTATATAACACAAAGTTGTCACAAATAATCCATTTAATGATAAATTAAATACACATTTTAATGTTATTTTTACAAAAGGATTTGATGACATGTTTAACAATGAAAAATGGTATATAAAACCTATATATAGTCTCATACTTTGAGGTGGGTTTTGAGCTCTAAAAGGAATCCAAGTTTTGTAAATGAGTGAAGATTAACTCAAGTTTTGAACCAACTTAATCACAAAAATATGCATCGACTTAACCCCTGAATTCTAAGTTAGGTTTCAAGTTTATTGCAATAAGTTAGAGCTTACCTGAGAGGGTAATTATGTTTGAACATGGGCCGAGCTGGGACCAGATGGGAAATGGACCGAGCTATGGGCTGAGGTGAAGGCTTGCTTAGCTCGGTCCTTGATCCCGTCAGTTTGGTCAAGGTTGTGTGCCAGTAGCCTAGTCTTAGTGCTCTGAACCGAGATATAGGTGGAAGAGAGCTGAGCTGAATGAGGACAAGGCAGAACTGAGCTAAGTGAGTGCGGTTAAATTTGTTGTGAAGCGTAGTAGTGTTAGCTCAGTTGTTTTGCTACCAGACCGTGGTAGAACCATCTCACTTGGTTAAGCAGTGAGGAGGGTGTAAAAAGATAGGCATTATCTTTGTGATTCCTAGGAGGACTCTACTAAAAAGAGTTGGAGTCCAACTAAGATTGGGCCAGGCAGAAACTATAAAAGCTCATAGCAGGACCTATGTACAGGTATCACAATTTCTTCTCTAAAAAACACAAAACTTTTTTTCTGTTGTCTATTTGCTGACTTAGGCATCGGAAAGGTATCCGGCACACACCCGGCGACTAGCTCACGTTTAGGAATGAGAATTATTGATACAATACAAGTCGTACAGTTTTGGCGGATTTTTGAAAATTTTCAAACTGGTGAAATTTAATTGTGACCCTTGAAATATAGGCAAGCCTTGGGCTTTTGGTATTATACGTTTTACCTATCTCTTTGCAAAAAATAAAAACATCTCAGAAGTAAACTCGTTCGTTGCCAGAGACACACCCCTACAACACTTTGTGAACTTTCTTGCGCCCGCATCCGAAGCCATTCGCAGACACATAAGAGAGATGGGCCAAGAGGAAGGAACAACCGCAAGGGTCGATCCGTTAGGCGACGATGATGCGGTGGACTTGGCGGAACAATATCGTACGGAGCGTAAGGAGGAGGATGGAGCAAGTCAAGTTGTGCGGGCTCGCCCTAAGACAATAATCTCGGCTGCGAGACCTATTAGCCAGGTGGAGCCGGACCATTGGCACGCCAAACCAGACAGATCTGTACTGACAACAGAGGAGTTGGAGGGAATAAGGAAGAAGTATCAAATTTCCTCGGAGATAGGGCTAAGATTGCCCACAACCAAGGAAAGGGCATCAGATGTGCGGCCAGGTGAATTTAGCTTGTACGAGGAGGCGTTGCGAGGGGTTTTGAGGCTACCTCTCCCCCAAGTAGTGGTGGATGTGCTAAACAAGCTAGAAGTGGCGCCAGGGCAACTGATGCCGAACGCCTGGAAGATAGTAATGGCATGCGCGAGTGCCTGGCCGCAGGCGACCGGAGGGACGTCAATGACAGTAGAGTAGTTCTTCTCCTACTACATGGCCTCCAGTCAGTAGGAGACCTGGGTGACGCTGCAAGCAGTGGCGGGCGAGGTTTGGTGGCGGGTCTTCCATCATCGGTGAAGGGGTAGAGACCGAGATGGTTCTTTGTGATGGCGAACAGTGGGGCTGGGGTGCGTACAACGTGGAAGGTCCTCATCAAATCAGTCGAGCCGAAGTTGGACGGGGCGGTCGAAGATCGAGTGAAGAGGGTGAGGGAATGAAAGGAAGAGAAGGGGGTGAGGTGGGACGAGCTGGTCCTGCCTTCAACGTTGTTTGCCCTGAACTTTGGGCTGCAACCGTTGGGGGGGGACCCAGCAAGGGAGAAGCTAGAGGCGCAGAGGAAGGAGGAGGAGGAGAGGAGATTGTTCGCCCGAGTGGACAAGTATAAAGAGGTAAATTTGGGTCCTGCTCCAAAGTTGGTAATGATGGAGAGGATTAGACCTCGCCCTAAGCCTTTAGGTGACAAGAACTTGAGTGAGTTTGCCCCATTACCACAACCCATAGACCCCCTGAAGGAGAGGGGCAGACGAGAGGTAGAGGTGGGACTGAAGAGGTCAAAGAAGAGGAAGGTTGCCACTAAGGGGGCTACAGATGCGCCCGGTGCGAAGAAGATGAGGGTTGGTGGAGAGGACACCCCCATGGCAGAGAAGGCAGAGGAGAGAGGGGGTGGGGGCCACTCCAGAAGGGGTGGTTATCCTAGAGGCGCAGGGGGACAAAGGTCAAAGGGCCCAAGTGGAAGAAGAACACATGAGTGCCATAGGCCTCAAGATGCAAGTGGAAAGTGGGTTAGCGCGTCCTGAGGAGGGGGTGGAGCAGGAGCCCAAGGGGGGTGCTGCGTCCCAAGGAGAGGGGGTGAAGCTGAAAACTGCTTTCTACCACGTTGCAGCCGTGTCTGGGCGACTGGAGGGAGAAGGAGGCCCAGCCAGGACTGCTACCGACTGGCTTTTGGGCATAGTGAAGGATACGACAGTGTGCTCGATGGAGAGTTTTACAGGCTGAGCTGCTAAGGGGGTTGTGCTCTACTCAGATGGAGGCAACTGCCTTAGCAGGAGCCCTGTTAAACAAGGTTACGGCTGCCAAAGGCGAAGTGAGGCCGTTGAAGGTAAAGTTGGAGGAGGCAGAGGCCTAACTGGAAAGTTTGAGGAGGGAAACTGCGGGATGGAAGAGGACCGTAGGAAGCGTGTACGCTAGGGGGCTGGAAGAGGCCCAGAAAGCCAAAAAGATGGAAGTGTTGGCGATGGTATAGGGCTATTCAGCCGACCGAGCCAATGTTGAGCTGCTCGCAACCAAGTTAGAGCTGGAGATGGAGCGCCGTAAGGCAGTGTCGTTCGAGTTCTAATTGGGGAGCGAGCAGAAGAAACCGGAACAGGCGCAGAAGGCCTGCACCGTCGCCAACGAACGGTGGGATGAGGCCATGACTTGCAATGAGGATCTGCGAGCCCATTCGATCAAGGAAAAAGAAGAAGCAGATTCGAAGATCGTTGGCTTAGAGAAGGAGTTGGCAGACGAGCACACCAAGGCAGCGGCTGAAAAGGCGGGGCTGGAAAGGGCCTTGGAGGAAGAAAGGAGCAAGCTAACATCTGAGAGGGCGGCGTTCCCCGACCTGTACGTTGTAGCGATAGAACAGTTCAAGGGGTCCACCGACTTTCAGATGGCTATTGATGCCGCAATCGCTAACAGCTTGGCAATAGAGGGGTCTGGGGGGACTGGCCCATCGGGAGCGACCGCTGGGAGAAGGAGTGAAGAAGAAGTGATTCAGAACTTCCAGCGGTCGGACTTCTACAAACATGAGATGGCTGAGTTCTGGGACAGGGGCTGGAAAACGTTCAAGCGAAAAGCTGAGGAGCAGTTCCCAGACTTGGACTTCAACAATGTTAGAGTAGAGGAAGACGATGTGGCCCAGACCCCCTTAGATGAAGGAGTTGACGAAGAAGATCTTGATTCGAGTGAGGAGGAATGAAGAATGTAAAATTTCTGTACTTCGTTTGTAAATAAACAAATAAAAATTTTGTTATTGCTTTGTTTGTGGTTGTGTTTCTTTCTCTTTTTTTTGGTTGGGCGTGTAACTTCGGTAGTACACTTATGTATAAGTCTTGTAGACATCCCCGAATGCCCCGGGAGGGATGAGTCCCGTTCTGTTCATTTGGGATCACTACAGTTCAGGACTCTAAAATTGTCACGCTTCTAAGTCTGAACCAAAGAGTCCAAATCCGGCAAATCGTTTTGAGAAAACAGATTTTTGAAAGAAGTGCCAAATGGACTGCTTTGCCAGATACAGAGTCGCCACCTAAATATTTTATTTTGGAGAAATTTAGGAAACCTTGACTCGTTTGCCTAAGGCCACGTGTCCGTCATTACCAAAGTTGCCTCGGCTCGGGAACTTGGGTACGATTGGGGAAGGTCACTTCGTGAGCACCCCCGCTCGCCCGATCAAAGATCGGCCTCTACTAACCATGATATCTAGTTTTGAAAACATTATGTGTCCTTATTCCGGTTATTAGCCTAGATTTACTATGTGATGCGCACAACATACAAGTATAGACTGGATCGTCTGAATTTGGAACAAAACATTTCATGTTTGTTTGTTTGAAAATGGTTTGATGGTGTTACCCATAAGTAGGCTAAGACGTGGATTTGCCACCCTCAGGTGGGCTTAGAAAAACATGATTTTGCCACTATCTAGTGGGCTTAAAACACACAGTGAATGAATTGTTCCAATCCAAATAACCCAACCTTCACCCACAGGCATTCAAGCAGTTATATCACATAAGCAATTAGCCTCATGGTAAGCATGCTATCATGGCAGTCACTCACACGTATGCAAGGATGCTAAAGCATAAAACTTACCGAGTACTCCAAGCCAAAACAGAAACTAATTAGAAATCCATGCATGATCCTAATTATACAGAAATGCCTAATACAACACATGCAAAAGTGCAACTATAACAGGCTCGGCTATTTTAAACATGGCATATGAAATGCTACAGCTAACATGTATTTGTAGATACCCCATTTTTGACCGACCTTGAGACTCAGACATCACCAGTTGAGCGGTCGGTGATATTGCATATTGTGCTCGTTCAGAAGTTTTAGAGTCTCGGCTGCGAGGCTTGCCTCCGGACTTCCGGACTCTTTTGTGTTTTGCCTCGGTTTGCGAACCAGGCTCTGTTTTCTCTGTTTTCTCTTACCGAAGGGAGGGAGAGGTCTCGTAGATCATCTCCCAGTGGCCGTAGGCTACGTTTCATGGTCGTAGGCCGTTTTGCCCGTTTGGAGCCCGGTTTCCGGTTTTTCGGAGCCGTTGGCCGTGTGCCTCGGTTCGGGACCGCTTAACCATCACCGTTTGCTCCGGTTTATGGCATACATGTTATTTGCTCCCTTTTGAGGGACACTGTGGTCCGGGAAACCGACTTCGTGGTTGAACACCACTCCCGGTGCCTAACAGTCAGTTTTTGGGGCCCGAGGATGCGCGTTTCGGCCCCCGAACCTTCATTTTGCATCGGTTTTGGTTCGTTTTTGGCAGGGACCTCTGTTTCATTGCTAGGAAGGTCATAGAAGGATGGGAGGCCAGTAATTGTTCTGACAGCCAACTTTATCCCTTCATCGCCCTCCGTCGCCCGATTTTTCTCACTTCAAAGCCAATGTTGACCACCCTTGGGCCATTTTCTTGCACCCTAAACCCCATATTTTTGATGTACACATCTGGGAGGCCACCAATATTTGGTGGCCGGCCAGTAATTGCTTTTGCATTTTTTGAACCCCTTTGAAAAGTGGGTTGTTCTCTCTCTTGGTTCACTTTCTCTAGTTTTTGACCACAGGGTTGTGTTGTGCACACATGGGAGGCCCTTTTTCTGTGGTGGCCGGCCACTAATCATACTTGACCCTTTTGACCCTTGGCCGGCTGGCCATGGGGAAAGCCGGCCGGCCACCTACAGTCTTAATAACTGGCTGGCCAGAATCCTTGCATCAAGTATAGTGCAGATACACCCTCTTTTTCCCCCCAGATTTTGTATCCGGGGGGCTATATTTTTTGAGGGAAACTTGATTCATTTCCCTCCATTTTTCCTCCCTTTTCCCTCCCTTTTTGCCTATATAGCAGGCCCTCCAGCTGCATATTTAGGGTTACCAAAATTTCTCTCAAGCCTCTTGCATTCAATCTTTCTCTCTCTTTCTATATTTCCAAGCTCCAAACCCTCAAGTCCTACACTCATTTCTTCACCAACCCATAGCCCCACCCTTCCATCCTCCATTCCAGCAGCTTGAGGTTGTTTTTCAGAGCCAAGGAGCCACCAAACTCAAGCCAAGGAGCTGTCAAAGATTGGTCTTCAAGGGTGAGTCCCTATTCTCCTTTTTTGTGCTTTATTTTGTTCAATACATTAGCCACACTTTCTTGATGTTTTGGGCTCCGACCCTAACTGGAACTAGGCTTATTTTGTGCTATTTTTCATGTTTGTTTGAGAGCCTCTCACTGTTTGAGGCCTCCTTGTTGCACTTGCTTCATTGCCTTCCTTGTATGCCATTTTCTTGTGTAGTATTTTTGGCCTATGTATAAATTGTTTTGAGGCATGTCATAAACTGTAAAGTGGCTTATTTTGAGACTTTCTTCAATGTTTTTAAAGGGCTCATCATTGTTTGAGGCTTCTATCTTCCACTTTCCTTTATATCCCTTTTTTGGCTCCATTTTTGCATGATTTATTAGCCTCTTGTGCTTCTGTTTTTGGGCTCTGGTCCAAACTTAAAACAGCCTTATTTTGACCCCCTCTTCATGTTTAATTAAGGGTCTTTTACTGTTTGAGGCATCCGTTTTGTACTTTGTTTTATAGCTCTCTTTTTGGCCTTGTTTTGCATAATATTTTGAGCATGCTTGTGTACTGTTTTTGGCTCTTTCATAAACTGTAAAATGCCATGTTTTGGGCCCCTCTTCAACATTGTTGAAGGGCACTAGGCTGTTTGGGGCTAGCAGCTATGACTTGCTTCATTACCTTTCTTTCGGGGCCATTTTTGCATGCTAGCTTAGCCCCATTTGTGTTCATTGTTTGGCCTCACCTAAAACTGTAAACATGCTTTTTTTGGGGCTGTCTCAAATATTTCTTCATACTTCATGTACAAATAATGCATGCTTGATGTAGCTACAAGTCATTTCATGTGCTTAATCTTGCATTTCGGGACCATTCCTTGCATCGGGTGCCAGGTTTTCATGATTCGGGGCTGTTTCGGGTCATATTTTAGTGCTGAAATTTGCATGCTAGCGTATCATATTTCATGCCTTGCCATGTCTTGTTAGAGTGGCATTCGGTGCCCTAGGGTCGGTCCTCGGTTTGCGTGCATGCGTGCACGTACTTCGAGAGTCTCATTTTCATCTTATGGCTACCAATGTGAGTGTGGCTGAGGTCCACTCATGTTGGTGTAAGTCCATTGTGCATTGTGTATGCCATTTCATTTCATAGCATTACGTATGCTAGGTTGTATGTTAGCGCATTGTGTATGCCATGTTACCTCGTGCATCGTGTATGCCCTTTCATAGCATTGTGTATGTTAGGTTGTATCTTAGTTGCATTTCATGCATATCATGCATATTGCATTGTGCTTGGGATAGGAATTAGCCCAGGCACGGGAAACGAGGTACGTTTCGTACTCCGAGTGACGGAACGTGTCTCAATGCCCAGTCGCCGACACTCCAGATTATCCATGATGGAGTCTAGGTTTTGTTGTGTTTTCATATGCATTCATTCTATATTGAGTCTTGCAATTCGACTCCTCGGCCATTATGCATCGAGATACGTGATTGGTGGCACGAGGATCGAGACATACATACATATGTGAAAATACATTGCTATGCCCCTTTCCTGCTCTCTGTTGCAGCAAATAGAGAATCAACAATCTTCTGGGGCATGGCGCGCTTTCCAAGAAATCATTGCAAAACAGAGGCTAATTGGGGCATCCCAGTGGATTTTCGCGCAAGGCAGCCCAAACATACATCATTCATCAGAGTCAAGGCAGTCCCTAACTTGCATGCCAGTTTATAGCTTTCCTAGATTAATTTGTAAATTAATTAGGATTTTTGTATTTATTCGGGACTGTAATTATTTATTTGGGACTGTATATTTATTCGGACCTTCTGCGCGAGGGCATAATTGTAATAAGTGTGCGTTTGTGTGATGTATGTCTTCCAACCCCACGTCTTTCTCCCTTTTATTTACCCGCTTATGATGGTTAGATTAGGGCATGTTTCAATTAGCATACAGTATGATAGCATGTTTGCATTCATTCATCTGTTTTGCATACACCGGGCTTGGCGCATCATACTAACTGCATTGTATTTTCAATTCCAAGTTGAATATATGTCAGCTGTAGCATTTCATATGCCATGTTTAGAATAGCCGAGCCTGCTATAGTTTCATTTTTGCATGTGTTGCGTTAGGCATTTCTGTATAGTTAGGATCATGCATGGATTTCTAACCTAGCTTCTGTTTTGGCTTGGAGTACTCAGTAAGTTTTATGCTTTAGCATCCTTGCATGCGTGTGAGTGACTGCCATGATAGCATGCTTACCATGAGGCTATATGCTTATGTGATATAACTGC
>NW_021026169.1:607713-621326 GCF_004153795.1 Camellia sinensis
TGTTGGATTACGAGACCCGCTACACTCCGTTGGAGAAGGCTTGCTTAGCTTTGGTATGGGCTACTAGGAAGCTGCGGCACTACCTGTTAGCTCACTCCGTAATGTTGGTTTCACGACTGGATCCCATCAAATACCTTTTCAAGAAACCGGCACTTACGGGTAGGCTAGCTCGATGGCTGCTGTTGCTCTCCGAATTCGATCTGAAATATGTAACACGCAAGTCAGTCAAGGGAAGAGCAGTGGCAGAGTTCTTAGCCGATCATCCAATGGAAGGAGGTGAAGCAGTTGAGTACTTATTCCCAGATGAAGCCATTTTGCACATCGACGACGAATATTGGACGATGTACTTTGATGGAGCGTCAAATCAATACGGGTATGGGATAGGAGTGTTGCTGATAGCACCCAACAATTCCCATATCCCTCTAGCTTTCAAACTCCGGTTCAAAGTCTCGAACAACGAAGCAAAATATGAAGCATGCATTGTTGGTCTAGAAGCAGCCCTGGAACTAGGGGCAAGACGGTTGGATGTCATCGGAGACTATAACCTTGTTGTGTCTCAAGCAAAAGGAGACTAGAAAGTCAAAGAAGAAAGATGATGATGTATCACCAGACCTTGGACTTGTTAATTCCTAGGTTCGAGAAGCTAAACTTTGCTCATCTTTCAAGAGAGAACAACAGGTTTGCAGATTCTTTAGCAACCCTATCTTCCATGATAGACATCCCATTTGGAATCCGGATACGTCCAGTCGTCATTGACCAGAAATTTGCACCAGCCTACGAGTCGATTGCTGCTATAGATGAGGTTCAGGACGAAAACCCCAAGTATTATGACATTTGGAATTTCTTAGAGAAGGAAGCATACCCACCATGGGTAAATGCCAAGGATAAAAGGGCAATAAGAAGAATGGCCATTCAGTTCATCATCTGTGGGGGTAAGCTGTATAAGGGAGGTCATCTGGGAATGCATAAGCTGTGTGTCGAAGCCAAGGAATCAAAGTGCCTGATGGAGGCCATCCATGGAGGAGAATGCGGTGCACATATGAACGGAGTAATGCTAGCACGGAAGATCCTCATACAGGGTTACTACTAGTCCACCATGGAGGAGGATTGTATCGGTTTTGTTCGGCGATGCCACAAGTGTCAAATTCATGCAAATCGCATGAACATCCCGCCGTCGAAGCTGTACTATATGACTTTGCCATGGCCATTTTCAGTTTGGGGTATTGATGTGATCGGGGCTGTCACTCCAAAGGGGTCGAATGGGCATGAGTTCATCCTGGTCGCGATAGATTATTTCACAAAGTGGGTCGAGGCCCAATCATATGCGGTATTGAAGGCGTCGCACGTTGCAAAGTTTATCAGAAATAACATCATCTGTCGCTACGGGGTCCCAAACGAGGTCATTTCGGATAACGGTTCCCACTTCAAGAAGGAAGTGATTGACTTGTTGGAGAAATACAACGTGGCTTTTCATAAGTCATCCACATACCGGCCGCAAACCAACGGAGCGGTCGAGGCCGCCAACAAGAATATCAAGCACATACTGCAGAAGATGGTGGAAACCTATCGGGATTGGCCAGATAAGCTGCCGTTTGCTCTGTGGGGCTACAGGACTTCAATTAGAACTTCTACCGGAGCGACTCCGTATTCATTGGTTTATGGGATGGAGGCCGTTCTACCTATCGAGATTGAACTTCCGTCATTACGAGTATTGGCTGAGTGTCAAATAGAATTCCCTGGTGGGTTGAATATCAAGATCTCCTCCTGTTAGCTATATCAGAGGAATTTGACATGGAACGATATCGGGCAATTGTAATTGAACAAAATAAAAATTCATTGAGATAATGAACAATTGTTGCCTTTTGCACTCCCAATCTGACTTCAGGTTATTATTTTTAATATTACTCTTTATAATGATTTTGTTTTTCACTTACAAGTACATTCACATCTTGCTGAAAGGTGTTTTTTTTTGTTTCTTTTTATTTTTGTTTGTTCTTGCCAACCTAAATTCTAGTATGCGCTTCTCGATGCCTTTTATTAATCTGGAACAACAAGCTGATCATTTTTCATCACAATCAGAGACATTATATATATATATATATTTAGATGCCTTTTTTTTTTTTAAATCTTTTCTTGGTTTCATTTTATGCTGTAGTTACATATGCCTCTAAATCAAAGGTTTGTTTTCTGGATTTGTTGAGACTTCAGCTTCCATCTGGAAGAAGGCTGCCAATAAATCATGGATGTAGAGGCACAAGAATAATGTCTATGGTGTTCATGAATATTTTGGTGGTTGAACTCTTGAATGACAAATAATGTGGGGCACGAATGGATACCTATGTCAGTGCTGCCTTATGAAAAACTTTATCCAAGTCAAGATGAACATCTGAAACCTTTCTCAACTTCTAGGGCCTAGTACAGTTAGTTGTCTATCGTCATATACTTCTGAACAACTGAAACTGTTGTTAATATTCATTTCTCATTTTAATTTTGCAGGATCATGTATTCATTCTAGCTGCTACTGCACTTCTCAATTGCATTGTATTGAAAATAAGTTGCTTTCTATTCATGGGCGTTGCTTTCACCATCTCAGTTGGAGCATTAATGGGATTTTACTAGACAGGGATTAGGAGGAAGTTTAACTTTGAGGTGAGCATCTTCGTCTCCGGTTGCATGTGATTCTACATTAGCTTACTGCTATTTTTACATTATTTTTACATGCCACCTTTGTTTAATATATTTTTTTCCTACTCTTGTTTCGCTTTGTATTGTCATATTTTGGCTCTTGTTTTATGCCATATATGCATGCACTGTAAGTACATTTCTGAGTAGGTTTGCATTTTTTCTGGAGAAAAAGTGAACATGTTGTATTTGGGCGCCTTGGGTTAATAATCGCTTATTTGCCTTACTTCACCTCAATAAGCAATAGACTAGACCATCCATGTCCTTTCCCATTTCTACATTTTTCTACACCTGCAAGTTTTACCCCATTGAATAAGGGAGATGGAAAATACACCGAAAGCATCTCTCTACACCAACTGTACATGAATTTCTTTCGTAAGGCGGAAGGATCTCAATGCATCTGGTGGGTGTAAAAACAAATTGTGCGAGTCTGCTTAGAAGTTCCCTTTGAATAACTGTCATCTGCAGTTGCCTGTTTACATGAATGTCATGTTATCTAGAATTCAGGGATCCTCAGAAAGCAATGCTTGACTGAAGTGTATGAATCCTATAGAAATTGAATTAGGGGAATCATGTTTTTCATTGTATTTGAGAGGACTATATGGTGCTCATAGTGTTAAAATGTGCCAATAATTCAGGATTTCAAGTAATGGCCTTGCAGTTTCTTTTTTGTATCATTGTGTTGATTGTATCATTGACTCTATTTTATATACTTATCAAACAACATAGACTCCTTATGCCTACTTTTGTTCTATGAGTCTGACAGCTTTGGTGGGCGGAAGAACTTCAAAAATAGAAATAAGAAAAGTAACCCCAAGGAGTAGGCCTAGTGGCAAGGTCTTGGGGGTGTGCTCCCTCGAAGATTCAAGGATCGAAACCTCTTAGGTGTGAACAATTTCTTGGGGCCATCGGACTGGAGGAAAAACCATTGAATTAAACGTTGTGCACTAACTTGAAACTTTGATTCTTGAGAGTTGCCCCATGCTTGAAACTATTGTCACTTCATTGCAGCAGCCACAAAGTCCCATGACTGTCAAAATCAAGTCATGCAACAAATTAAAGCCTGTGTCTGGAAGCAACACATTATCAGAGTCTATAATGCAGTAGCTGCACACACTGAATCTGCACAAATTGCAAAAATTGGAGGAAATTGGGTTTAGAAAAACTGTTGTCACAAGATGCCTAAATTCCCTAGTGGGTTGAATATCAAGATCTCCTCCTGTTAGCTATATCAGAGGAATTTGACATGGAAGGATATTGGGCAATATTACCATACCTGGGGGAGGGATGAAAAATGAGAGAATAAAGAATGGAGAGGTGTACGATGAGAGAAAAGTAAGACAAGGGTTTTGTGAGAAAAATCGAGCCTGAGGGCCGAGTGATGTGAGCAAATACATATGTAAGATTGGGTGGGAAACATTACCTGCAGCAGCAGTGAACTCCGAGCAAATCTAGTCGTCTCCCGGCGATAGAAAGCATCCAAGCCCATCAGCGTCTCGGCCAAGGTCATGGCGATGCAACTCTTTCCTTCTTTCAAACCTTGAGCAACTTCAATCAGACGGATGCTAGATCTGCCAAAGCCCGGCGAAAGCAGAAAGTGAGACAGCAGGCACAAGCAAAGGGCGTGTTGTCGGAGACCTTGCCAATAATGGTTGCTGCGGTCACCAGCCTCAGAAAAGCGATGAATCAAACCGAGGATATCCAGTTCCCCATTACAGATCAGAGACCGAGTATCATGCGCGGTGAGTCCACACATCCGCCCTAAAGCCTGGGCGTGGCCGAAGCAGAACTGGGGCAAGATCTCTTCATGACATTCAGATTCCATCAAAACTTGAAAATCTTCAAAAGTTGGACATACCTCTTGCCCGCCGAAGCTGAAGACATGCGTCACCGGGTTCCAAAACCTCGCCGCGGCATGGAGGAAAGGAAGGTGCAGCGGAGTGCGACTCAGCGTGAACAGTGCATTCAAGCCGAAACCCCGGAAGTTCAGCTTTTCCGAACCATCTAGAGAAGCGATCCAAGCTGTGAGATTTTCAACGAGAAACGCCTCCATTTTTGGTGCAAAACTAAGGTAAATTGAATGAACCACGGAGCTAAGGCTTTTAAAGAGGAAAAGACACTATTCGGGGGACAAGTGTCAAAAATTTGACGGTTGCTGGATTAAGTGGCCGACCGGCCACCTTTTCTGGCAGGCCGGCCATTTCCTTTTTCAAAAACTGGCCGGTGGCCCCCCTTGTAATAAATCTAGCCGGCCGGCTCCCAAAAGTAGCCGGCCATGCTCCAATGTGTGTTTTTAGCCCTGTTTTACCCTCCAAGAGAAAGTTTCAAGCATTTCCATGCAAACGGGAGTGTCGAAGGTCTCCATTTCCCTCTGTTTTGGATGCGTTCCGTTGCCCAGATCATCCGAAGTACACTTTGTTTTGTTAAGTTTTGTTTGTCGAGTTGTTGTTTTGTTTATCGAGTTGTTGTTTTGTTTATCGAGTTGTCATTTTGCTTATCGAGTTGTTTGTCGAGCTGTCGTGTTTCGTTTTTTTGAGTTGTTATTCTCTGTTTAAGCAAATTTGTTTGAGTCTTGAGTTGTCAATACTATTGTGTTTTGCTTATCGAGTTGTAAACTTGCTAAGGTTTTGTCATGTCTTAGAAAGTTAAGTTGTTGCGTCGGTTCACTACTTGACTGGGCAAAATGCACAATGCACATTTCCATTCAATCTCATTATGGTGCAAAATGATGCGATATGATGCAAAGAGTTTAAAATACAACACTTCTTTCAAAAGCTGTTTCATTCCATCATGCCTCGTTTGTTACAACATTTTACAGACTAAGGCACAAGTTTTACAAAAATAAAACTGCCCGATAATGTACAAATGTGCTACAACTACTAGCAAAAAGATAAATAAAACAGGAAACAGCTGCGTCTGTGCTCTCAAGAGCAGGAATAAGAGGCCCTCCTCGTCATCTTCTGCGGAATAGACTCTCCGCCGCCATCGCCATCATCATCATCTGAATCGGAATCGTCATCCTTGGGATCTCCCTCAGCCTCGCCTCCACTCCCGGAACCAAGGTCGGAGCCATCCTCTCTATTGGCAGATGTCTCCGACTGACGATCTGCAACCTCCTCCTCCTCGTCCTCACCGGGCTCCTCCTCTATAATGTGTGCCCTGCGCCTACGAGACGGTCCCCCTCCAGCTCCTCGAAAAGGCCTGGATGGCCTAGCTCCACAAAAAGGCCCGGGTGGTCCACTCCCCCGAGAAGGCCCAGGTGGCCTGGCCTGCGGCTGAGCATATACCGGGGGCATCTGAAAATAAAGAGTTCAATTCAAATACATCAGTCCAAATATGTACATCAGATGCAGATGCGAGAAAACTACATGAAGTGGGTACATATAAACACAGTGTATAAATGAGGTGTGTCAGATGTGCTCTACACAAGTAGCCTATCAATGCAGTAGAAATCAGCATATCATCAGAAGTATGATAAATGCCAGAAAACTAAAGAGTACCTGGAAACCCATGACGGACAGTTGCGCCTCTCTCCGCAAGACCATGCCCTCAAGTGAGGCCACCAATCCGATCACCCCCTCCATGTACTCTCTGGGTGGCTACAGATACGAGCTCATAATCATCAGTGAATAAAGGAATGTCTAAGTGTTTGAATGATAGATGAAAAACAGTGGGGCATACCGGCGGTGAGTCGGGATCAATGACGTATCGATGGTCAGGCATGGGAGGCTCTATCGGAATCGTGTAGGAGGTCCCGTACCGCCATCCTGTCAACTCGGTCGGCATGTCTGCCCATCTAGGATGAGGATAAGTCGGAGGAATCGGGGGAACCAATCCACCCCCACCTCTAGATGTACCAGCCTTGCTGGTGGAAGGGGCGTCTACAGCCCGAGCCCGGGCCTGCCTCGAAGATGGCATGCCAGCAGGCCTCATCGTCGGAGTACGAGCTCCCGTCAATGAAGGCATCAGGTATATGTGGCGGTAAGTAGCGTAACCCCCCTCCTCCAGATGTAGCAAGGCATCAGTACCCAGCATAGCATTAACAACATCCTGGGAAATGAGCATATCAGCAATCCGCATATCAACTGGGGGTGCTGAAGGAGGGTCCTGAGAAGTGTACCCCCAGACTTGACGCAAGAAGCGGTCTCCCAAAAACCAGGCCTTGCCAACTGGCCCTTCGAACAGAATCCTGTACCGGGAGGCACCCCACCCTCTGGCAAACTGGAATCGGAGACCCTCACCTAAAGACGCCCATGGCTGCCATGTAATCTGCGGATAACAGACGCATAAACCAAGCAGAAATCGAAAATGTACAGGACAAATCAAAGATGAAAGCAGAAAGAACTGAGAGTTCTGAAATACCTCCGTCGACCGCACTGTGTCGAAATACTGCCGCAGATAAAGGAGAGACTCTCGAGGTCTTGGCCGGTGCTGGCCTTCAAATACCAGTGAGTATAGGGTCACGAGAGGTCCCTCTACCACCATCTCCGGGGCCAATGTCGGGAAATACACATAGACCCACAACTGTGGAAAACAAAGCAGAATACGAAGTGCTGAGGGCAAAGTGCACGATACGGAGTATAAAGTGCACCGTGTGTACAATGTGCAAGTAATAAGGAGCAGAAATGTAAATCAAGAGGGCAGAAAGTACCTCCCAGGCTCTCCAATAGCCGCCAAGTAAGTCCCCCCGTCCACGTGAGGTCGCGCTCATGTAGCAATAAAGGGTGGCCAAGCCGGCACCACCCCAGTCATACCGCCTGACCTGTGACAAGTCCACCAAGGCACTCAGCAGATAGAGCCCAACAGTGTTCCCTCTATCAGCAAACAGAGTGGTCCTGAAGAGGAACATCAGGAAGCCGCGGGCATACTGTGCCGCCTCATCAGGAGTCCCGGGCTCCATCTCCACCCGCCGGAAATGGGAAGAGAACCAAGTGTATCGGACTCTCCCCGAAGCTCTATCAACAGGCGGGCGAGCCCCCAGCAGATATATCCAGGCAGCCTCCCACTGACCCATGTCCTCATCGTAAGGGATAGGCCAACCTCCCATGTCCAGGCCAGTCAGTACGGCAAAATCAAAGGGGGTCATAGTCAAGTCCCCCGTAGCGGAAAAATGGAAGGAGTTGGTGGTGTCCCACCATCTCTCCACCAAGGCAGCCATCAGCGTCCTCCTGGCAGGGCAACGGGATAGCCCAGTACAGAAGGGCCCAAACCCCGTCAAGTCAACCAAATCCCGGACAGCCTCCGGGAGCTTGGCATACCAGTCTTTCGCCACAGTAGAGCCATACCCCCGCACATTGCGAGAAGTCACCTACATTCAGAATGAATAGGTGTTTCAGCATAAAATGAATAAGCTGCGTACAAATGAAATGAATAAGCTGCGTGCAAATGAAATGAATAAGCTGCGTGCAAATAAAATGAATAGGCTGCGGGCAAAGTAAAGTAAGTGGGCTGTGTGTTCAGAAAATTAGTGTTTGGGCTGCGTGTTCAACCCTTAATCAGTGTGGGCTGCGTGTTCACAATCAATTTGGGCAGTGTGTTCAGAAAATCAGTATTCGGGCTGCGTGTTCAACTCTCAATCAGTGTGAGCTGTGTGTTCACAATCAATTTGGGCTGCGTGTTCAACTCTCAATCAGTGTGTGCTGCGTGTTCACCATCAATTTGGGCTATGTGTTCAGAAAATTAGTGTTTGGGCTGCGTGTTCAACTCTCAATAAGTGTGTGCTGCGTGTTCACCACCAATTTAGGCTGTGTGTTCAGAAAATTAGTGTTTGGGCTGCGTGTTCAACTCTTAATCAGTGTGTGTTGCGTGTTCACAATCAATTTGAGCGGCGTGTTCAACTCTCAATCAGTGTGAGCTGTGTGTTCACAATCAATTTGGGCTGCGTGTTCAACTCTCAATCAGTGTGTGCTGCGTGTTCACAATTAATTTGGGCTGCGTGTTCAACTCTCAATCAGTGTGAGCTGTGTGTTCACAATCAATTTGGGCTGCGTGTTCAACTCTCAATCAGTGTGTGCTGCGTGCTCACCATCAATTTGGGCTGTGCGTTCAGAAAATTAGTGTTTGGGCTGCGTGTTCAACTCTCAATCAGTGTGTGCTGCGTGTTCACCACCAATTTGGGCTGTGCGCTCAGAAAATTACTGTTTGGGCTGCGTGTTCAACTCTCAATCAGTGTGTGCTGCGTGTTCATAATCAAATTGGGCTGCGTGTTCAACTCTCAATCAGTGTGTGCTGCGTGTTCACCTTCAATTTGGGCTGTGTGTTCAGAAAATTAGTGTTTGGGCTGCGTGTTCAACACTTAATCAGTGTGGGCTGCGTGTTCACAATCAATTTGGGCTGTGTGTTCAGAAAATCAGTATTCGGGCTGCGTGTTCAACTCTCGATCAGTGTGTGCTGAGTGTTCACCTTAAGATCGGCCTATGTATTCAGAAAATCAGTGTGCGGGCTGCGTGTTCAACCCTCAGCCGGTGTGTGCTGTGTGTTCACAATCAATTTATGGGCTGAGTGTTCAGGAATTCGAGTGATTGAACCGTGTGTTCAGAGTGCAAATAGAATACAAGAAAAATTCATAATGCGTTACAGAAAAGGTAAAAAACAAAGTAGATACCTCTCGTGCCTCATGGGAGAGATGATACTCTGGCTCCCGCAGAAGGAGATCCCCGAAGGCTCGCTCGTTGAAATCAGTGAAATGATGGAAAATAGCCCGCGGAAGAACATGTACTAGTGGGTCATACCTCTCGGGTATGAAGGGACGAACCCTCGGAGGCAGAGACATGATGTCAGGCTCGCCTCCGGCGCCTGGAGAACCTCCGCCGTGGGGAAATTGACCCGCCATTTCGAGAAATCTACAAAAAGGGGCAAAAATGAGCAAAAATGAGCCAAAATTGGAAAAAGTCAACAAAAGTCAACTCTCGAGAAATGAAAAAGTCAACAAAAGTCAACTCCCGAGAAAATCTTCCAAATATTGAGACAAACTCACCTCAAGTGGCGAAAATGAGAAAAGAAGCCCCGAAACCAAAATTTAATCGGTTCAAAGTGCTTGAAACTGAAAGATTTCGCGAAAACAACTTGCGTGAGACGTTGGAAAACGCGTATAGAGCACAGATCTGAGGGAGAAAATGGCTTGGGAAGCTAGGGAAGAGGATTTCGGAGTTGCACTTATGAGCTCAAAGTGTTTGGATAAGTGTATTTAAAGAAAAGTGGCCGAAAAGACAAAACTGCCCCCGGATTTGGCAAAGTGGCCGGCCGGCCACTTTTTCTGGCAGGCCGGCCATTCACTTTTCAAAAAATGGTCGATGGCCTCACTCTCCCAATAAAACTGGTCGGTGGTGTTCCCCGCATGCCCCCCAAGGTCCCTGCAAATTTTGAGGAGGATTGGAGTCCCCGGGACCTGAAAAAGTACAAGAGAAGTGCACTTCCTGTCGCGAAATCACTCCGCCGGGGCCTCAGCTTTAACTTCCGATGCGTGTCTCATCATTACTCATCAAAAGTGAGATGTATCCTTTTTGAACATGTTGTAACCTCTCCGGGAGGTGAACCGGAGGTCGCGATCAAACCGCCCTCGCCGAAGTGCGCATTTCCTTGCTCATTGTTTTGTGACGAACATGCATCCTGGTTTACGCTTGTTCTGCGTTATCATGCACATAACTTGCATTCTCATGCACATACCTGCATTTTTATGCACGTCTCTTTGACATCACTGAGCCTCCGTGCTTGAACCCGCGTTGTCACGCGCGTTTTTTCCCGCATTGCGATGCACTCTTCCATCAACACCGCGATTGTCTGCACTCGATATCACATTGGGTATATGATGTTAGATATGTTGTGCTTGTTGAGTTTCTCTATTTTGCAGGCGCGATATTGTATGTACGGTACATTTGAAGCTGGTGCGACTAGACGAACCACGCAGGTATCGTATCTTCTCCATGTGAGACGTGGCGAGGATTGAATAATTCTCCGCATTCTTAACTGCATGAAATGTAGTTGTTGCTTTGCATTCTTGCTTAAAACTGTTGCATCTATTTGCGAATACTTGCTTCATTACAGCTTGCTACATTTGCATGATCATTAAGTTACCTTCGGCTTCTTGCATTTTCGGTTGCATTTTGCCCCTGCTTGCGGGCATGCCTGCGGGCACATCTGTGTTATTTTGTATGTTTGTCTAAGTCTTCGACCTTGTCAAAAATGGGTCGTCTCTGGGCTTTGACATTCACTCCCGTCACTTATGACTTTCGAGTTCTATCAAAGAGGGGCAACTGTAGACACCCCATTTTTGATCGACCTTGAGTCTCAGACGTCACCAGTTGAGCGCTCGGTGATATTGCATATTGTGCTCATTCAGAAGTTTCAGAGTCTCGGCTGCGAGCCTTGCCTCCGGACTTCCGGACTCTTTTGTGTTTTGCCTCGATTTGTGAACCAGGCTCTATTTTCTCTGTTTTCTCTTACCGAAGGAAGGGAGAGGTCTCGTAGATCATCTCTCAATGGCCGTAGGCTACGTTTCGTGGTCGTAGGCCGTTTTGCCCGTTTGAGCCCGGTTTTTGGTTTTTCGGAGCCGTTAGCCGTGTGCCTCGGTTCGGGACCGCTTACCATCTCCGTTTGCTCCGGTTTCTGGCATACATCTTATTTGCTCCCTTTTGAGGGACACTGTGGTCCGAGAAACCGACTTCGTGGTCGAACACCACTCCCGGTGCCTAACAGTCAGTTTTCCGGGCCCCGGGCTGCGCGTTTCGGCCCCCGAACCTTCATTTTGCATCGGTTTTGGTTCGTTTTTGGCAGGGACCTCTGTTTCATTGCTAGGAAGGTCATAGAAGGATGGGAGGCCAGTAATTGTTCTGACAGCCAACTTTATCCCTTCATCGCCCTCCGTCGCCCGATTTTTCTCACTTCAAAGCCAATGTTGACCACCCTTGGGCCATTTTCTTGCACCCTAAACCCCATATTTGTGATGTACACATCTGGGAGGCCACCAATATTTGGTGGCCGGCCAGTAATTGCTTTTTCACTTTTTGAAGCCCTTTGAAAAGTGGGTTGTTCTCTCTCCTGGTTCACTTTCTCCAGTTTTTTACCACAGGGTTGTGTTGTGCACAGATGAGAGGCCCTCTTTCTGTGGTGGCTGGCCACTAATCATACTTGACCCTTTTGACCCTTGGCCAGCCGGCCATGGGGAAAGCCGGCCGGCCACCTACAGTCTCAATAACTGGCCGGCCAGAATCCTTACATCAAGTACAGTGCAGATACACCCTCTTTTTCCCCCCAGATTCTGTATCCGGGGGGCTGCATTTTTGGAGGGAAACTTGATTCATTTCCCTCCATTTCCCCCCCCCCTTTTTCCCTCTCTTTTTTCCTATATAGCAGGCCCTCCAGCTGCATATTTAGGGTTACCAAAATTTCCCCCAAGCCTCTTGCATTCAATCTCTCTCTCTCTATATATTTCTAAGCTCCAAACCCTCAAGTCCTACACTCATTTCTTCACCAACCCATAGCCCCACCCTTCCATCCTCCATTCCAGCAGCTTGAGGTTGTTTTTCAGAGCCAAGGAGCCACCAAACTCAAGCCAAGGAGCTATCAAAGATTGGTCTTCAAGGGTGAGTCCCTATTCTCCTTTTTTGTGCTTTATTTTCTTCAATACATTAGCCACACTTTCTTGCTGTTTTGGGCTCCAACCCTAACTGGAACTAGGCTTATTTTGAGCTATTTTTCATGTTTTTTTAAGGGCCTCTCACTGTTTGAGGCCTCCTTGTTGCACTTGCTTCATTGCCTCCCTTGTATGCCATTTTCTTGTGTAGTATTTTTGGCCTATGTATAAATTGTTTTGAGGCATGTCATAAACTGTAAAGTGGCTTATTTTGAGCCCTTATTAAATGTTGTTGAGGGGCTCATCACTTTTTGAGACTTCTATCTTACACTTGCCTTTATATCCCTTTTTTGGCTCCATTTTTGCATGATTTATTAGCCTCTTGTGCTTCTGTTTTTGGGCTCTGGTCCAAACTTAAAACAGCCTTATTTTGACCCCCTCTTCATGTTTCATTAAGGGTCTTTTACTGTTTGAGGCATCCTTTTTGTACTTTGTTTTATAGCTCTCTTTTTGGCCTTGTTTTGCATAGTATTTTGAGCATGCTTGTGTACTGTTTTTGGCTCGGTCATAAACTGTAAAATGCCATGTTTTGGGCCCCTATTCAACATTGTTGAAGGGCCCTCAGCTTTTTGGGGCCAGCAGCTGTGACTTGCTTTATTACCTCTCTTTCGGGGCCATTTTTGCATGCTAGCTTAGCCCCATTTGTGTTCATTGTTTGGCCTCACCTAAAACTGTAAACATGCTTGTTTTGGGGCTGCATTGAATCTTTCTTCATACTTCATGTACAAATAATGCATTCTTGATGTAGCTACAAGTCATTTCATGTGCTTAATCTTCCATTTCGGGACCATTCCTTGCATCGGGTGCCAGGTTTTCATGATTCGGGGCTGTTTCGGGTCATATTTTAGCGCTGAAATTTGCATGCTAGTGTATCATATTTCATGCCTTGCCATGTCTTGTTAGAGTGGCATTCGGTGCCCTAGGGTCAATCCTCGGTTTGCGTGCATGCGTGCACGTACTTCGAGAGTCTCATTTTCATCTTATGGCTACCAATGTGAGTGTGGCTGAGGTCCACTCATGTTGGTGTAAGTCCATTATGCATTGTGTATGCCATTTTATTTCATAGCATTGCGTATGCTAGGTTGTATGTGAGCGCATTGTGTATGCCATGTTATCGGACACTGTGGCTCGAAAAACCAACTTCGTGATCGAACACCACTTCCAGTGCCTAACAGTCAGTTTTCGGGGCCCCAGGCTGCGCGTTTCGGCCCCCGAACCTTCATTTTGCATCGGTTTTGGTTCATTTTTGGCAGGGACCTCTGTTTCATTGCTAGGAAGGTCATAGAAGGATGGGAGGCCA
>NW_021026169.1:621612-658627 GCF_004153795.1 Camellia sinensis
TCGGACCCTCTGCGCGAGGGCATATTTAATAATGTGCGTGTGTGTGATGTATGTCTTCCAACCCCACGTCTCTTCCCTTTTATTTACCCGCTTATGATGGTTAGATTAGGGCATGTTTCAATTGCATACAGTATGATAGCATGTTTGCATTCATTCATCTTCTTTGCATGCACCGGGCTCGGCGCATCATTACTAACTGCATTGTTTTCAATTCCAAGTGTGAATACATGTTAGCGTAGTATTCATATGCGATGTTTAGATAGCCGAGCTCGCTATAGTTTGCATTTTTGCATGTGTTGCATTAAGCATTCTGTATAGTTAGGATCATGCATGGATTTCTAACCTTTTGGCTTGGAGTACTCAGTAAGTTTTATGCTTTAGCATCCTTGCATGCGTGTGAGTGCTGCCATGAATAGCATGCTTACCATTGAGGGCTATTTGCTTATGTGATATAACTGCCTGAATGCCTGTGGGTGAAGGTTGGGTTATTCGGATTTGGAACAAATCATCAACTATGTTTTAAGCCCACTAGATAGTGGCAAAACCACCTTTTCTAAGCCCACCCGAGGGTGGCAAAATCTGCATTTTAAGTCTACTTGCGATAGCAAACCATCTTTCAAAAACAAACATGAAATGTTTGTTCCAATTCAGGCGACCCAGTCTATACTTGTATGTTGTGCACATCACATAGTAATCTAGGCTAATAACTGGAATAAGACACACAATGTTTTCAAAACTTGATATCATGGTTAGTAGTAGAGGCCGATCTTTGATCGGGCGAGCGGGGGTGCTCACGAAGTGACCTTCCCCAATCGTACCCAAGTTCCCGAGCCGAGGCAACTTTGGTGATGACGGACAACGTGGCCTTAGGCAAACGAGTCAGGGTTTCCTAAATTCCCCAAAATTTTTTCCAAAATAAAACATTTAGGTGGCGACTCTATATCTGGCAAAGTAGTCCATGTTTGGCACTTCTTTCAAAATCTGTTTTCTCAAAACGATTTGCCGGATTTGGACTCTTTGGTTCAGATTTAGAACCGTGACAAATTGAGAGTCCTGAGCTGTAGTGAGCCCAATATCGAACGGAACGGGGGACTCATTCCTCCCGGGGCGTTCAGGGACGTCTACAGTATTAAACTTGAAATTGAAAATACAATGCAGTTAGTATGATGCGCCGAGCCCGGTGCATGCAAAACAGATGAATGAATGCAAACATGCTATCATACTGTATGCTAATTGAAACATGCCCTAATCTAACCATCATAAGCTGGTAAATAAAAGGGAGAAAGACGTGGGGTTGGAAGACATACATCACACACACGCACACTTATTACAACATTGCCCTCGCGCAGAGGATCCGAATAAATAATATACAGTCCTAAATAATTACAGTCCAAATATGTACAAAACCCTAATTAAATTACAAATTTAACTAAGAAAGCTATAAACTAGCATGCAAGCTAGGGACTGCCTTGACGCTGCTTCGGATGATGAATGATGCATGTCCGGGTTGCCTTGCGCGGAAATCCACTGCGATGCCCCAATTAGCCTCTGTTTTGCAATGATTTCTTGGAAAGCGCGCCAAGCCCCGGAACACGGCTGATTCTTGATTTGCTACAACAGAGAGCAGGAAAAGGGCATGGCAATGTATTTTCACAAATGTATGCATGCCTCGATCCTCATGCCACCAATCACGCATATCGATGCATAATGGCTGCGGAATCGAACTGCACGGCTCAATATGGAATGAATGTACATATAAACACAACAAAACCTAAACTTCATCATGGATAATCCGGAGTGTCGGTGACTGGGAATTGAGACACGTTCCGTCACTCGGAGTACGAAACGTACCTCGTTTCCCGTGCCTGGGCTAATTCCTATCCCAAGCACAATGTAATATGCATGATATGCATGAAATGCAACTAAGATACAACCTAACATACACAATGCTATGAAATGGCATACACGATGCACGAGGTAACATGGCATACACAATGCGCTAACATACAACCTAGCATACGCAATGCTATGAAATGGCATACACGATGCATAAATGGACTTACACTAACACAAGTGGACCTCAGCCACACTCACATAAGAGGCCATTAGATGAAAATGAGACACTTGAGATGCGTGCACGCATGCACGCAAACCGAAGACCGAACCTATAGCACAAAATGCCACTCTAACAAGACATGGCAAGGCCTGGAATATGGCATACTAGCATGAAAATTTCAGTAGCAAAACATGATGCAAAACAGCCCCGAAACACGGCAATATGGCGCCCGATGCATGAAATGAGACCCGAAATGCAAAACTAGGCACACGCAATGGCCTATAGCTATACAAAGCATGCACTATTTGATCATGAAGCATGAATACAGATTCAAGGAAGTCCCAAAACAAGCATGTTTACAGTTTTAAGCAAGACCAAACAGTGAACACAAATAGGGCTAAACCAATATGCAAAAATGGCCCTAAATGTGAGATAAAGAAGCAAGTCATGTCTGCTGGCCTCAAACAAGAGAGAGTCCTTCAACAATGTTGAAGAGAAACCCAAAACATGGTATTTTTCAGTTTATGATCAAACCCAAAACAGTGCACATGCAAGCCTAAAATACTATGCAAAATAAGGCCTAAAAAGAGGTTTAAACACAAAGAGCGATAAGGGAACCTCAAAAAGCAAAATACCCTTGATCAAACATGAAGAGGGGGTCAAAATAAGGCTATTTACAGTTCGGACCAGAGCCCAAAAATATAGGCACAAAGGGCTAACAAATCATGCAAAAATAAGGCCAAAAGAGGGATATAAAAGCAAGTGGAAAATGGAAGCCTCAAAAAGTGATGATCCCTTCAACAATGTTGAAGAAGGGCTCAAAATAAGCCACTTTACCGTTTATGACAGAGCTCAAAACAGTTTACATGTAGGCCAAAAAAATTACACAAGAAATAGGCACACAAGAGGGGTAATGAAGCAAGTGGTAGCTAGGGACCTTAAACATGGAAGGTCCCAAAAACAAACATGAAAAATACATCAAAACATGACTATTTTCAGTCAGGGTCGGAGCCCAAATATGCAAGCATGTATGGCTTAGAAAGGATACAAAAATAAGCTTAAAAAAGAGGAAATGTTGCTCACCCTTGAAGACCAAACTTTAGCAGCCTTTTGGCTTGACAAAAGGTGCCTCCAAAGCTCTGAGAAGGCCCTCCAAGCTGCTGGAATGGAGTGGTGGTGTGGTGTTAGGTGGTGGTGTGGAAATGAGTGTAGGACTTGAGAGGTTTGAAGCTTGGAAGTGTAGAGAGAGAGAGATACAATATGGGAGCTCAAAGGCAAATTTTCTAACCCCTAAACCAGAGCTGGGAGGCTGGTTTTATAGGCAAAAGAGGGGGAGAAAATTGGGGAAAATGGGGGGGAAATGAATTCAAGTTTTCTCCCAAAAAGTTGGCCCCCCGGATACAAAATCTGGGGGAAAAAGAGATGCATATTTGAAATGTACCTGCAGGAAGGAGCAAGGCCGGCTGGTTATTGAGGTTGCAGGTGGCCAACCAGCTCTCCCCATGGCCGGCCGGCCAAGGGTCAAAAGGGTCAATCATGATTAGTGGCCGGCCACCCCAGAAAGAGGGCCTCCCATGTGTGCACAACACAACCATGTAGTCAAAAACTGGAGAAAGTGAACCAGGAGAGAGAACAACCCACTTTTCAAAGGGGTTCAAAAGGTTCAAAAGCAATTACTAGTCGGCCACCAAATATTGGTGGCCTCCCAGATGTGTACATCACAAATATGGGGCTTAGGGTGCAAGAAAATGGCCCAAGGGTGGTCAACATTGGCTTTGAAGTGAGAAAAATCGTTCGACGGAGGGCGATGAAGGGATAAAGTTGGCTGACAAAACAATTACTGGCCTCCCATCCTTCTATGACCTTCCTAGCAATGAAACAGAGGCCCCTGCCAAAAACGAACCAAAACCCTTGGAAAATGAAGGTTCGGGGGCCAAAACGCGCAGCCGGGGGCCCCGAAAACTGACTGTTAGGCACCGGGAGTGGTGTTCGACCACGAAATTGGTCTTTTGAACCACAATGTCCCTAGAAAGGGAGCAAACAAGATGTATGCCAAAAATCGGGGCAAACGGAGGTGGTTAAGCGGTCCCGAACCGAGGCACACGGCCAACGGCTCCGAAAAACCGAAAACCGGGCTACAAACGGGCAAAATGGCCTACGACCACGAAACGTAGCCTACGGCCACTGAGAGATGATCTACGAGACCTCTCCCTCCCTTTGGGAAGAGAAAACAGAGAAAATAGATCCTGGTTCGCAAACCGAGGCAAAGCACAAAAAAGTCCGGAAGTCTGGAGGCAAGGCTTGCAGCCGAGACTCTGAAACCTCAGAACGAGCACAATATGCAACATCACCAAGCGCTCAATCGGTGACGTCTGAGTCTTAAGGTTGGTCAAAAATGGGGTGTCTACAGTCTATAAATAAATAAAATTCTGAGTTTTGTTTGTCACGCTGTGGCTTTTATTTTTGTAAATTTGAAAAGAATTGCTCAAATAAGGCTGGTGTATAAATTGTAGTGAAAATTGAGAAGTAGGGAGCCAAGTTAGCTTGTGAGAAAATTATGATGCAAAGGATGCTATCAATAAGAACGTTGCAATGTAAAGGTCTTAAAATGTGAAGTTTTAATGCGTGTTGTAAGAGTGTTGAGAAATGAAAGACTGGGTTGGGAAATAAAAGTTAAAAAATTTAAAGAATGTTCAAATGTGTGAAATCATGGACCTGGGCGAGCTATGCCTTAATCATAAAGTTGCAAGAATGGCCTTGGGCGAGCTCTTCATTCGGGTGGAGCCGTGATTAGCTCGGTCTGGCTGGGTCTTCAAGTAACTCAATTTGGCTGTGCTCTTTGTGCTCAGTTTGGCTGAGACTTTAAGTAACTCAATCTGGCCGAGCTCTTCGTGCTCAGTCTGGCTGAGGTTTTTCATGCTCAGTCTGGCTGAGGCTTTAAGTAACTCAGTCTGGCTGAGCTCTTCGTGCTCAATCTGGCTGAGGCTTTTCATGCTCAATCTAGCTGAGGCTTTAAGTGACTCAGTCTGGCTGAGATTTTTCATACTTAGTCTGGCTGAGGCTTTAAGTAACTCAGTCTAGCTGAGCTCTTCGTGCTCAGTCTGGCTGAGGTTTTTCGTGCTCAGTCTGGCTGAGGCTTTAAGTAACTCAGTCTGGTTGAGCTCTTCGTGCTCAGTCTGGCTGAGGCTTTTCATGCTCAGTCTAGCTGAGGCTTTAAGTAACTCAGTCTGGCTGAGTTCTTCGTGCTCAGTCTGACTGAGGCTTTTCATGCTCAGTCTAGCTGAGGCTTTAAGTGACTCAGTCTGGCTGAGGTTTTTCATGCTTAGTCTGGCTGAGGCTTTAAGTAACTCAGTCTGGCTGAGCTCTTCATGCTCAGTCTGGCTGAGGCTTTTCGTGCTCAGTTTGGCTGAGGCTTTAAGTAACTCGGTCTGGCTGAGTTCTTCGTGCTCAATCTGGCTAAGGGTTTTCATACTCAGTCTGGCTGAGGCTTTAAGTAACTCAATCTGGCTGGGGCTGCAATCAAAGCGTTATTGAAATACCACACATATAACTGAGATATAAGCTTGTTGTCATTCAAAGTGTAGCCCATTTGATCATAAATTTACACCATATGAGAAGATAATGAGAGCATTCAAGTGCGTAGATTGTCAAAAAGAACATACAACAATTGATCAATACAAAAATACAGTTTTTATTGAAAATAACGCTTCAAATGCTCGGCGTTCCATGGATAGGGGAGGTCTCGGCCTTCCATGTCCTGAAGCCGATAAGTACCCAGACGAGGTCTGGCTTTAACGACATAAGGTCCCTCTCACTTGGTTGCTAGCTTGCCCTCAGCCGGATTTTTGGTGGCAAGAGTTCCTTCCCGCAAAACAAGGTCCCCAACGGAGAACTCCCTCGGGCGGACTTTGCAGTTGTAGTGTGTTCTCATTTTTTGTTGGTATGAGGCCCGTCTGACAACAGTAGTCTCTCAGAGCTTTTCAATTAGGTCCAGGTCGGCTCGACGCAGCTCTTCAATGAGTTTTGGATTTTGGTGCGGAACCCTTGGGGTAGGCAGAACGATTTAGACTTGGATGACCGCCTCATCGCCGTATGTTAAGCGAAAGGGGGTCTCCCCAGTGGGGGTTCGGGCTGTAGTGCGGTACGCCTAGAGTACATTTGGTAATTCCTCATCCTAGAGCCCCTTAGCAGCTTCCAGCTTAGTTTTGATGATCTTCAGAAGAGAGCGGTTGGTAACCTTAACTTGGCCATTGGCTTGGGGATGACCGGGGGAAGAGAAACATGGTTGGATTTGAAGTTTGGCACAAAATTTCCTGAACTTGGCATTGTCAAATTGTTTGCCGTTGTCAGAGATGATGGCTTAGGGGATGCCAAAGTGGCACACGATCGACTTCCAGATGAATCTGGTTGTGTTCCGCTCAGTGATTGTGGCAAGGGGTTCCGTCTCCACCCATTTAGTGAAGTAATCAATGGCGACAATTGCGAATTTGGTTTGGCCTCGGCCAGTGGGCAATGGGCCAACTAGATCGATCCCCCATTTGGCAAATGGGTAAGGGCTGCAAAGTGTGATCAATTCTATAGGAGGAGCATGAGAGATGTTGGCAAAACGTTGGCACTTATCACATTTAAGCACGAATTCAGCGGCATCTTGGCTGAGAGTAGGCCAGAAGTAACCAGTGTGGAGTATTTTGTAGGCTAGTGACCTGGCACCTGAATGATTGCCACATACACCCTCATGAACTTCTCTCATCACGTAGGTCGCTTGAGCAGGATTGAGGCATATCAGGTATGGGCGTGAAAAGTCGCGTTTGTATAAGAGACCACTGATAAGAATATAGTTGGACGACCGGGCCCTGACTTTGGCGGCCTGGTGTTTGTCATCTGGCAGTTCGCCCTTTGTCAAAATAGAAAGATGTCGGCCACCCATGGAATAGGTTCGTTTTAGAGGAAATGGGCTTGCTACTGGTTTAGGGAAATTGCAGGGTGAGCCAGATATTCGAGGTAGACACCATGGCTGAGGTCTGACTGGTCGGCAGAAGCTAATTGAGTCATTTCATCTGCCATGGCATTTTCCATTCGACAAATGTGCTTGATGTGGAAATTATTGAAGAGGCGAGCAAGGGGGAGTGCAATATCCCTGTATGCCCGCGTTGTGTCTTCCTTGGCATTGAATTCCCCCGTGATTTGTCCGACGATGAGCTAGGAATCGCTGAACACTTGGATATGGTCGACACCAATGTCTCTGGCGAGGCAGAGACCTACGATGAGTGCCTCATATTCGGCCTCATTATTACTTGCGGTGAACAAGAAACAGAGAGCACACTTGAAATAACCACCTTCGGGAGCGGTGAGGATGAGACCAACCCCACTGCCTTCTTTGCAGGATGATCCGTCGACGTTGAGGGTCTAAGAGTGGGGGTCTTCTGCCTCAGTCTGGGGTCACGGAGGTGGTAGGACCGTGGTTGGAGTGAGATTAGTGAATTTCAGGATAAAATCGACGCCAGCCTGCCCTTTGATCGCCGTTCGAGGTCTGTAGGAGATGTCAAACTGGCTGAGCTCGACTGACCATTGCATAAGTCGGCCAAGCAACTCTGGTTGTTGCATTATTTTCTTCAATGGTTGGTCAGTGAAGACGACAATAGGGTGGGCCTAGAAGTAAGGTCAGAGTCATTTTGAGGCTATGACCAAGGCTAAGGCCATTTTTTCAAGCAATGGGTAGTTCTGCTCTGCTCCCCTGAGAGCCCGACTGATGTAGTAGACCAGTCGTTGGACAGAGTTGTCTTCCCTGATGAGTGCTGCACTGAGTGCGGTGTTTGACACGGCTAAATAGAGGAAGAGGGGTTCGCTCGAGATTTCCTGAGAAATGAGGGGGGGTTGGCCATGCACTGTTTCAACTGCTGAAAGGCCTCTTCGGATTCTGCCGTCCAGTCAAAAGTTTGCCAAAGAACTTTGAAGAAGGGGAGGCACTTGTTCGTTGCGCGGGAAATGAAGCGGTTGAGGGCAGCAACTCAACCAGTAAGCCTCTGAACCTCCTTAATCATTCTGGGTGACTGCATTTCAATTAAGGCCTTGATCTTTTCGGGGTTAGCTTCGATGCCTCGTTGACTGACCATGAAAACCAAAAACTTCCCAGATCCCACGCCGAAGGCGCATTTCTCCGGATTGAGCTTCATTTGATATTTTTGTAGGGTGCCGAAGGTCTCTCAGAGGTCGGCCAGATGATCAGTGGAGAGCTTGCTCTTGACTAGCATGTCGTCGACATATACTTCCATGTTCCGGCCTACCTGATGATGAAAGACGGCGTTGACCAACCGTTGGTAAGTGGCCCCAGCATTTTGCAACCCAAACGGCATGACACAATAATGATAAGTTCCCCGGTCGGTGATGAAGGAGGTATGCTCCCGGTCAGACAAGTGCATCAGAATTTGGTTGTATCCAGAGAATGCATCCATGAAGCTGAGCATTTGATGGCCGGCCATGGCGTCAACGAGCAGATCTATGCGAAGAAGGGGATAACTGTCTTTGGGGCAAGCTCGGTTAAGGTCTGAGTAGTCGACACATAGTCGCCATTTACCATTGTTTTTACGAACCAAGACCACATTTGATAGCCATCTGGGGTAGTCCACATTTTTGATAAATTATGCCTGAAGAAGCTTATCTACTTCGGAGGCGATAGGAGTGTTTCGCTCCAGGTGAAAGATGCGCTGCTTCTGGCGGAATGGTCGAAAGTGGGGCGCAATGCTAAGACGATGGGTTATGAAGGAGGGGTCAATACCCAGCATGTCTGAGTGGGACCAGGCAAATACGTCGTTGTGCTCAATCAGGAGGGCAGTAAGGTCAGCTTTTGCTTAGGAAGATAGTTGGCTGCTGATTTTGGCAGTTTTTGTCAGGCTGGTGGGGTCGATGGGGACCTCAACAAGCTCTTCCATTGGTTCCCCTCTGACCAGCTTGTCCTCGTCTCTGACGTCAAGCCCTTCAATGATCATAGCCTCCTTTCTCTTGACCTCTTTAAGTGAGGTGACGTAACATTCCCTGCCCACGGTCTGCTCTCCTCTTACTGTGCTGACTCCCAGGTCAGTGGGGAACTTGATGGCAAGATGGAAAATGGATGTGATAGCTTGGAAAACATTTAGGGCGGTGCGGTCGAGGATGATATTGTAAGCAGAGGGACAGTCGACTACGAGGAAGGTGAGTAACTTTGTGGTCTGCCGTAGGTATTCCCTGATTGTGATGGGAAGATCGATGGAGCCGATGGAGGTCACTAGATCTTTAGTGAAACTGACTAATGGGGCTTGGAGAGGGAATAAACTTTCCTCCCCTATCTTGAGCTGGCGAAAGCAATTCAGAAAGATGATATCTGAAGAACTGTCGTTGTTGACGAGAACCCGTCTGACCTTGTAGTTGGAGAGGAGGGTCGAAATGACGAGAGGGTCGTCATGGGGGTAAGGGATGCCTGTGCAGTCGGCGTCCGTAAAGGTGATAGGCTCCGTCCACTGCTTGGGGTGTTTGGAGGGTTGGTCCAATGTAACAACTTCTTTGACTGAGCCCTGCCTTATTTTTCTGAGTTCTGCCCGCTGAGCCGAGTGGGATGGTCTACCACAAGCAAGTCCGTCGAAAATAACTCTAATTTCTCCAATAGGGGGGGCGGGGTTACCTTGTGCCCGAGGTTGCTGTGGAGGGCGATCATGACCTTGGTTAGGTTGTGCTGGTTGCCGGGGAGGGGTGCGCTGACGGTTGGTTCTGATGGGTTCAGTCCTTTGCCTCTGATGAGGGCGAGTTATCGTGAATCGACTGAGACATCCCTGGCGTATCAAGCCCTCGACCTGATCTTTGAGGTTAACACACTCCTCGGTATTATGGTCGTGGTCCTGGTGAAAACGGCAGTATTTGGACTGGTCTCGCCGATTGGAAGGAGACCATGACGGTTGGGGCCATTTTAGGGGGTAGTCTCGTTGGATCTGATTAAGGGCTTGTTCCATGAGGGAATTGAGGGGTGTGTACCATTCGAACCGGCCGTGCGGTCGGGTTGGTGCCGACCGGTCGGCTCAGGGGGGTCGGTCGGTATACTGAGGTGTTTGGTTATTGTACTGGGTGTTTCTGGTTTCTAACTCCTTTCTCTTCTCTCTGCGGGTCGGGTTTTTGGCTGTAGGATCTTAGCGAGCGACTAGGGAATCTTCGGCGTTCATGTATTTTTGGGCTTTGAAAAGTAGGGTTGCCATGGAAGTCGGGGGGTTTTTGGAGAGGGAGAAAAGGAAATCAGATGATCGTAGGCTGGCCATGAACGCCGTGAGGATGACCTTGTCATCGTTTTCCGCCATCTGCAGGGCATCGGTGTTGAAGCGGGTGACAAAGCTGTGCAGCGACTCCCCCTCAGTCTCACGGATGTTGAGGAGCTGGGTTGCCGGACGCCGCTGGTGCTGGGCTCCAATAAAATGGCTAAAAAATGAGTCATTGAGGTGCTGGAAAGTGGAAACTGAGTCTGCCGGCAGTTGACTAAACCAAAGTCGAGCCGACCCCTTGAGTGTTACGGCGAAAGCCCGACACATGATTTTATCGGGGAATGCATGGAGGATCATGAGGGTTCTGTAGGTCTCCAAGTAATCGACTGGGTCCGATGTACCATCGAAAGAGTCGATCGTAGGCATTTTAAACTTGGGGGGTAGTGGTTTGTCCCTGATGGAGGCAATGAATGGGGAGTTGGCTGTAGTAGATGGTTTATGTTGTATGTTCTGCATGACTCCTTGGAGTTGGAGCTTCATGGCTCGGAGTTCTGCATCCCAAAAAGGAATGTTGTCATCACTAGAAAACAACGGGGGCTGGACGCTACTGGCCTCTCCTTCAGGGGTTGGTGCCGGGACCGATGGATGCGGGGCTTGGGGTGGCGGATTTATATCTGGGGGAGGGGGTCGCAAGCCTTCCAAGTTGGGTGGATAGGGCTGCTGGATAGTATGGCTCGGGGCTCCTTCTTGGTTGGGTGGAATATCTGGAGGTGGTGGAGGAGGCATGGGAAGGTTTCTTTGGAGTAGAGCATTAATCAAAGCTTGGTTTTGCTCGGCCAGGCGGTTAATGCTGTTGGTGAGCTCGGTAAAATATTGCGGTGGGTTGTTAAGATTGGGACGGTCGGCTTGGTGGTCGGCAACATTGTGGTGAGAAGCCATGGATCTAGTTGTGACCATCCACCTTCGCAGGTGGTAAGAATGGGTTACTGGGCAAGGGTCTCCGGTGACAATGAGCACAACTGCCGCGTGGAGCAAATGGTTCCCACAGACGGCGCCAACTGATAATGCAACGTGTTCCAGATGGAACGGGTCGGACTGATCCACGCTTCCCGAACCAGTGTCCGAGATACCAAGCACACAGTGGAACCTGCACAATAGTTCAACGGGGAACAGGGAGTCCCCTAGCGAACCCTCCGATGAGCAAGTTAGAAAAAGAGATGGATTGTAGAGAGATTAGAAATAGAAAAGTTTAACCTTTTTCTTGTCTTCGACGTCTGCTTATATCCTCTGGTAATCATTTCGTTATCCCTTCCGACCTGCCGTCATGGCCGAAAGTTTATGCTCTAGCTTGCCTTGTTCATTGTGAGGCCGTTCTGTCTAGACATGGAGGGCTTATCGCAATAAATGCTGTAAGGACCTTCGTTAATGGCTGATGTGCAGTACAATAACTTTGTAGGATCTTTGTCTGCTTATGTGGCTCGTCCTTCACTTGCCACGTGTCTAGGTGCATTGGTTCTTGATGCCATATTGAGCTCCAACAATGCTGGACTTTAGTATTTAAATTATGTATTGGGCCCTAAGTGATGGGTTATAACCTTTATGGGCTTGTCTGTGTCAAATCTCATTTAGAAAAACCTATTAGAATGGTAGAATGAAATGAAGCAAATTTCTTAATCTTGCATGTGCATTCTTGGAATTATCATCATTTTTCCGCCTGAGTTGGATGTGGCAGTTAACTTTTTGAATTTGTCACCACCTTTCCAAGAGTGACGGAAGTACATAATTAATACTTTTTTTTAATTATTAGAATATATTTAAGTACATATTTGAAATCCCTTCAAGATGGCATCAACTTTGTAGAAATCAATCTTGTTTTAGACACGAATTTGTATGATTTTGAACATACATGAATTTGTATTATTAATCTCTCAATTAATAATAAATATCACTCTATTCCATTTATCTATAAACATGTTCATATTGACACCCTTAACAATAAAATCATATACATACACCCCTGTTGAAAGTTATTTTGAGGGGGTAAAAGTAAAAAAATTTATGATTGAAAGGGATAAAATGTATGTGTCCATAGATGAGGGGCTACATTAATTTTTATTTTTGTTTTTGTTTTGTATAATTAGATACATAATATTTTATTATTTATTTTTATTATTTTCTTAATAACTATTTTCAAATAAGGAACCAATTATGATTATCCACATATGTAGTGGGACAAAACGGTGACATAAAGTATTTCTCGGTATGTTATTATGATTTTACATGGATTAAAATTAGGTTTGATCATGCAAATATAGGAGTTTGTTTAGTTTAATTTTTGATTTTTTTTTTTTTATTGTAGTGAACTTTTGTTTTTATTTATATTTTAGTCATTTTTTAATTTTTGAATGTGCCTAAAAAATAAATTGTTTATGCAGAAATTTATTAAAAAATATGAAAATGTGTCATTTTTATATTTTTATTTATTCGTCATGAATTTCTTTTAAACTTTTTCACAAATATTTTAATTTTTAATTACATCTGGATTAAGTGCAAGTTTTATTTAAAATATAAAAGGTTCATTAAAAACAAAAATTTTAAAAATTGTATTTTAAGTTTAAAAACCAAACAAGGTGCGAGCCTTTTCGGCACTTTGTCCTTGCGAGTCGATCAGATTGGGATTAGATGCACGCTTGCTTTGAGGTTTGATACACTTGGATTGGAAGGAGATTACAACGGTTAGAAGATGTGATCTAACTTACACCATATTATTATTTTGTTTGCCTAACAAAGATAAAAATATCTATGTGCACAGAAATGCAACTAAACACAAAATGTACAAATGTGAGATAAATATTCATAAATATAGATGTAAATATATTAACAATTACAGATATAAATATTTCTTTATCTCATATATGTATATTCTGTGTCTGTTTCTTTCTATGCATGTAGTTTGGCTAAAAAAAATATTAAAACCTCAATTTCATAAAATAATAATAAAATTTGATTAATTCAATATGCACCAATTAGTACACTAACTAGTGTACTTGTTAGGTTTTTATTCTTGGCAACCCCGTTTGACAAAACTCCTTTAAGTTGTATTTGTTTTCGCATTTTTTATTTTAGTGATGCTATGAGTGTTTAGATGCGAATCCAACCTGAATTGTGCCCTGTAGAGAAATTTGTGATGTTAATGCTTTCAAGATTGACACTTCGTTGATTATGACAGGGATCGAGCTACCCGGTCAGCTCGCGGGGGTACGGCGCACGGCAGGGTTGAGGGGCAGCGCCCCCGAAACAAAATGCAAAATTGCATTCAAAGTTGCATGTCCGCCCTTGCTCGCTCGAGTGAAGACTACGTCTAGTAAAAAACCTGAAAGAGATGAATGTGTGCTCGAGCGAAGCCACTTATGGAAAACACGCGTTTTTGGTTCCTCGCTCGACCGAGAGAGTCTTCGCTCGAGTGAGCATCGCGATTCAGATTTCTATAAGTACGGGTTTTTGTCAGATTTTAGGATTACTCCTCCAGATCTTCTTCTTGGATATTAAGGTTTATATCTGGGGATATTTTGCTAGTTTTCTTTGATGTTTTGATTGAGTATTCAACTCATGGTTTAAAGAGTATACATCAAAGGATTATTTTTTTGTTCTACACAAAAGAGAGAGTTGTTCTTCGGTGGATTCTGAAGAATTCGAGCCTAAAGCTTTGGTGGATTCTGGAGTGGCTCATCGTCAAGACAATTCCGAGGTGAAGATGGGGTTGGAAGAGACACATAAAGGTTGGTTCAATTCGGGCGTGGATTTGCTAGGTAATTAAGAGTATACCTGTGTAATTCCTTTATATCTTCTTAGTGGATTGTTTTGTGGCTGTTGCCCGTGGTTTTTTTTTCACAATTGGAGGTGTCCAATTGTTGTTTTTTCACGTAAAATCATTGTGTCGATTTGTCTTAATTGTTTGATTGGGATTGTTGTTTACTGTTTAAAATTGATACATAATCACAAATCAACATCTAGGGGATTTCTAGATTTTTCAATTGGTATCAGAGCAGGTCGTTCTATTTTTTTTTTTTTTTTTTTTGTTTTACAAATCTATTAAAGTGAGATCTTGTTTGATTTGTGATAATGGATACAATTCATGAGGGAAATTCTATGGTTCGACCACCCCTACTTGACAGATCCAATTATTCTTTTTGGAAAGCTCGGATGAGATCCTTTTTAAAATCTATTGATGAAAAAGTTTGGCAATCTGTCATGTATGGGTGGACTGAACCAAAGATGACCGTTGATGGAGTAACTTTCCCCAAACCAATTGATAAGTGGAACACTATTGATTACCAAAATAGTAGCTGGAATAGTAAAGCTATCAATTCTCTTTTTTGCGCTGTCACACCTGAAGAGTTTAGTCGTATTTGCAATTGTGAAGTCGCAAAAGAGGCTTGGGATATCTTACAAACTATTCACGAGGACACTCCTTCTGTTAAACGCTCAAAACTTCAAAGGCTCACGTCTAGTTTCGAAAACCTTTCAATGAAAGATAGTGAGACCTTTGATGAATTTTATGCGAAGTTGAGTGACACTGTAAATTCCAGCTTCAATTTAGGTGAAAAAATACCAGAATCCAAAGTTGTTGAAAAATTTTGAGATTCTTGCCCGATCGGTTCCAATCAAAAGTTACAGCTATTGAGGAGGCTCAAGATGTTGATAACCTCAAGCTAGATCATTTGGTTGGAAATCTCCAAACTTATGAGGCACATAGAAATTTCAAAAAGAAACAAAAAGATACTGTTGCTTATAGTAGTGCTCATAGAGTTGGAGAAGATTCTGATGAAGATTGTGAGATAGATTCCAAGATTACGGCTGCTTTTGTTAAACAATTTAAAAAATCATTTTTGAAAAAGAATCCTAATCTTTTGGAATCTACTCATACTCATAAATCTAAAGGCAAAGATAAACTCAAAATTAATTCTATAGCCAAGAAGGAGAAAGGAAAGATAGAAGGGAACTCTGAAAGAGTCTAATGCTATGAATGCCAAGGATTTGGCCACTTTGCTTCAAAATGCCCCACTCGTTTGAGGAAGAAGAAAGCTCTCGCTATCACTTGGGATGATGAATCAGAATTTGATGAAGATGAAAGTGACAATGAAGATCAAGGTGAAGAGGGACATAAACAATTCCTTGCTTTCATGGCGGCCTTTGAAACTAAAAGACGAATAGAGTATCCGAAGAGGTCGGTTGAGAATGTCACTGATGATGAATTTTCGAAAAGTGATGATGAAGAGCTTGAGCAAGCTTATGAAAAGTTGTATAAGGAGTCTCTTAACTTATTGAAATTGAATGACAAACTCACTACGAAACTCAAAGCATGTGAAAGTGAGACTGTCAAATTAAAGAAAGAGATTTCTGAGGCTAAGAACGATGCCCTTAAGATTTCTAATGATTGACAAGCTCTTTGTGCAAAACTCTTGACTTGTGAGACAGAGAAGAATGAACTACAGCAAATCTATGCAACATATGAAGAAAAGATTGAAACTCTCGAGATGTCTCAGGTTGCTTTGGAAGAACTACTGATCAAAAAAGAGGAAGAACTCCAGTGTGCTATGGCTACCATTGGTCTTTGGAATAGAAGATCAAAGACTTTGGACAATATCATTGGGTCTCTACAAATTTGTTCTGACAAGAGTGGCATTGGCTTTGGTGGTAAGAAAGAGCAAAAGCAGAGTGCTTCCACATCTCATGATACAAGAACTCAAGGAAAGGGAGAACAAAAAATTCAACATAAGGATGGACTTCTGAAACTTCCTAGAGTTGGTAAGGTAAAAGAAAAGAAGGTACACCCTGTACACCCTGTTTTTATTGTCATCATTGTGGTATGCATGGTCATATTCGCCCTTATTGTTATAAGTTGCATGGGAGAGTGTCTCATAAAGATGGAAGAAATTCTAACATCTCATGGGGTAAGAGACACTTCATTGGTAGTAATGAGGTTAAGGTTCATATTAGACCTCGTTATTTTGATTTGCTTGAGACTAAATGTGAACATAGGTTTTGTTTGTCTAGACCTAGCTATAGGAAGTTGGAAACCAAGTCGAGACGGGTTCCCATTGAAGGGGAAGGGAACCACAACGTCAAGACACCATCCAAGAACCGCAATTCTCACAACTTTGTTCATACTAAAGCGGTTTGAGTGCGAAAACTTGACTTGTGTTAATTCTTTTTAGTTTTTAGGTTTCTGTGTGTTTTTTTTCTTTTCGAGTCACTTAATGTGTGCATGTTCATTTTCTGTCTTGCTTTGTTTAGAAAAAGAAAATAATAATAATAATAAAAAAAACACAAAAAGATTTTCTTAGTATGGTTTTGCAAGCTTAAAATTTTTGAGTGGTCCTTGGTGCATATTGGAATTGATAAGAATATATGTAGACACCCCATTTTTGACCGTCCTCAAGACTTGGACGTCATCGTTTGAACATTCGATGATCATCCCTGTTCGTGTTCGTCTTGAGTTCTCGAAGGTTTCGGCTACGCGCCTTACCTCAAGACCTCTCGACTTGTTTGTTTCGCGTTTGGTTTTACATCAAACACTTATTATTTTGCTTCTGAGGGTGGGAAATAGCTTGTAGGCTATCCCCACACCTCACCGGTCATGGCTTGAGGCCACCGGCCTTGTTTCCTTGCCACCGACCACTAGTGATGGCCAGTCGGCACTGTTGTGGTCGGTCGGCACATTTTGTGGTCGGTCGGCCAACTTTGTTGGCCGATTAGCCACTTTTTCTGGCTGAGACCTTTTCTTGAGGGGGGTTTGAACCTTGTGAACCCCCTGTTTTAGCTTCTTGAGAAAGCTTGAACCTTTTGAACTCTTGGTTTTAGCTTCTTGAGGAAGCTTGACCTTTTGAACTTTTTTAGCTTCTCCAAGAAGCTTGAACCTTTTGACCCTTTTTTAGCTTCTCCAAGAAGCTTGACCCTTTTTTAGCTTCTTGAAGAAGCTTGAACCTCTTGACCCTTTCGCCTAGCTTCTCTAAGAAACTTGGCCCTTTTGCTCCAAGCTTCTAAGAGAAGCTTTGCCCCCTTGGTTTCTCTATAAAAAGAGGGCCTCTCCTCCCCTTTAGGGGGTTAGAAAAATCTGATATATAGGATATATATATCACTCCCTCTCTATATCTCACTCTCTTTCTACATTTGTGTGGGTTAGAGGGTTCAAAAGGGTCTAGTTCTTGCACATTTACACTACAACTCTTGGCCTAACACCTCCATCATCAACCTAAGGAGCTTGGAGGCCATTTTCAGAGGCTAAGGGACTATTTTTTGGACCAAGAGGCTGCTGTCCCCTTTTGGCTACAAAGGTAACTCCTTTTCCCTCTTTATTCCCCGTTTTTGCACACACCTTTAGCCTATCTTGCTTGCTGTTTTGAGCTTTGTGTATAACATAAATTTTTTTTTTTTTTTTGTGTTTAAGATACTTCATTAAGGTCACTTTTGTGTTTGGGGTCGTTTACCCCCTCTTAGGCCTTGTTTGGCCTCACTTTTGTGTGTTTTTGGTGAGCTTCGGGACCACCTTGTTTGGGCCTCCTTACCACTGAAATCTTGAGGGATTTCAGCGGTGAGGATGGTGGTTTGAGGTCCTAAGAAGGAGAGGGCCATCCCCTCTCCTTATTGTCTTGATTACTTGCATTTTTGGCCTTACAAAGGAGCTCCTATTTGCAATCTTCCAAACTTTATTTCCAGCATTTTTCAGTGGGTTTTAGGACCCCCATAAGTCATTTCCAGATCTGGTTTTGCCATGTTAAGTGTCCTTGTTGCATGTGTAGAGTAACCCTCTTATTGGTCTTTCAAAGGAACACATCTTTCTTGCATGCATAGACCTTGTTTCCATGGGTTTTTGGGGCTTATTTGACATACCATGTTACTGTTTTTAGCTGGTTTGATGAGCTCTAACATGCTTCATATAGGTGTAGTGTAAACCATGCTTACTAGCCTATATTGCATGTTGTTTTGGCCAAGCATGCTAGCTTATTTTGGCTACATTTCATACATGTTTTAGCATTATTTTGGGCTGTATAGGGACTGTTTGGGGCTGGTTTCATTATTCGAGCATCGCTTTGCATGTTTATAGTGTATTGCATTTCACTAGCTTTAGTGCTTGAGTCCTTAACAATGCATTACATGAGTGTTTGCATGCTTTTGAGTCATTTTGGAGTCATTTGGCATGCCATTTCAGATCTGGAACATGCACCATTGTATGCCATATTCCCTCCTTGCCATGCTTTGGTAGAGTTGCATTTTTGTGCCTTAAGCTTGGTTAATGCATTGTGCATGCATTCTATGTATTTTGTTGCCTCACTTGCATCATTATGGCCACTGATTTTGGCATGCTTGCGAGCTATCCATGTTAGTTTCAGTCCATCATCGCATGTTGTTGCATGCCATATTTGTTTACATGTTTAGGTTGTGTGCCTATTGCATATTAAATGCATTGCATAATCATGTTGCATTAGCCTTGCTTGCATGCTTAGGTTGCTTTGCATTGTGCATGCATCCCTTGCCTCTTGATTAAGCATGATAGAGGTTGGGGCCTTTGATGTGTTTGTTTTGTGCATTTCATTCCATATTGAAATTGCACACTTTGACTCTTTGGGCCATCACGCATTGAAATGCGTGATTGGTGGTCCGAGAATCGAGTACCATGCCCCTTTGAGTCATAAACATGATAAGGGGTGTGGTGGTGCACACATTTGCTTGAAATGCATTGCCATGCCTTGTTTTGCTCTCTGCTGTTGTCAAAACAGGTTCTGCAGGAAGAATTGGCCGGTCGACTACATACAGTGTCGACCGACCATGTATTGCTAGCCGAGAGCCACACCAGTGGTCGATGACCACATCCCCTTAGCCAGTGATCATTTACCTTGGCCGGTGGCACTTCACAATGTGTAGAGAGCATACCTTGGGACTTGTGTAGCCTCCAGAGGAGCAGAGCATGGTAAATAGAGCCAGCTTGTGCATGGCAATGGATTTCCGGGCGAAGCCAATCCAAGCTTGCATGCATCCCTCTTCCCGAGGCCATTTTACTGCTTTAAATAGTTTAATTAATTTGTTAATTAGTTAAGGGTTTGTAATATTTAATTAGCTTGTAGGTTAGTAAATTTGCATATTCTTCGGACCCTTCGAGCGAGGACAATTGTGTAATAAGTGTGCGTGAGTGTGTGTATGTCTTCCAACCCCACGTCTTTCTTTCTTTTTATTTACTAGCTTTCGATGGTTAGTCTAGGGCATGTTTCAATTAGCATACAGTATGATAGCATGTTTGCATCCATTCATTCGTTTTGCATGCACCGGGCTCGGCGCATCATTCTAACTGTATTTGTACTTCAATTCCAAATTGAATACGTGTTAGTTGTAGCATCTCACATGTCATTATAGATTAACCAAGCCTATCTTAGTTGCATTTTGCATGTGTTGCATTAGCCATCTTAACATGAACTAGGATCATGCATATGATTACTAACTAGTTTCTGTTTTGGCTCGGAGTACTCGGTAAGTTCTTATGCTTTAGCATCCTTGCATGCGTGTGAGTGTTGCCATGACAGCATGCTTACCATGTGGCTAGATGCTTATGTGATATGAACTGCCTGAATGCCTGTGGGTGAATGTTGGATTGCTTGAGTTGGAACAACTCATCAAAATCCATGTTTTAGCCTACTCGGGAGTAGCAAATTTCAAAACATTTTCCAAACAAACGGATATGCGATGCTTTGTTCCAAATTAGGCGATCTAGTCTATACTTGTTTGTTGTGTGCATAATATAGTAATTCTAGGCTAATAACCGGAATAGGAATACATAATGCTTTCAAAACAAGATATCACAGTTAGTAGAGGCCAATCTTGGATCGGGCGAGAGGGGGTGCTCATAACTAACCTTCCCCAATCGTACCTAAGTTCCCGAGCCGAGGTAACTTTGGTGATGACGGACACGTGGCCTTAGGCAAACGAGTCAAGGTTTCCTAAATTCCCCCATAAAAATATTTAGGTGACGACTCTGTATCTGGAAAAGCAGTCCATGTTTGGCACTTCTTTCTAAAAGTCTATTTTCCAAAACGATTTGCCGGATTTGGACTCTTTGGTTCAGATTAAGAACCGCGACAATTCGAGAGTCCGAACTGTAGTGAGCCCAAATGAACAGAACGGGACTCATCCTCCCGGGGCGTTCGGGGACGTCTACAGTTTCTGGCGACTCTGCTGGGGAGTTAGAGAGCTTGACTCGAACTTGTGATATCCTATTTTGATTTCACTTATGTGTTTCTTTGCATTGCATGTGCATTGGTGCGCCTAGGACACCGTGTTTGCCATCTGTCATTCCTGAACGGTTTTCCGGAGGCTTGTCTTGTCAATGCATGACCATAAGGCTGATCGGTTATGGGCTCTGACAGTATGGGAACACAAACCTCGGTTTTTACCGGGGCACCCTTTTGACCATTCGACCTAGTGCATATTCGGAATTCATAGTGACCATTCCAAGCTAGGACAGGTTGCTTACCCGATTATAGGTTGTTTGAAACTGCTGCGTGCGTAGTGAAACCCTAGCTCCTGACAAAATAGGACAAGGAAACCCTACCCCAACATAGGGGTGTCTTGGCTCTCATTTGTTGCTATGTGCTTATAGAGTGTATCTCTACAGGGAATGCGCATAACAGTTTGCAAGTCTGAGTAACAGGCCTGCGGGCATCACTATCAGTATTTGGGGAATCAGTTTTACCTGAGGGTATCAGTTTACAGGCAGAATTTTGGGCAGAATTCTATCGGGGCCAGTCATTCAGCTTTGCTCATATGGGTTATGGTGAAATCAGGCTGAGATGCTCTCTGTTTTCCCTTTTGCTAGGTAGTCTTGGAACCATAGCTTCAGAAGGTTCCGATATCCCCTGAGGTTCATCGGACTTGTGCTAATAGACTTTGTCAGGTCAAAGATTCAGTTCAAGGGCAATCAGTGTTCCTTTGCCAGAGGCAGAGTAAAAGGCCAGTCAGGCACAGATCATCAGTTTAACAGTCTTCGGATTAGCAGTCATTATCCATCTCACCTGTGTGCGGTTGGGTTGAGATATCTGCTTTTACCACAGAGACAGATATACCGATAGATCAGTTAGATCAGGGCAGTATGGCGGGAATGGAATAGATGGTGCGCCAACTCCAAGATAGTATGAAAGCCATGCAGCAAGACGCTGTCCATCAAGCAGAATTCGCCAAGCAACAAGCTGTGGTCATAGCCCAACATGCAGAGACAATTGCAAGGTTAGAGTAGCAAATTGGAGTATCTACTTCACACCGGGCTCCTCCCCCACCAAGAGTTCCAACACTCGGGGAGACAGCTAATGTGCAGGAAGATACGGACATTCCGACAGGGCCAGCTCCGCCCCCGGTTCTACCCCAGCTATCTAAAACACCCACCAACCTACCAGACCCCCCCTTTGATATCGAGACAGACCCCACAGCATTGAAAGTGAGCAATCTTGAGAAATTGTTCAAGAAGTCCCAGGGGGCCCACTCCATTCCTGACATTGAAGATGGGTATACAGACTCGGCTGTGACGCTGCCGGACAGATTTAAGATGCTGCACATCGACCACTTTGATGGATCTGGGGATCCCATGGTACATTTGTGGCTGTTTTCGGACATACTAAGGCCGATGGGCCTCACCAGATTATAGAAGCTATCATTGTTTGGCCGGATCCTGTCTGGGATAACCGCAATCTGGTATGCAAAATTGAAGAACTCTGTGAAACAGAATTGGGAAGAGATGGCTGAGGCCTTCAGTGATCAATACTCCTACAACGCACAGATTGAGGTCACAACTCGTGATCTTGAAGTCATCCGCCAAGAGCCAAAGGAGGGTTTTTCAGAGTTTGTGGCCCGCTGGAGGGCCAAGGCCTCAATGATGACCATTAGGCCAACGGATAAGGATTAAATACGGATGGTTGTGTGCAACCTCCAGTCCAAACTAATGCAGAAAATGATCGTACTCCCCTTCCCTACCTTTTCAGATTTGCATGAGATGGGAGTACAGATCGACAACACTATGAAGCAGGGCCTCATTGACCAGGAAAAGGAGCAGCCTAGGAGGGCATTTTCCCGCAATTCAAGTGCGACCACCAGCGGTGATGTAGCTGCAAAATCTTCTGAAGTGGGCATGGTCACCACCACCACACCAAGAGTAGCCACCCCCTTTGTTGGTACATCCACTTCAAACCCCCGAACTTCAGACTATGTACCCCGAGGCAAGAGGGTTTTCACCCCCCTCTATATGCCTTTGTCTAAAGCCCTAGGGGTCCTACTCAAGAAAGGACATCTGAAACCGTTGGAACAACGGCCTCTACCCGATCCTCTCCCTCTAAAGCATGACCCGACTAAGTACTGTGCTTTTCATCAACAAACCGGTCATGACACCGACAGTTGCGTCCGTCTCTGCCACGAGATACAAAATTTGATTGACATTAAGGTCATCCCCGCACCGGGTCCTGCAAAGTCTATCGGCACTTGATCAGTGAACTTGTGGGGGATAATGTGATGTGATCGAGGGATGAACCACCTGCGGGCGGCGCTCAGTTTACTCCGGAAGTGGTGTATGGCACGCACTGTTTTGAGCATTTTGCGAATACTAGTTTTTGTGCTTTCTGACTTGGGTATTGGGTCAGTCTTGTTGTTTTGTATAGAGTCAGTCTTTTCTTACTGAGTCAGTCGGGTCTGTCTTGTTGTATCGAGTCAGTCCTGTTTTGTTAGAGTCGGGTGATTTCGGGGGTGTTACCTCGGACATCACTTGCTTGTTTTGTGTTTGTCTTTTTTACTTTCTTTTGAGTCTGTTTCTGCCTTGGAGCCAGTTACGCCAACAGATCTGAATGGAATAGCAGTGATTTTCACACTCTTGTGTTTGCTTCTGCCGTGTGCCAGTTGTGCCAGAAATTCTAAATAAGATGGCAGTATTTGACTAGAAGCTGTGTCTTTTCTGTGCCTTGAATTCATTGCATCGACCTAAGTTTTCCAAAACATTTTTTGAAACGTTGTGATAAAAATGAAGAGGAAGGAATTCCTCGGCTTTTGCAAAATTTGATCAATTGAGAGAAAGAGAGGCATGTTAAGCCCTTAATGATCAAGATCATGCTTGTTAATGTGAGTACTGAGAAGGATCCTGACTTGATCTAGATTGGTTCCACATTGTCTTCAGCGCGAGCGATTTGTCGGTTTCTTAAAAGATTTCAAAAACTGTTTTGCGCGATCTTGCGAAGACTTGTGTGGAATCACTCTTGAGATTGTGGAGCCTAGGATCGCTCTCAGCCTCAAGACTCGACCCCTCATTGTCAAACCTTGGACTTAAGTTCAGAAATGTTCAATGGTCAACTACAACGTGAGGCCTGTGTGGCCAGATTCAAAGTAGCCCTCGAACAAGAGGCAAGAAAGTCAGATCAAAAGTGATCAAAAGAAGCTTGCAAAGCTAAATCAGAAGCACCCTTTGAACTAGGGGCAAAGGATTTCAAATGTGCTCGAGGAGCCGAAGATGGATCATTCCACAAATCAAAGAAGGTCAGCAAGAATGTCAAATCCCAAAAGGGAGTAAAGAAGACAGTTTCTGCTGAAGAATAACTGAGTTCCTATCCACAACACTAAGGGCAAATTCAACCCTCTATTGGATGGACTCCTGCATTGTCAACGAACAACAGCCATTTTCTTGGACTCAGATGACTTCAGGATCTCAAAATCATTTGACATGGACTTGTTACACTTTTACCCTTTGAGAGGCTCGCTGGGCCAAAAACCCAGAAGGGCGACCCAGGCAAAAGTTAGAGCAAGAGAAAAATACAAAAAAGGAGAATGCAAAAAAAGAAGACAAAAAAATGAAGAAAATAAAAAGAAAAGATGAAAAAGAAAAAAGAAAATACAAAAGAATTGAAAAGAAAAGAAGAATAAAGTTCGCAAGGTCGAAAACCCGCAATGGGCGCCTTGGCAAAAGTTAGAGCCTAAAAAATGAAGGTGAATATCCGAGTGTACCTTAAATCCGAACTACGTAAGGCTTGATTCCCATCTTTGGGATACGTAGGCAACTTCGTTCTGAAGTCTAGCCACAAACACTTCCAAATCAATTGTGCTTCTCTGTATCCGAGAGTTTGGTTGTGACCTTCACTGTGAAGACTGATTACAACGCGCTGTGATACTATCCAAACAAGGGGCAACTTTCCGTTGCCAATGCGCTGCGGTGCCATTTAAACAGGGGGCAACTTTCCGTTGCCATGCAGCTCTCTTCGAGCAAGGGGCAGCTTGTTGTTTTGGATCCGAGGTCATGCATCTCAAGAGTAGGTTCCGTGCTCGTTGAGCATTGGCCGTTTGCAAAAATAGTTTTTGAGAATTTTTACTGAGGTTGACTAATTCTCTCGAAAATTATTCCATTTTTCTAAAACTGGACCATTTTCTTGGACCCAAAAAAGAAATTTTTCAATGCTCATAACCTGACTTGCATGATTTCAAATCAAAAATCGAACAAGCATGTTAATCTAACTCTCATTTTGGTCAAAATTGTTTTAGTAGAAAGCCAAAAACGAAAATGGTCAAAATGATGAACTAGGGGCACAGTTGAGTCAGGCTTCCTGTCTTTCCCCCATTTTGAACATACTCTCCAAGAAGGGCACTCTACCTGCCAGAAGAGGGCACAACTGAAGTTAACAACAAAGGACTGAAAGCTCTCTCATCCTCCAAGCAACGAGGTATCAAGCTAAGTGCGAAACACGAACTGGAATGGGACAAGATATTCCACTCCCTTATCTGGACAGATCTGATCACGTCCAAACTCCCCAGCAGAGCATCGTCAACCGATTTCAGCTGCAGATTTGCTACACACCCAGTTGTAGCACAACCCCTCTGTAAAAAAAAACTCACTGTTGTGAACAAGAAGAAGAATCTAGCGGAATGCTAGGGGCAAGAGCCCACAACTGTCTGTTTATTCATCAACTACCCAGGGGAGGGATTAAAATGAGAGATTGAATAATAGAGAGATGTGCGATGAGAGGAAAAGTGAGAAAAGGTCTTTTTCAGAAAAACAGAGCTTGAGGGCTGAGTGATGTAAGAATCACAAATAAGAAAGGGTGGGAAACGATACCCAGAGAAACAGGCTCCCTATGCACGTCTGTATGTCTTGTCTTTTGTTTGTTTGCCTCAAATCTTGTTTTGAGTCGTTCCGAGCGTGTCTCGTTGTGTTTAGGGTATTTTACCTTTTTTTTTCCGTTGATTGAGTTGTAGTGCGCTGTGTTCAGTCGTAGGCTCAATACCCGGTCGAGAACTCATTCTCAATTTCAAAAATGAATCGTTTTGTGCTCAGAGTGCTGTGCCATTCTTCACATTTGTGCAAAACAAGATTTGTTCTTTTATAAAGCCGCAGGGTTTAACCCAGGTCATGTGAAAACAGTAAAACCAGGACCTATCTGAAGCTGTATAAGTTCCAGACTGTAAAGCAAAAGGAAAGAGGGAAAATCGAAGGATCTGAGTGTGTTTCACCTTCAACAAATTCCGTGATTGTACTCCGAATGTACCTCTTCAGGCCTTGTCAGTGCTTCGAAGAATGAGTGTGCCTCTACTCCAAGCTTAAGCCTGCTTCAAGCCAGAATGGCAATTAAAGTAGTAGCAGATATTATCTCCCGCCAATGTAAACAGGGTGTCCCCTTTTCGAGCAGAGTGTGTTGCAAAGTCCTCTAAGAGGTAAATCAGAGGCACCAGAGTACATGTTTAATGCTCCTCTATTGCATAGGATATGCACTTTCATATACACTTTTGTTACATGCGTGCCACGCATCGTTATGATTCATGCATAGAATATGCTTGCTTTCGATTCCGCATAGAATATGCTTTTCACGATTGCATAGAAAATGCCCCCATACTTGCATAGAAAATGCATCTTATCGCACTTCTTTTGTGCACCTCACTCGCACTGTCTTGTGTACCTGTATTGCATTGTTTTGCACATCTCTAACATGTGCTGTCACGCATGTTCTACTTGCATTGTTATGCACGCTTCAATCACATTGTTATGCACACTCTAGTTGCATTGTTATGCACACTTCACTTGCATTGTTATGCATGGTTCTAGTTGCATTGTTATGCGCACTTCACTTGCGTTGTTACGCGCATTCCACTCGCTTTGTTATGCACCCTTTTAATTGCATTGTTTTGCACTTTCCTTTGTTTCGAAACATCGGGATATGCCCCTATGTTTCTTCTCCTTTTCCGAAACATCGGGATATGTCCCTATGTTTCTCCTTCCTTTTGAAATGCCGGGATATGTCCCTATGTTTCTTTTCTTTTTGAAACACCGGGATACGTCCCTATGTTTCTCCTTCCTTTTGAAACGCCGGGATACGTCCCTATGTTTCTTTTCTTTTTGAAACGCCGGGATACGTCCCTATGTTTCTCCTTCCTTTTAGAACACCGGGATACGTCCCTATGTTTCTTCTCCTTGTTTTGGAACACCGGGATACTTCCCTATGTTTCTCCTTCCTTTCCGAAACACCGGGTCCCTATGTTTCTTCTCCTTTTTCGAAATACCGGGATACGTCCCTATGTTTCTCCTTCCTTTTGAAACGCCGGGATACGTCCCTATGTTTCTTTTCTTTTTGAAACACCGGGATACGTCCCTATGTTTCTCCTTCCTTTTGGAACACCGGGATACGTCCCTATGTTTCTTCTCCTTGTTTTGGAACACCGAGATACGTCCCTATGTTTCTCCTTCCTTTCCAAAACACCGGGATACGTCCCTATGTTTCTTCTCCTTTTTCGAAATACCGGGATACGTCCCTATGTTTCTCCTTCCTTTCGAAACACCGGGACACGTCCCTATGTTTCTCATTTCATTCCAACACACCGGGATACATCCCAACGTTTCTCTCTCTTCGAAACACCGGGATACGTCCCTATGTTTCTCCTTCTTTCTGAAACACCGGGATACGTCCCTATGTTTCTCATTCCTTTCCAAACACCGGGATACGTCCCTATGTTTCTCATTCCAATCCGAAACAGCGAGATATGTCCTAATGTTTCTCCTTCTTTGGTTACGAGTATTTGGAATACGTTCCAATGCTTATACCTTTTCGAAACACGGGGATATGTCCCTATGTTTTTCCCTCTTTGGTTAAGAGCATTTAGAATACGTTTCAATGCTTGAACCACTCTGAAACACCGGGATACGTCCTTATGTTTCTCCTTTTCCGAAGCACCGGGATACGTCCCTAAGTTTCTCCTTTCCCGAAAACACCGGGATACGTCCCCATGTTTCTCACTCAATTCGAAACATCGGGATATGTCCCTATGTTTCTCCCCCCTTGGTTAAAAGCATTTGGAATACGTTCCAATGCTCACACCATTCCGAAACACCAGGATACGTCCCTATGTTTCTCATTCAATCCGAAACAGCGGGATATGTCCTAATGTTTCTCCTTCTTTGGTTATGAGCATTTGGAATACGTTCCAATGCTTATACATTTTCGAAACACGAGGATATGTCCCTATGTTTCTTGCTCTTTGGTTAAGAGCATTTGGAATACGTTCCAATGCTTGAACCACTCTGAAACATCGGGATACGTCCCTATGTTTCTCCTTTTCCGAAGCACCGGGATACGTCCCTATGTTTCTCCTTTTCCGAAGCACCGGGATATGTCCCTATGTTTCTCTCTTTGTTCCTTCCTCACACAGTTTCGGTGTGTTTGGAATTTGACTTAGGTTGCGTTGTATGCACTCCTAATTGTTTGTTTTGGACCTCCTCTCATGATTCCGGCATGGTTGGAGTTTGTCACCCTTTGCATCTTTACTATCATAACATTTCATTCGCGCTATCTTGCGCACCTCACCTGTACTTGTTAGTACATTGCATTGTTTTGAATACAAACCGGCTTCGCGAAAGCGTATAAGTCCAATTACAAGCCGGCTTCGCGAAAGCGTATAAGTCCAATTACAAGAAGTAAAGCGATGACATTTGGAAGAGTGCAAACTCGATCAATAAAATTATACGATAAGATTATTTCGTGCTCATACAATGATAATTTTTAGATGCATTGAAGGATACTTTCTGATACTTTCTTAGATGCATTGACATAACCCATTATGATTACATAAAAATATGTATACAATGTGTTCGTTAAAAGGTTTCTGTGGGGCTTCCTTTTTCTTATCTTTTTTTAAAAAAAATGAATTTGTGTGAACAAAACAAGAATCTTATGGGTTTAAAATTGTGATACATTCACTTAAAATTATAGATTCTATTGTTATAAACCAATTCGAACATGTGTTTTGTTTGCATACATTCACATGCTTTGATAAAATGTGTGAATAAAATTAGACTCGTCGCTTTTGATGTCCTAACTATAACGCAATATGTCTTCTCTACCTGTCCAGGTGGCTGTGTACCTGTCTGATGCTGTGCTGGAACTCTACCATAAATTGCTCCCTCCACTGTGTGTGAAGACCTCTGTTTTTGGCTGATTTTGCTGCAGCCTTTCAACCTCTGGGAGTTTTGGTTTTGTTCCTTGTTTTTTTTCTCCCTCTCATTCTCTCTTTGTTGGTTTCTCACCAACTGGCGCTTGGGTCTTTTCAGGCCCAAGCTCCTCTTTATTGATGTAAACTTCATTCCTTGAATGTTTTTTCAATAAAGATTTTCTTTGTCGATCAAAAAAAAAAAAAAAATGTCTTCTCTATATTTCTTTGATTATTAATAAGAACAATGTGTGTAAAGAGGAAATATTATTTTACCTTTCAAACTATTATGTGAAAATCAATTTGGCACCACACTTTGTCTTATTATTATTATTTTTTTTTTGGACACTGACTTTGTCTTATTTTAATTTTACACCTAAACCTTTTGAAATCTGATCAATTTATCCTCTGCTGTCTGATTCCGTCTACAATCAAACAGAATGTACTGAGATGACAAACTTCATTTAGAATTCTAAATGTGATAATTTGAGACTTGAAGAGACAATTCTAAATGAGAATTTTAATATTTTTTTTAAAAGTATAATATTTAAATTTAAAAATTTTCATTATTGAGATAAAAAATTATTTATTAAATATTTTAATTTTTTTTTAATATTTGGAGGGCAAATTGATTTTTAAGGTATAGTTTGGGAGATAAAATAAAATTCCAAATGAACTTTGATATCATATCAGTACAATCCGTCTAATTGTAGACGAATTATGATGGCAGGGGCCAAATTAATCAAAATTTTGAAAATTTGAGAGTAAAATTGATATTAATCAAAATCTAAGGTCAAATTAAAAAAGCATAAAAGTTTGGATGCCAAAATAATATTTCCTCAAACAAAATACATTTTGTCTTTCTAGTTAAAATATATAAATATTTCAATTCAGGATACATAGATAAGTTGTTTGCATGAAATAAATTGATATTTCGCATCATTAATTAATGCGAGTTTTTTTTTCTAAATATTCTATAAAAAAAACTATTTAGAGAATTGACTCACTTTTCAAACTATTTAAGAAATTAACTTATTTTTTGAAATTGTATTTTGAAAATGCAATTTTGAAATTGAAATTACATTGTCAATATACAATTTCGCCTTGAAATCGCAGGTTGAAATGCAATTTCAATTTCAAAATCGCAAAAATACAATTTAAAAAACAGGTTAGTTTCCCAAATAGTTTGAAAAGTAGGTCAATTCTCTAAATAGTTTTTTTTTTAAGAATATTTAATTTAAAAAAAAAACTCAGAGTAATGCTATTGTGAAACAAAATATTGCGTAGATTACATTGACCTCCTTTGAGGTTTGAGTAAAATATAATAAGTCTCATATATTTTGTATAATTATATTAAGTTTCTTTAAGGTTTTAATTCATATAATAAGTGGTATCATTTTTCATCAGGCATTCGTTAGTCATACAAATAGAAAAATAATGTTGTTATCTCTTTTACAATTAAATATATATTTTACTTTGTATATCTTTGTATATTTATACGATTTGAATTAATTTTATTTTCTTTAACCTCACAAAAAGGAAAGTTAATGCTATTACGTTAAAATTATGGAGTTGGTTGTTTTTTGGTCCCTGGGGTGACTGTGTTATCTCTTCCCGACTGCTTTGTTTATCAAGGACTAGTTGGAGCGGGATGGCTAGAGTTAAGGTTAAGATTTGACTGTTTTCATAATTTAATTAAAAAATAAAATTATATTAAAAAAATTAAAAATTAAAACATCTAACGAAACTTTTAAGGTAAATTTAGACTCACCCCTAATATGATCCTAAACATTACAGAATGAAAATTTAATATATTTGTTTATTATCTGAGTGAAGGACTCATTGTATTGGGACATGATATATTTATTTTAATTAATACCTATTGTGCTTGGGCTCAGAAACAAACACCAGTACATAATCAAAGGCAAAGAGGTTTATGTAATTCCACAATACATCTACATTCACATGGACAACGAATTTCATTATAATTAGAGGGAAATTACTACTCTCTTACGTTGTGTTTGGTTGGGAGATTTGAGAAGGAATTTAGAAAAGAAAAGGAAAAAAGTGTGTGAAATTAGGTGAAATATACGTATATTTTATTCACATTTCACCTTCCTTATCTATTTCCCTTTCCAAATCTGTCCTCAAATCCCTCAACCAATTGATTTAAACTGTCTACCTTTGTGAGAGACGAAGAAAATGTTCTGTGAAAAAAAAAATGAGGAAAATAATTGTAACGCTCCAAATTTCTAGCCCAAATGATAACACAACAATCATGACTCTTTCAAGGAAAACCGAATATAAACCTCCAAACTTACATTACATAATACAATAATTCTTCATGCAACAATATATTCATCCAACAACAAGTAAATAAACAAATAAATACCCCAAGGGTTTACAAGTTTCCAAGGTTTGAGCTTGATTATACAAAACAGTTATTCAAACCCACACACATACAGCCCTTGGCTTATATACAAAGTCACAGCAAAATGAGAGTCTCGTACTCTCAACACACATTTCCTCGCATTTAGTTAGGCAGCATCACCACATCTTTTCCTGCACAAAAATTCCGTAGGGTGAGCATAAAGCCCAGTAGGAAATCCTTAACAAAGTATATACATTTTATACAAGTCTCAAGAGATGAAATGCACATGCCATGCTATGCTCTTTTGAAAGAAAATCACATCTTCATCTTTGAAAACCCTCATGCTCATTGATGTCATTCAATTTCAATTCTTCAAAACTTAACAATTCATTTCAAGAGCGGTAAATACGACTCTGGTAATCCCTAAGTTGGTATCTGCAAGTAGACTATACAAGTACTACCAATTTGTCATTTTTACCAGTATTAACCGGAAGGCTTGACACCTATCCGCGCGGGTTTTCGATCTTTCACCCCGGACTCTTAGGCCAACTTATTCAATATCATCTACACCACCTATCAAGACTTACCAACGTATTTATCCCAAAACCATTCTATGAAAACTTGTTTTTCAACATTCTTTTCTCAATGCAAGTTTTCAAATCAACTTTCAAAGTTTAATGTAATCAAATGAATTGATATGTCAATAATACAAGATGAATATAAATACTTTTATTCTAATTCATTATCCAAGGAATAACACAATTCCCTCTTTTCAACTATCCTCAACAATTAGTCATTTCAAGACTATTTCAATATTTTGAACAATAATTTCGAAAATAAACAATAATTTTCATATTCCTTGAAATTCATCATTTATATAAATATAAATAAGAAATTTTTCAAACATCCATTTATTTTGACACACAAAATAAATATAACTATATCATTCATGGATTTTCAGTCTCTAAAAAAAATCCACAAATTCTAGGTTTTCTCACCAAGACTATACAACTCAAATCTTTCGAAAGAAAACTTTCCAAAATCATCTTTTCTTCAATCAACGAAGATCAAAACCCATAAGATCATTTTAAAAGAATCAGAGACAAACCCACTTTCAAAATCGCTCAACTTCTTGAATCCACAATCAATTTTCAAAGCTATCAAAAGATGATTTCGAAAATCACATAGATCTTGCAAATATATATATATATATATATATATAATTCTAAGAAAATCCCTATCAAGTATAAAAGAAGAAATGAGATGAAACCCCCAAAATCAACGGTGTCGAAACTCGATCTTCACCACACACAATGAAGCCCTCGAGAAGTTAACTAACTTTGATGAAGAAACTATGGCAGAATTCTAATGGATCTTAAGAAATCAATGTTTTGATCCAATTTGGCGTAGGAAAATGTAAAGAGAAGGGAGAGGAAAGGGTTTTTAGAGATAGAGAGACCTAACATGAGTGAGATACACTCAGCCTAAAGAGAAGAAAAGACTAAAATTTCGAACTCACCTACCACCGCACGTGCGACGCTTCTCCTGCACTTGCACTCCTACACCTGCATTTATTGCAGTAGCCAAACAAGCCCTCCCTTGTTTTCCATATGTGCGGCTCAAGCAACTTTGAATGCATTTTGTATTTTTGCTTCGGGGGTACTGCCCTCGGACCTGTGAAGGGGCGCTGCCCCCCTGGACTCCCGCGAGTTGACCGGGTAGCTCAATCCCGGACCTGCCCAGTCGAAGTGGCAAAACATAAAAGAAGGATCGAAACTGACATCGCTACAATAATATTACATAGTTGGGGTTAAATTTATCTTTTTATCACCTAATTGGGAGAAAAAAATATCCAACTTTTTTTTTTTTTTTTTTATCTCCTCAAGATAGGATAATCTCACATATATCTACGTCTTCATTTTTCAAACCAAACAATGAACTAGTTAAGGTGTTGGATATAGGGTCTAATCTTATGCCTTAATCTCTTCAAACAAATACCTTTGTTTTGATAAATTGGATAAGACAAATTGGATAAGACGGGATTACAATCCAATAGACTATTAGTCCTAGGATTATTTATTGTTAGACTAATTAATTAAATATGATTTGTATCTTATATTTGTTTTATCATGAGATTAAATATTAAAAAATAATTATCCCAGTGAATCTCCTGTTTATTTGGAAAATGATAAAGGATAGTTGTTCGAAAAACTTAATTGGAAAATGATAAAGGATAGTTGTTCGAAAAACTTATTTGTCCTTGACAATTATTTAGTGGGTGTTTGGTTAAAATGCCAAACGAACTTTTGGTTATTAAAGTCTTCCCAAAGATTTGTAAGTAATGACAATGTTAAATTCGATTATATATATTTTGGTGGAATTTGTAAGTAATGTTAATGTTAAATTTGATTATATATATTTTGGTGGAATTTGTAGCATGTTTCAAAGTCTACAATTTGTTTTTATTAATCAACAAAAATTTAAAATTTAATTGACGAACCCAAGTGTTTTTTTTTTATTTTTTTTATTTTTTATGAGTTGAATCTGCTAATGCTGCTTAATAATATAGTAGACACTTGTAATAGTTACAAAATTAGTAGGTTATCGGGCGATACACAGGAAATTATTTTTAAAATGGAATATTAATCTTGAATCTTAATACTTTGTGTAAAAAAAATTAATAATTAAAAGTCAAATACAAATAAATTTGTTAATGACTGATGAAAATTCTTGTCATTGTGTTGTGATCTTATGTAAAAGACTCGTAAAAATAATTTTTTTCAAATTTATATATATAAAAAAAAAGTGTATTCTCAACCTAAAATCAAATCTTTATTTGTGTTAATTAAATCTACCAAAAATAATGAATTCCAGTTTTATCAAAATATATTTTCTGAAAAAAAAAACAACAGAAAATTCTATAATATAACTTATGGTGTATTATTTTGGTTATTAATAAAAAAAGGTCTTTGCTATTTTCTTATATTTTTGGTTGGTGCATTAAGTCTTTAGTTATGCTTCAAGTGGTGTTTGATTATGATCTATTATAATATTTTTATATGACAATATTTAAGGCCAAGCATGAATGCTTACCGAGTACTCCGAGCCAAAATAAAAACTAGTTAGTAATCATATGCATGATCCTAGTTCATGTTAAGATGGCTAATGCAACACATGCAAAATGCGATTAAGATAGGCTCGACTAATCTATAATGATATGTGAAATGCTACAACTAATCACGTATTCAATTTGGAATTGAAATACAAATGCAGTTAGAATGATGCGCCGAGCCCGGTGCATGCAAGACAAATGTATGAATGCACGCATGCATAGCATAAGGTATGCTAATTTAAATATGCCCTAGTCTACCATCATAAGCGGGTAAATAAAAGGGAAGAAAGACGTAGGGTTGGAAGACATACACACACTCATGCACACTTATTACACAATTGCCCTCTCTCAGAGAGTCCGAATAAATATTACAGTCCGAATGAATAGTGCTAAATTAATTATTATAGAAGTTCCAATTAATTAACAATTTAAACAAAGAATTAAAGTGGCCACAGCCCCTGTCTCGAAATGCGTGGATGATGCATGCTTGACTCGTCTTGCCCAAAAATCCGTACCATGCCACTGTTGCCTCTGTTTACACTGCCTTGCTCCTCCGAAAATTGTGCAACTCCCAAGGTGAACTCTCTGGACACTGGGGAGCATCATCGACCAAGTGGAATTTTCACCAGCCATGTCCGGATGGTTATCGACCATTTTTAAATCCATTCGCAGATAATGAATGGCCGGTCGGCAGTATAGATGGCCGGCCGGCCAAATATTCCTGCAGAACCTGTTTTTGACAGCAGCAGAGGGCAGACAATGCATGGCAAGGAAATTCAAAGCAATGTGTGCATGTCCATTCTCCCTATCATGCAATGGACTCAAGGGAGCATGGCCCTCGACCCTCGGGCCATCAATCACGCATTTCAATGCATGACGGCCCAAAAGTCAAGTGTACAACTTCGATATCAAATGAAATGCAAGCACAAAACACATCAAAGGCAAGGGAATGCACAATGATGCACATACGACCTAAGCATGCAAACACTTATACGAACATGCAATGCAGCTACATGGCACACACAATGCTAACGACATAATATGCACAACGCATTGAAACATGGCATACACAATGCAGGATGGACTTATACCAATGTGAGTGGACCTCAGCCACACTCACATCAGTGGCCAATAAGATGGAAATGAGGCAACCGAAATGCACACAAACATGTCCAATGCATGGACCGATCCTAAGATACAACATGCATCTCTAACTAAGCATGGAAAATGATGAAACATGGCATATGAACATGCAAATTCCAGCACTGAAGTATGATGCTAAACAGCCCCAAAACATGAAAAAATGACACCCGATGCATGAGATGAAACTCGCAACTCGAAACTAGGCACACAGAATGACTTACAGCTATACAAAGCATGCATTATTTGATCATGAAGCATGAAGACAGATGCAAGGCAGTCCCAAAAAATGCATATTTTCAGTTTATAACAAGTCTCAAAAATGAAGACAAATAGGGCTAATCTATCATGCAAAGATGACCCTAAAAGAGAGATTAAACACAAAGGGACAGCAGATGGCCCCAAATGGAAAAGAGCCCTTCAACAAAGTTTAAGAGGGGCTCAAAACAAGGCACTTTAAAGTTTACATCAAGCCACGAAAATAATCACAAATAAGGCCAAACTATCATGCAAGAAAAGGCCTAAAAGAGGGGTAAAGAGACAAGTGATAGAAGGAGGTCTCAAAGAGAGGATAGCCCTTCAACAATGTTGAATAGGGGCTCAAAATAAATTATTTTACAGTTTATGACAAAGTCCAAAACAGCTCGCAAGTAAGCCTAAAATACTATGCAAAAATTGGCCTAAAAGAGAGATAAAGAGGCAAGTGGTAGTAGGAGATCTCAAACAGCAGGAGGTCCTTGATCAAACATGAAAAAGGGATCAAAATATGACTATTTACAGTTTGGGTCGGAGCCCAAAAAAACTAGCAAGTATGGCTTAGATACAAAGCAAAATAAGGCAAGAAAAGAGAAGAAGAGGACTTACCCTTGAAGACCAATGAACCAGCAGCTCTTGGACCAAATTTCTGAGCCTTTAACCTCTCCAAAACAATCCCAAAGTGCTGGAATGAAGGATGGAGGCCTTGTGCTATGAGGTGTAGGGTAAATGGTGCAAGAACCTTTAGGATTTGAAGGGCTTGGGAGAGAGAGATAGGGAGAAAGCTGAGAATTTTTTTAGAGAGAGGAAATTCTTCTTTCTCCAAGTTGTATCTCTCTTCTCTCCTTGTGTCTCTTGTTTCTCTCCTTTTTAAGAAGCTTGATTGATATAGAGATATATCAATCTGCAGCTCCTCAGAGCTCCCACGTCCAGGTATGGGCTGGGGTATGGCTTTGAATGACAGCTGCCAGCTGCTGTCTGTAGAAATATCTGTTGAAAATCACATTTGGCCGGCCGGCCATCAAAGTGGCCGACCGGCAGTCAAAATGGCCGGTCGGCCATCACATTTGGCCGATGGCAACATAAGACAGCCGGTGGCCTCAAGCCATGGCCGGTGGAGTGTGGGGATGTCCCAAAAGCCATTCCCTGCCCTCCAAAGCAAAAACACAAGTGTTTGGTGCAAAACCAGACACAAAACGGTCGAGTCGAGAGATCCTAAGGCAAGGTGCGTAGCCGAGGCCTCCGGGAACCCAAGACGAACACAAAACATGGATGATCACCGAGTGTTCAAGCGGTGACGTCCAAGTCTTGAGGACGGTCAAAAATGGGGTGTCTACATAAAACACCTTGCGTTCTCACTCAAAGCTGTTCACCATATC
>NW_021026169.1:668507-716792 GCF_004153795.1 Camellia sinensis
ACGAATTACCAGGATTACCTCCAAAACGAGATGTAGATTTCACGATCGAGCTTCAACTTGGGACTTCACCGATTTCAATAGCACCACATCGTATGGCGCCAGCTGAACTTCGAGAATTGAAGGAGCAGTTGCAAGAACTGTTGAGTAAGAAGTTCATCAGACCAAGTACGTCCCCTTGGGGAGCGCCAGCATTATTCGCAAAGAAGAAGGATGGGACCTTAAGATTGTGCATCGATTATCGACAACTAAATCGAGCCACCATTAAAAATCGATATCCTTTACCCAGAATTGATGACTTGTTCGATCAATTAAGAGGTTCAAAATGTTTTTCCAAAATTGACCTTAGGTCGGGATATCACTAACTTCGTGTCAAAGGAGATGATATACCCAAAACTGCGTTTCGAGCCCGTTATGGCCACTATGAGTTTGTGGTAATGCCATTTGGTTTGACGAATGCGCCTGGGGTATTCATGAGTTTAATGAACAAAATTTTTACCCCCTATTTGGACCAGTTTGTGGTAGTATTCATTGACTATATTTTGATATACTCACGATCGGAGGAAGACCACGAGCAACATCTGAGAACCGTTTTGCAAATTCTAAGAGAGAACCAATTATATGCTAAAGCTAGCAAATGTGAATTTTGGTTGAAGGAAGTAAAATTCTTAGGTCATGTTGTGTCTGAATCAGGAATATCAATGGATCCTGCTAAAGTAGAAGCAGTAATGGGGTGGAAACAACCTAAGAATACGTTTGACATTCGTAGTTTCTTGGGATTAGTAGGTTATTATAGGAGATTCATTCAAGATTTCTCCAAATTAGCCAAGCCAATGACACGCCTAACGCAAAAAGGAGTAAAGTTTGAATGGAACGAAATGTGTGAGCAGTCATTTCAAGAACTCAAGAAGAGACTGACAAGCGCTCCTATATTAATCATACCCGAACGTGACGTTGGGTACACTGTTTATTGTGATGCCTCTAAGGAAGGATTAGGTAGTGTGTTAATGCAAAAGGGGAAGGTAGTAGCTTACAGATCAAGACAATTGAAGAATCATGAGAAAAATTATCCTACTCATGATCTGGAAGTGGCGGCTGTGGTCTACACACTTAAGACTTGGCGACATTACCTTTATGGCAAAAAATTTGAGATATTTACCAATCACAAAAGCTTGAAGTACTTGTTCACACAAAGAGATTTGAACATGAGGCAGAAATGCTGGATGGAGTACCTTAAAGATTACCAATTCACCTGGTCTTATCATCCCGGGAAGGCTAATGTTGCAGCAGATGCACTAAGTTGAAAGACAAGAGAGATTGTGGCCAACATATCAATTAAAGAATGGGAAATGGTAAGCACCGTGAATGGGTTTAAGTTACAACTAGAGACTCAGAATGCGAAGGGTAGGTTGTTTACAATAGTTACAACACCCCAACTTCTTACCAAAGTGTTGGAAGCCCAAAGATTTGATCAGGAGGCGGATTTCATCAAAGCTCGATTACTGTCCGAGGAATCTTCACCGGATTGGACACTCCATCAAGATGTTAGTTTAAGGTATTTAGGTAGAATTTTTGTGCCAAACATCGAACAATTAAGAGGGGAAGTACTTAAAGAATTTCATCATTCGGTTTTGAAGTTCATCCGGGAGGAAACAAGATGTACCAGGATCTTAAGCGACAATATTGGGGGAGTGGAATGAAGAAGGACGTTGCTCAATTCGTATCTAAGTGCTTCATATGTCAGCAAGTGAAGGCAGAACATCAAAAGCTGGCAGGGAAACTCCAACCTTTACCAATACCTAAGTGGAAATGGGAACACATAACAATGGATTTTGTAACGGGATTACCCCGGTCGCCGCAAGGCCATGATGCCATTTGGGTGGTGGTTGATCGATTAACTAAGACGGCACATTTCCTACCAATAGGACCAACAGGCACACTCGAATTTTTAAGTCGATTATTTATTCGAGAAATCATTAGATTGCACGAAGTACCAGTCTCATTAGTGTCAGATCGTGACTCTCGTTTTATGTCACAATTCTGGCAAAGTCTGCAAAAAGCCTTGGCTACAGAGTTGTGTTTTAGCACAACTTTTCACCCTCAAACTGACGGTCAATCAGAAAGAACAATTCAGACTTTAGAAGACATGCTTCGAGCTTGTGTGATGGACTTTAAGGGTAGTTGGGAGAAACACTTACCACTAGTCGAATTCTCTTACAATAACAGTTTTCAAGCAAGTATTGGTATGGCACCATATGAAGCTTTGTACGGACGGCCTTGCCGGTTACCAATATGTTGGACAGAAGTTGGAGAAACACCTCTTTTAGGGCCAGAGTTAGTTCAAGAAACTACCCAGAAGGTGAAACTAATTAGGCAAAGACTTGAGACCGCTCAGAGTAGGCAAAAAAGCTATGCAGATCAAAGGATAAGATCTTTAGCATTTAAAGTTGGAGATCACGTGTTTCTGAAAATATAGCCTCGTCGAGGCGTTGTTCGTTTCGGAAAGAATGAAAAGTTGTCACCTCACTTCACTGGGCCTTTCGAAATCTTGGACAAAATAGGAGAAGCGGCATACCGTTTGGCTCTACCACCTCAACTGGCTGGAGTACATAATGTCTTCCACGTCTCTATGCTACGGAAATATGAGCCACACTCTTCTCACATCATCAATTGGGAGGAAATTAATCTTGATGAAGACGTGACATTTGAAGAAAAGCCTGTCAAAATTTTAGATCGTCGCAAGAAGAAATTACGAGGTAAAACTATACCGTTGGTTCGAGTTCTCTGGAGACATCGTGGGACGGAAGAGTCAACGTAGGAGCGAGAAGATATGATGCGTGCCAATTACCCTCAACTTTTCGAATCTAAAGGTACGAATTAATTTCGAGGACGAAAATTTTTTTTAGGAGGGTAGATTGTGAAAACCCATATTTAAATTATTCTTAAAAGAAAATTAATTAATTAATTAATTAATTAATGTTATTTAGAATCTACCTAAAATATATAATAGTGTAAAAAAAAATAAAAGTTTTAAATTAACCCAATTCAATCACTAACAAAGACCTTATTAAGAATAAAAATTTTGTGGATGTTAAATAATTATTGTTATAAATTATTAGTTAAAAATAAAAAAATAAAAAATAAATAAAATAAATAAATAAATAAAAAAGAAGAAATTTTCGTGGCAATGCCACCTGCTTGTTTGCATGGTGGTATGGGAACCATAATCCATCATCCTTCTTAGAATTTAGAGAAAGCCATATTTCTTAGAACTTGGAGAAAGTGAATAGATTTATTAATGAAAAGAATGTGTGTGAGAGAGAGAGAGCCTCAGAGAAGTGGCTCTATAAATTCATACCACACACAGTGTTTATACGCACTGTGTTCGTTCAAAGACTAATCAAAAAAAAAAAAAAAAATACAGGGAATTCTTGTGGAAAAAGAGGAGGAGGTTGATGTTGCATATTTTCCTATCATTTCATTATTTCATTTCAACCCTACAACTAAGTAAGAAAACCCTCTCAACCCTCTCATTTCTTTTTATTAGCGAAGTTTTTCAGATTATTTCCTTATGATTAAAATGACTACTCATAAATAGAAATTTTATATATATGTGTAGGAATTTTGTGATGTGTATATCAAGTTGAAGATGTTGATAGTCTTAAAATCATCTTATTATTGTAAAGAAATAAGCTTGCATGTGTAGTTTATACATTTAAAGAGAAGATTGAAAATAATTAATCTGTTTTGAATCTATCAGAATGTTGCCCGAATTTTTAGACAATTTTATACTCAACATTTCGAGATGATTTCTTCTACAAAGTTGTTGATAATGATGTCTAGTTCATCCAGGAATTTTGGCAACAATTTTTAAGCTTTCTACGAATTTATACCAAATTTTAACTAAATCTGAAACTGTGTTGAAAATAATCTGTTTTGAATCTGCCAGAATGTTGCCGGAATTTTTAGACAATTTTATATTCAAAATTTCGAGATGATTTCTTCCGCAAAGTTGTTGATAATGATGTTTAGTTCATCTAGAAATTTTGGCAACAATGTTTGAGCTTTCTACGAATTTATACAAAATTTTAACTAAATCTGAAACTGTGAGACAGATTTTACTATGTATTTGAAAATTTATTTAAAATTCTATACTAAGCCAAATCTGGTAATTTCAAACTAAAAGATGAAATTTTAGACGTCTAGTTTCATGGTAAATTTTTAGATTATGGATTTGATCTATAAAATTAAGCATGGAATTAATGTAAGGAAATGTGACAAACCTGTGTCATAAAGATTGCTAGAAATTTTACAGGATTATTTACATCTTATTTTTCTGAAATTCTTTCTAAAAAGTGACCTAAACATCCCTATTGAGTATTCTGTTCAATTACACAAATTTTAGGATTGTGTAAATAATTTATTTAAAATTTTAATAACTAAGTTATTATGTTCATACCATAGTTTAAATTAATTATCTATTAAATTTTGTACATTTAATTATTATTGTGTGACATGTATAATGTTTTATATTGGAAGTTTTTTTTAGTTGGTATAACATTATTGGTGATTGAGAATTGAATAATTTGTGTTTAATATATAAATTAACCGAAATGACTGATGGTATATATAAAGTTACTGATAAATAGTTAATACCGGGTATTCAGGGTGAGCCCTGGTTTTTAATAAGTTTTAAGTAAATTGTGTCGCGAAACCCTAAGATGGCCCGAGGCTTCTTTGAACCCTTATCGCTATTTGGTTTTGGGATAAGGGTGTATGTTCAGGTGGCACGCAGGGAAGTTATGTACCCCTGGCAAACCGTTCCCTTGGGGTAGACCACGGATGTCACGGCTTGGGTATATAACTCCGGGCGTGGGCATCTTTGGTATTTCTTGAATATTTGACCAAGGGGGGGTTTCCAAATTAACCGTAGCCATGACTTAGTGGCTAGTAAGTTAAACCTCTTTGGTGAGATTTCAAAGGTCACTTAAGTTATTAACATTATTTGAATTATTTTAGTGGTTGTAATTTATGTTTACGATTATATTATTATCTCGTGTTTATAATCTCATTATTTTCTCTCAAAAAAAAATGGTAGGTAGGTTATGTTTTCTTACTGTGTTGCAAAATTCATGGCATATATTTTGTTGCCCTGGCGTTTCATGCCAGATTATGTCGAGGAAGGGACTGAGGCTGAAATTGGAGCTGCTGCTAATATCGAACCTTGGCTAACTTAGAGTCAAGATTTTATCAAAATAAAAAATCCTATCATTTCTTGTATTAGTATTTAACTATGTTGTGACGTTGTGTGTGAACTTGTAGTTTTATTTTGTGGTTGGACTTTGACTATGTAAGAGTTTAAAATTTCCTAATTAGTAATTAAAACTTTATCTAGCAAGTTATTGTTATTTAAATTTTATGATGTTCCAAAAGAAAAATGGGGCGTCACACAAATAGAGAAAAATGATTAGAAGACATATATGTTCCCAAACCATACAACGTGATTAATACAATGCACACATCTATGCCACTTTTATAGGCTCGCCTATGAGCATGGTATATGATCCAATTCCAAAACATGTGATAAATCACGTATTCAAACAATGAAAGTGAAATTGACATTGGTTAGTATGTTGAGCCGAACCCAAATGCATGTGAGACGAGTGTATGCGAACATGAGAAATGCTAAGAAACATGATGCTCTGCACTACTATTATAAGCGGGTAAATAAAATGGAGAAAGAAATGGAAGGTTGGAAGACATACACACTTATTACAATTTTGCCCTTATGCAAGAGGGTCCGAATGAATGTTTATGTGTCCAAATTAAACTAACTATTACAAAACCAAATGAATGAGTAAACAACTAATTAGCTAAGCTATCACAACAAAGCCTAATAATAAGAAATAAGCTAGCTACCTAATTTATTATAGCAAGGAGGAACAATAAAACTAACTATTTAAGTTACTCAACAATAAACATTCATAATCATTACAGAAATGCTAATTATATTTTAATTACAACGACAATGAGAGCATTAATTTACAACATCTGATAGAACCAAAATGCACAAGGATGGCATGCATGTGACGGTTTTTAGAAGAAACTCTGTCTGTCTTCCTTGGAATTTGCCTTCTTTCACCTTCAATCATTCCCTCTGTTTCTGCAAAACACTATGTTTACCAAACATTGGGCCCTGGCCGAACCCCAATGAAGCCTGGCCGGGCCCAAATAGGGCCAGTTGTGCCCTAATTTTATGCAAAGCTCTGTTTTTGTGCTCTGAGGTGAAAACAGTGTAGACAAAATTTTCTGAGCTCTGTTTGTCCCTTTTACACTTTCTATCATGAAAAGCTTCAAGAGAAAGATGAAGTCATTTCCAAAACCATCAATGAGCACGTTGCTTGCTTGATGATTTCGGCCACGATTTGGACAAAAATCAATGAATGCAATGAATCAACACCAATCCCTTCCCTTTATCATGGAGTGAGCTCAAAAAGGAAGTAAAGACGCTTCAAGGGTCATCAAATCACCATGAATTGACGTGTGACGACTCTTAACACAATAGACTCGACATAACGTCCGGCCAAGCCTAGCAACCTTATTCATTTTCTTTACGTAGGTTGATCCAATTTTAAGCCAATTTCATTAGTGATGTCCATTCTTTAATCCATTTGTCCAAGGTGATGGTTAAGTCCGCTAAATGAGAAAAACATCAAGCAAGAGCTACTCCTAAATATGAACGAGAGACCATGCCTTTGATGATGAACCTCTGTAGAGATTAAGCCATTGAGCATAGGTCTCTAGCTCATATTTTGAATAACAATCAACTGGTTGCAATAACTCTCAAACAAGAAGAAAAGAAGAAATGAGAGAGATTACAAACATGATTGTGAGATTGATTCTTAATTAATCATAGAAAAGCTACTGAAACATGCATAACACAACATAACAAGCTAGATGTGAAGACTTACAATGCAACAAGCTTTGATATCCAAGCATATACTAATTAAATAAATTGCAACAACCCTAAAACAACCCCTAATATGCTAAAAACAGTGACCAAAAATCATATTGGAGAGCATAAAAAAGGTAGGAAAGAATAAGGCAAAGCAAAGTTAGTGAACAAAAAGCAAGGAGAGATGGCTAACCTCTCCATTTTGAGACTTCAAACAATATTTTTTTAGCCTTTTCCAAGCTTTGAAAATCAGTTTAAAAGGCAAAGAACAGAGTGTAAAAACAAAGGCTTGAGCTATGAAACAAGGTGCAAGAGAAAGTGATAACCCTCTCTATCCTTTGGTAGCTATCCAAACCTAAGTTTAAACACTTGAAATTGATTCAAAACAGCACAAAAACACAAGAACTAGCTAACAAGAGATAGAGAAAAAAAAAGAAGTAAAAGAGAAAGTGGTAAGCTTATACCTTTCAAGGAAGTAAGCTCTTGTTTGTAACACAAACTTGGTTCAAACACACTCTCAAACTTCAATTGTGATGCCCAAGCCTCAACCAAAGTTCTAAGGTTATGATCTAAGGTGATGTATGGTGTATGGATATTGATCAAGAGAGATAGGTTGGCTCAAAGGTGACTTGTATAGGAAGAAGGAGCTCTCTCTTGTGAGTATATGTTCTTTTAAAATTTTTCAGCCATCAAAGCAAATGGTATAACCTCGTTTTTATAGAATTTGAGCAAAATAAGTCGAAAATATCTTCAAAAAAATACAGCTGGTGGGCTCTCGCCCAAAACAATGTGTATCACCAACGAGGCACGGCCGGGCCCAAATAGCCACGGTCGACTCCTAATGGGGCACGGCCGAGCCCTAATGTGCTGCCCCCACTCCCTTGTTTCAAACTCAGTATAAGGTGGCACAATGGTAAAAAATGAACCTCTGAGGTAAGAATGAGACAAGTAGGAAGGTTTTGGGATTATTTCGAGGCTCAACCTTGGATTCCCTCACCGAGAACTCGAATCACACAATGTCGTTTTCATCATCGAGTGCGCTGGACCAAGCGCCTAAGTGTTACGGGTGGTCCAAAATGGGGTGTCTACAATATCTTATTCCAACAAAAGCCCGAAGAGCTAGGATGTTCGAAATAGGATTGGATGCTGAAATCAAAGATAAGATTTAGGTTTTGAAACTACCAACCTATGTGGATGTAGTAGATCGGGCATACATCGCTGAGAAAGGAATTAAGGCATCACGATCTGGCGGAATAGGTCAAAAGAAGAGATTTTGGGAACCAGTCAGAGGATCTAGGGCAGCTTCACCAAAGAAAATGAATACTGGACCTACTAGCTCAACTAGTTCGGCCAATCAAAGTTCTACTATCCCCTGGGGTAACACCATCAAACTATCCGAGTTGCGGAAAGGCTCATCGGGAATAGTGCTATCGGGAAATAAGAACATGTTATAAATGTGGCCAAGTTGGCCATTTGGTGAAAGATTGTCCGAAATTCACCAACTTTGTGATGGGTACCCCTAAACCAATTTAGAAACCAAGAACAGCCACAGGAAGGGGGAAAGAACATAAGTGCCAAGGAAAAGCTTCGCTTTAGTGTCTAGAAACCCCAATGCTGCCAAGAACGTTGTGTTAGGTACACTCTCTATATGTGGTCATTTTGCTCATATTCTCATTGATTCTGGATCAACTCATTCTTTTGTTTCTCCACACTTTACCCCCAAATTGATATTAATACCTAAACCTTTGGGATATGCATTATCTGTGTCTTTTTCATCTACTGTTTCCGCACTTAATACGGAAATATATAAGTCCTGTGTCATATCCCTAAAAGATGAAACCTTGTATGTGGATCTAATTTCACTCCGCGTTAGCAGTGGAAAGGTAAGCTCAATGGTGGCATTCCCAACGTAAGCCACCTATAGGAGAATTAATGTATGAATGGTGATTCACCTTGATGCTTAAAGGATGAATCACCTCCTTAGGCTTAAGTATAAAAGGGGGACCAGAGCTAGGCAGTAGGACAAATAAAAATAAATAAATAAAATAAACCAGTAAGCCAGTATGGAGAACAGTGACGAAAATCAGAGAAAACAAGAAGAAAATAGTAAGGGTCAATATTAAGGTGAGTTATATTATACCTTGAGTAGCTATAAATTATTTTATGCGAATCATGTTTTTTTAATTATATTAATATTCAATTATGTTATTTATTTTATGAGCCCTTCTTATTTAAAATTGAAATCCATGGATATAATTGTTTAAATTTTAGAATTTATTTGACAATGAGTATATAACCATTTATTTTTATAAGTACCATCACGGAGGTCTCATTTCTTGGGAGACTTAAATAACTATTGGTCCTCTGAATTGTCATTTTACTGACCCTCTGACGATCCAATACCTTGGGGGACTTAAATAACCATTGACCCTCTGATTAGTCACTTCGTGACCCTTTATCTGACATGGATCCATTGAAACTCTGTTCTTTATTCTGTACTGATTATTTTGCTTATAAGACTTTTTTGCTATATGTTTGTTTTTCTAAAAGGATTTATATTAAACTATTCATTATTTAGTCTAAATAATTATCCATGGTGATTTGTATATCCTTATGATCTTAGTATAATATCCATCACTCTGTCATGTGCTTGTAGCTGTTAAAACCCTTTCAGGTCAAGAAACTTAAAGAAGAATGGTTTACCCCATTAATTAGGACCTAGACTTGAGATGAACATAGTCTTTTTTTCTACATTTGAGATGTTTATCTATATGTTTTATTTTATTCTGCTGTATTATTTAATTTAGTTATTTCAAATTAATTTTAAAAATTTTAAAATTTAATTAGTTGTGAATCCAACCCTATGCACAAGGTGGGTTGTGATACAACTTTGTAGATGTGCATTGATAAGCTCCCAGTGCACTCAATGTGGACTAGATATTTCAGATCCCATCTCATTTGTGATTGAGTGCACTAGATATTTCAGATCCCATCTCATTTGTGATCATGGTTGGTGGACATGGTGTAGGACCATCAACATAACCGAGAAGCCCTGTGACAAGTAGAATATTTTGAATCTGGCTTTTCCATATCAAAAAATTTGATCTATCTAGCTTAACAGTAATCAATGAAGATAAATTGGAGATGAACAAAGTCAGATTTGCAGGGATAACAATAGAAGATGAAGAAGATGAAGCTATGGTGGTTGTAGAAACCATGGACGTAGAGGAAGCCATATCTGTTATGATACCATGTGGAAAAAGCTGAAAATGATTCTCATTATTTGATGATATGAGTAGAGCTCATATACATACAAATTTGTCACGATAGTTATAACTAACTCTAATACATATATATTCAATGTATCTATATTCTGTAACTAACAAATACAACTTGTATAATTTCTAACTATTCTTCACACGTGTTGTTGATGATGAAGCTGTTGAGGAGCTATGCTTAGCTACTGCTGGTGCACCATTATCATCTTTGCATGGTTGCCTATCAAATTCCATGGACAAAAAACAAGAAACAAAATGTTCAACAGTAGCCATATTACGTGTTCTCTACTCTACTAATTAATTTTTAGTATATATCACACCAATGTTTCAGACTTTATAACAAATTATAATATTCTAATTCTCTTTGATGGCGTGCTCAATTATTCTTCTCCATGCAAATGTTTACCTTTATTTTAGAAAAAAAAACAAAACCACGGGTACCACGAGTTTTCTTTTTTTTAAATATTCTACAAAAAAAAAAAACTATGCAGAGAATTTATCCACTTTTTAAATTATTTGAGAAACTAATCTATTTTTTAAAATTTTATTTTCAAAATGCGATTTTGAAATGGAAATTGCATTTTCAACATTCAATTTCACCTTAACATCCTAGGTTAAAAATGTAATTTATGATGACATGGCGAAATTGAATCTTCAATATGCGATTTCAAAGTGAAATTGCATGTTGAAAATGCAATTTCAATTTCAAAATTGCATTTTCAAAATGCGATTTCAAAAGTATGTTAGTTTGTCAATTAGTTTGAAAAGTGGGTCAATTCTCTAAATATTTTATTTTTTAAAAATATTAAAAAAAAAAACTCCGGGTACCACCGGTAAAATAAAGAAAAAAAAGAACAAAAAAAACAAAATTAAAAGAGGCACGTTTAGTTATATGTCAATTATTCTCAATTATTGTATTTTCTGTGTCTTTTTAGTTATGGTGTGCTCAAGTATTCTGTGTGTCTTTTTAGTTATATGTCATGTACCACTACAAGAGGCACGTTTTTCTTAGGAGCAGAATTGTTTGGGAAACTAGGTTAAAAGTTGATTTTTTTGAATTTTTTTTTATAAAAATAAAAAAAAAAAGAATAGAAAAGTGATGTAACCTAAAAAGAAATTAAAAAACTAATTTTTAGCCGAGTTTTCGAAAGGCCGCACGACACGACATCAATGTAAAGTCCATTTTCATAATAGATGGGAGTCTGATTATATCTATCACAGTTTTATGCAATAATTTTATTGTATGAATAAAGCTTGGGACCCCCAATGGGGGTGCTGGGGGTCGTTTCTCATTGGTTGAAAAAACTGTTTTTTTTTTTTTTTTTTTTTTTTTTTAAGAATAGAAAAGTGATGTAACCTAAAAAAAAATAATAGGACCTTTGTAAAAAAATAGATGGGAGTCTGATTATATCTATCATAGTTTTATGCAATAATTTTATTGTATTTTGAAGAAATTATAAAAAAAAATAAAAAAATAGGACCTTTGTAAAAAAATAATTTTTAATTTTATGAATTCAAATTTAAATTTTTTTATTTGTTTTAAATTTAAATCTTTTGTCTATTTCTATTAACTAAAATTGTTTGGAAAAATTACGTTTTTTTTTATTAAACTCCACGAAAAAAACGTATTTTAGACATTTTGTGTGTACATGCATTGAGTTTGACGATTAAAAAATTATTTTTTCATTTATTTTGTTTAACGAAAATAGGCTACCGACCGGTCTAGATTGAAAATAAAACAAAAGATTATAGTTCAAATTGACAAAATTAAGAACTCGTTGAGTTTAATAACTAAAATATTATTTTTCATCAGTTTTACTTACTGGAATTAGGTTAATGATTTATATTGAAAACAAATAAAAAAATTTAAAAACTTATATTTATTTTGTAACAATAATCAAACTTTGAGATTTTTTTTTTAATTTTTCCTTAATATTTTTTTAACATAATAAAATATGCCAATAAAATATATAATTAATGCAATGGTTCAATTTAAAATTGAAATAAAATGATATTAAAATCATACATCATAAAATGACATAATTTTTCTTTAATTTTAAGATAAATTATACTTTGCCCTTTTATGTTTGGTCAATTTTCCATTTTGGCTCTTAAAGTTACTCTTTTTTCTTTTTTTTTTTCACTTTTGACCTTTCATGTCTCAAGTTTTTCTCAATTTACTCTAAAGCTAACTTCAATTCAAATTAGACAAAAAATGACACATTACCAATCACATGACACAAAAAATATTTTATTATATATAACTCAGATATCTGATACAAATTCAAACTCCAATATAAAAATATATTTTTATATTATCAGACAGTATCATGACATTTTTTGTCTAATTTTGGACATAAGTTAGCTTTACAAACAATATATTTTTATATTATATGACAGTACCTGACGTGGCCGTAAGACTTGGGTGAGAAAAATAAACTAAAATACAAACACCAAAGGTTGAACCCGAAGGTTGTCTACGTCTCCCTTTGTAAGGAATCAAACATGCGTAGTTTAAGGGTAAAACGCAAAGTGACTGTAGACACCCCTTTTTTGACCGACCTTAAGACTCAGACGTCACCGATTGAGCGCTTGGTGATGTTGCATATCGTGCTCGTTCAGAGGTTTCAGAGTCTCGGCTGCGAACCTTGCCTCCGGACTTCCGGACTCTTTCATGCTTTGCCTCGGTTTGCGAACCAGGCTCTGTTTTCTCTGTTTTCTCTTTCCAAAGGGGGGGAGAGGTCTCGTAGATCATCTCTCAGTGGCCGTAGGCTACGTTTCGTGGTCGTAGGCCATTTTGCCCGTTTGGAGTCCGGTTTTCGATTTTTCGGAGCCGTTGGCCGTGTGCCTAGGTTCGGGACCGCTTAACCACCTCCGTTTGCTCCGGTTTTTGGCATGCATCTTATTTGCTCCCTTTTGAGGGACACTGTGGCTCGAGAGACCAACTTCGTGGTCAAACGCCACCTCCGGTGCTTAACAGCCCATTTTCGGGGCTCCAAGCTGCGCGTTTTGGTCCCCGAACCTCCGTTTTGCATCCGTTTTGGTTCATTTTTGGTGGAGACCTTATTTTCATTGTTAGAAAGCTTGTAGGAGGGTGGGAGGCCAGCAATTGGTCTGAAAAGCCAGCTTTATTTCTTCATCGCTCTCCGACGCCCGTTTCCCTCACTTGAAAGCCAATGTTGACCACCCTAAGGCCACTTTTTCTTGCTTCAACCCTGGTGACACAAAAATAGCCGTCCCACATACCAGCATTTCTTAGGCTTTTAAGGAACCTAAATATACAAAATCGAAAAATATTATAGCAGATGAGATAGAAATTAAGACCAGATGATTAATAACAAATTCATCTTGCCGCTTGGTGTGGAGTTAAGAAGCAATTGACATGGACATGGGTACGAACAATACGATTTTCAAAAACTACAATAGCAATACAGCAGGTATACGACAAAAAATTACATATGTTTTTGAATATATTTTAATTTGTTAATTTTATCCACAAATAACCAAAAATAATGAAAACTATCACTAATTCAACACGAAGAAACCATTCAATCTACAATTTAAACGTCATTAAACATACAAAACACTATTTCATCAATCATAAACCATTATCTTACAAATATCAAAAGCATTTATGTTCGATAATGAATAGATCATCCATCAAAAATACATAAATTCCTATTATTTTGTTTAAAGAAGAAAAAAATATAGTGTTAACATTTACCAAAAGTTAGCACAAAAGATTTCAATGAACCAATGCAAACGGCTGCTAATAATAGAAACACTAGAAAGATGAGAGGAGCAACTAAATTTTTCAAGAACAAACAATCCAATGATATATGTACTAGTATATACATGCTCTTTGCCTCTCAAATGAAGTACTCTTACTATGTAGATTTGATGGTATCTTGATTCATGGTGCAAAAAATACCTAATATAAAATTGGAATTGCATAATTCAAACTCTTCCAAGAACAAGCAATCCAATGATATATTATTAGAGATGCAAATGGACATTAAGTATAAGCTGCCTAATATGACTCTGAACTTGCCACTTCCTTCTATACAATCAAATGAAAATGTGTTTTCGAGTGATTAAAGTATTCTCTCAATTCAACAGTGTGATACTAGTATATATGTTTTTGAGGAGGCCACATCACATAAGTTGCAAGTACCAAGCGAGGAAAAATATAGAATAGTTTAGATTGCCCCTATTGTTTTTTTGTTTTTTTGTTTTTATTTCTTCTTAATTTTGGTAACCATTAAAATATCAAGGTGTTCAATTGCATTTTATTAATGAATCATGCAATAGTGGAGTTTGGTTTCAAGTGTTCATCATAGGACTCATTTATGCTATCCATTCTCCAATTGCTATTTAATAAGCATTTAAATTTGTAAAGTGGATGGGAAGAAGTTTGTTTGGAATGGGGTAAAAAAGAGAGACAAACTATGAAGCACGGACATTTCAAAATAGGCGCTGTAGCGGTGTTGGACACGGGGACACGTATGGGACATGCCAAATGGTGTGTCCCTTTAATTTTATTATTTTTTGCAAGGGACATAGCAGGGACACAGGGACATGTTGTGGACACGTCATTTTTACAAGTGTCCAAATATGGATAATCTATTAATTTGCTTAAATGTAGATATATATATATATATATATATTGATTTAATTCAAATGACACTCATTCAACAAGTATCACAATATCCACATAAATTATGAAAGGAAAAAACAATTGAGAGTTTCTTTTTTCTTTTTAATATTCTAAAAAAAATTAAGAATTGATCTACTTTTTAAATTATTTGAGAAACTAATCTATTTTTTAAAATTTTATTTTTAAAATGTGATTTTGAAATGGAAATTGCATTTTCAACATTCAATTTCACCTTAATATCCTAGGTTAAAAATGTAATTTATGATGACATGGTGAAATTACATGTTGAAAATGCGATTTCAATTTCAAAATTGCATTTTCAAAATGCGATTTCAAAAGCATGTTAGTTTCTCAATTAGTTTAAAAAGTGGGTCAATTCTCTAAATACATTACTTTTTAAAAATATTAAAAAAAAAAAACTCCGGGTACCACCGGTAAAATAAAAAAAAACAAAATTAAAAGAGGCACGTTTAGTTATATGTCAATTATTCTCAATTATTGTATTTTCTGTGTCTTTTTAGTTATGGTGTGCTCAATTATTCTGTGTCTTTTTAGTTATATGTCATGTACCACTACAAGAGGCACGTTTTTCTTAGGAGCAGAATTGTTTGGGAAACTAGGTTAAAAGTTGATTTTTTTGAATTTTTTTTTATAAAAATAAAAAAAAAAAGAATAGAAAAGTGATGTAACCTAAAAAGAAATTAAAAAACTAATTTTTAGCCGAGTTTTCGAAAGGCCGCACGACACGACATCAATGTAAAGTCCATTTTCATAATAGATGGGAGTCTGATTATATCTATCACAGTTTTATGCAATAATTTTATTGTATGAATAAAGCTTGGGACCCCCAATGGGGGTGCTGGGGGTCGTTTCTCATTGGTTGAAAAAACTGTTTTTTTTTTTTTTTTTTTTTTGGCCATTGGCAGCCCCCCATGTGGCACTGGGGTGCTGGGGGTGCCAAAATGCTGGGGTCTGTAGCATTTCCGTTAAAAAAAAAATTTGAATAATTTCTAAATCCTTAACATTGTTATTAAAATAATAATAATAATAATAATAATAATAAAAAAAGCTAGTCACCTTTTATCACTTTTTGTCGCACAAGGCTACAAGAATCAAAATTGGGATAGCATGGACAGTGTTTGGAAGTCTAGAGATTCGGAGAACAAAATTTCATCTAGGAATTACTCTACGGGCTCATAGTCTTTCCACTACTACAAAGCCATGCAGATAGACTATTTTGTCTTTTGTGGCTATTTTAGCCTGTGTTCTAAAAATTATTTTTTTTTTTTTTTTTTTTTTTTTTTTTTTTTTTTTCACTTTTGACCTTTCATGTCTCAAGTTTTTCTCAATTTACTCTAAAGCTAACTTCAATTCAAATTAGACAAAAAATGACACATTACCAATCACATGACACAAAAAATATTTTATTATATATAACTCAGATATCTGATACAAATTCAAACTCCAATATAATAATATATTTTATATTATCAGACAGTATCATGACATTTTTTGTCTAATTTTGGACATAAGTTAGCTTTACAAACAATATATTTTTATATTATATGACAGTATCTGACGTGGCCGTAAGACTTGGGTGAGAAAAATAAACTAAAATACAAATACCAAAGGTTGAACCCGAAGGATGTCTACGTCTCCCTTTGTAAGGAATCAAACATGCGTAGTTTAAGGGTACAACGCAAAGTGACATGCAAGAATCAAAACTTATGATCATGCAATGAAATATTCATACGTATGCTAACAAGCAATGAAACAATGCAACAAGCGATAACAGGAATACAACACTTGAACAAAAGCATAAATTCAAGCAAAACAAACAAAGCTGTGTCTCACACGGAAAGAAGCAAGTAAATAACCATGTCTCCCACGGGTAGGATAAAGAAAGCACAAACCAAACTACGTCTCGCGTAGAGAGGATGTAAGAAAATGCAAACCTAACTACACCTCATGTAGGAAGGGTGCAAAAGATACAAGCCAAACTACGTCGCACATAGAGAGGGTGAAAAGCTTCATGCCAAACTACGTCTCACACAGAGAAGGAGGAGGGTGCAGTGAACCCCAAGGGTACCTGACGTTTTAACCGAGTAACTCGAAATCTTAATGCGTCACACACGAAAAAGAAAAAGCGGTGTAAACAAACAGGCACACCTACCATTCTTAACCAAGGTATACAATCCTCAAGTGTCGCACGCGAGAAGAGGAAAGGTGATTACCCCATTAATCATGATCTAGACTTGAGATGAACATCATCTTTTTTTTTTATGTTTCAGATGTTTATCTACATATTTTATTTCATTCCGCTGCATTATTTAATTTAGTTATTTCAAATTAATCTTAAAAATTTTAGAATTCAATTAGTTGTGAATCCAACCTTAGGCACCGGGTGGGTCGTGACACAACTTTGTAGATGTGCATTGATAAACTCCCAGTGCATTCAATCTGGACTAGATATTTCAGATCCCGTCTCATCTGTGATTGTGGTTGGTGGACATGGTGTAGGACCATCAACACAACTGAGAAGCCCTGTGACACGTAGAATATTCTGAATCTGGCTTTTCCATATCAAAAAATTTGATCTATCTAGCTTAACAGTAATCAATGAAGATAAATTGGAGATGAACAAAGTCAGATTTGCAGGGATAACAATAGAAGATGAAGAAGATGAAGCTATGGTGGTTGTAGAAACCATGGACGTAGAGGAAGCCATATCTGTTATGATACCATGTGGAAAAGCTGAAAATGATTCTCATTATTTGATCATATGAGTAGAACTCATATACATACAAATTTGTCACAATAGTTGTAACTAACTCTCTTTTTTTTTTATCAGCAAAAAGAACCTTTATTGATGGAAAATCATACAAGATATGAGTTTACATCAAAAAAGAGAGAGGGGGAGCATCAAGCATCAAAGGAACCAAACCCAATCACAACTAGGTTGGCACCGAGAAGGTAGCCCAATCATTTGCAAGCTCAACCCCAAGAGATTGGTGAGGAACCAAACTCGAAAGAAAGAAGGACATCATGAGACAACAAAACCAAAATCCAACAAAACCAAGTCAAACACCAAGAGGACTTGCCCACAAACAGATTGCAGGAGACCCACAAGTAAGTTCAGAGCAGCATTGTAAAGCAGAGTAACTCCTTTTTTTTTTTTTTTTTTTGGGCACTACAGCAGACCAGGCAGCCTACAACCTTGCAGCAGAACAGAACCAACATGCCCAGCAGTCCAAATAGAACAAACTACAACATGCCCAGTGTAGACGTCCCCGAACGCCCCGGGAGGAACGAGTCTCCCGTTCCGTTCGATATTGGGCTCACTACAGTTCAGGACTCTAAAATTGTCACGGTTCGTAATCTGAACCAAAGAGTCCAAATCCGACAAATCGTTTTGAGAAAACAAATTTTGAAAGAAGTGCCAAACATGGACTGCTTTGCCAGATACAGAGTCGCCACCTAAATATTTTATTTTGGAAAATTTAGGAAACCCTGACTCGTTCCCTAAGGCCACGTGTCCGTCATCACCAAAGTTGCCTCGGCTCGGGAACTTGGATACGATTGGGGAAGGTCACTTCGTGAGCACCCCCGCTCGCCCGGAGCATTGCATTTGCATACTAACCATGATATCAAGTTTTGAAAACATTGTGAGTTCTTATTCCGGTTATTAGCCTAGATTTACTATGTGATGCGCACAACATACAAGTATAGACTGGATCGTCTGAATTGGAACAAAACATTTTATGTTTATTTTTTAAAGTGGTTTGATGGTGCTACCCGCAAGTAGGCTAAGACGTGGATTTGCCACGCCTCGGGTGGGCTTAGAAAACATGATTTTGCCACTATTTAGTGGGCTTAAAACACACATTTGATGAATTGTTCCAATTCAATTACCCAACCTTCACCCATAGGCATTCAGGCAGTTATATCACATAAGCATATAGCCTCATGGTAAGCATGCTATTCATGGCAGTCACTCACACGCATGCAAGGATGCTAAAGCATAAAACTTACTAAGTACTCCAAGCCAAAACAGAAGCTAATTAGAAATCCATGCATGATCCTAATTATACGGAAATGCCTAATGCAACACATGCAAAAATGCAACTATGGCAGGCTCGGCTATTCTAAACATGGCATATGAAATGCTAAGCTAACATGTATTCAACTTGGAATTGAAAATACAATGCAGTTAGTATGATGCGCCGAGCCCGGTGCATGCAAAACAGATTGAATGAATGCAACATGCCTATCATACTGTATGCTAATTGAAACATGCCCTAATCTAACCATCATAAGCGGGTAAATAAAAGGGAGAAAGACGTGGGGTTGGAAGACATACATCACACACACGCATACCAATTACAACATTGCCCTCGCGCAGAGGGTCCGAATAAATAATATACAGTCCCAAATGAATAATACAGTCTGAATAAGTACAAAACCCTAATTAATTTACAAATTTTATTTCATTCCGCTGCATTATTTAATTTAGTTATTTCAAATTAATCTTAAAAATTTTAGAATTCAATTAGTTGTGAATCCAACCTTAGGCACCGAGTGGGTCGTGACACAACTTTGTAGATGTGCATTGATAAACTCCCAGTGCATTCAATCTAGACTAGATATTTCAGATCCCGTCTCATCTGTGATTGTGGTTGGTGGACATGGTGTAGGACCATCAACACAACTGAGAAGCCCTGTGACACGTAGAATATTCTGAATCTGGCTTTTCCATATCAAAAAATTTGATCTATCTAGCTTAACAGTAATCAATGAAGATAAATTGGAGATGAACAAAGTCAGATTTGCAGGGATAACAATAGAAGATGAAGAAGATGAAGCTATGGTGGTTGTAGAAACCATGGACGTAGAGGAAGCCATATCTGTTATGATACCATGTGGAAAAGCTGAAAATGATTCTCATTATTTGATGATATGAGTAGAACTCATATACATACAAATTTGTCACAATAGTTGTAACTAACTCTAATACATATATATTGAATGCATCTATATTCTGTAACTAACAAATACAACTTGTATAATTTCTAACTAACTATTCTTCACACGTGTTGTTGATGACGAAGCTGTTGAGGAGCTATGCTTAGCTACTGCTGGTGCACCATTATCATCTTTATGTGGTTGTCTATCAAATTCCATGGACAAAAAACAAGAAACAAAATGTTCAACACTAGCCATATTACATGTTCTCTACTCTACTAATTAATTTTTAGTATATATCGTACCAATGTTTCAGACTTTATAGCAAATTATAATATTCTAATTCTCTTTGATGGCGTGCTCAATTATTCTTCTCGATGCAAATGTTTACCTTTATTTTAGAAAAACAAAAAATAAAAAAAACAAAACCACGGTACCACAAGTTTTTTTTTTTTTAAATATTCTATAAAAAAAACTATGAAAATTGATCCACTTCTTAAACTACTTGGAAAATTAACATATTTTTTAAAATCACATTTTCAAAATGTGATTTTGAAATAGAAATTGTGTTTTCAACATTCAATTTCACATTTTTTTTTTTTGAACGGCGAAGAAAAAGATCTTTATTGATGAAACATACAAAGTATGACAAAAACATCAATAAAGAGGAGCTTGAAGCTAACACAAGCTTCAAGCTCCAGTTGGCAAGAAGCCAACAAGAAAAGAGAAAAAACAGAATAAAACAGAACTGCTATGAAACAGAACAGCTATGAACAAGCCAAAAACAGAATAAAACAGAACTGCTATGAAACAGAACCCGCAACCAAAAAGCAGATCCAAAAATATAGCAGCAGCCAAGATGCAGATCCAAAAATACAGCAACAGCTCGGAACTGATCCAAACCAGCTACTATAAGCAAAACTGATACGGACAGCAGCAGAATTTGCAGAATTACACTATGGACAGAGTAGAGCCACCTGAATGGAAGAGAATCTGCAGCGAAAAGCAAATCCAAAAATACAGCAGCAGCTCGGAACTGATATGAACAAAATGAACTGATCCAAAAATGCAGCAGAACTTGCAGAATTACACTATGGACAGAGTAGAACCACCTGAATAAAACAGAACCTGCAGAATAACACTACAGCAGCAACAAATCTAACACAGCAGGATTACACTACGCAGACACCAAGCCAACCAAAGCAACTCAAGTGCGAATGCAGTGCCTGACACCTGAAGCATTGAATTGGAAATCATTGATGGAGAATGGAAAGTGGTTGGAGGAGGACTTGAACCAGATCGCTAGCCTGAAGATGATGAGTTCCTGCAGCAGCTGGGTGTTAAGATGGGAGGCTTGAAAGAGGCACTCGTTTCTGATCTTCCAAATGGACCAGAGGGTGACCAAAGGAATGGCACGCCAGATTCTCCTCTCCTTTTTCTTGCAGATGAACCCTGCCTACCACTGCAGCAGATCTTCAACAGAGGCAGGAACCACCCAGAGAATACCCCACCATTGTAATAACCCAGTCCAAACTTTCCACACCAAAGGGCAGTGAATCAGAACATGCTGGACAGTTTCCTGCTGCGAGTTACAAAAGAGGCATGAGGTGGCAGCTGATCTATTCAATACGCCAATCCGTTGCAAGAACACAGAAGTTTTAACCTTGTGTTTCCAAGCGAGCCAACCGAAAAATTGTATTTTAGGTGGTAGATAATTGAGCCAAATCAAATCACTAGAAGGAACAGTGTTACCCAAGGCAAGATTAGAATGATTATAAAGAGTGGAAATAAAAGACTTGCTAGGATGAAGTGCTGCCCACACAGCTCTGTCATCAATTCCTAGATTCAAGGGAGGAGGAGTAGCTAAGGTGGTAATGAGTCTCTGAAGTTCATCCTTTTCCCATTCGAAGAGGGCTCTTCTGAAGTTAAACACCCAATTGGAAGATGTGGTTGACACAAAGTCCTTGAGAAGTCCTTCCTTACTATTGGACAGTTGAAAGAGCCTGGGGAATGCATCTTTAAGGCAATGAACCCCACACCATTGATCATACCAAAACTTAATACGACAACCATTCCCCACTTTTAGATAAAGATTACTAATATAGAACAATAGAAGGGACTCATGCTTATCTGCTGCTGCCAATATGCCACCCCAGATATTAGAATAATGAATTCTAGAGCAAAGGTTAGGAATCCAAGACCCTCCTAGAAACTTATATTTACTACATAAGACTCGCTTCCATAATGAATCATGATCTGAGGCAAATCTCCACCACCATTTGAGTAGCAAACACACGTTTACATCCCTAATTCTTTTGATGCCCAATCTTCCTTGCTTTATGCTCTTTGTTACCTCCGACCACTTAACAAGATGAATCCTCCTCTTTAGATCTGGGCCTCCCCAAAGAAATGAAGCTTGAATTTTGTCTAACTCCTTAGCTACGCCTTCAGGTATTTTAAACAGAGACAAGTAAAATACAGGCAAGCTTGACAGCACTGCTTTCACCAGAGTCAACCTCCCAGCATGGGAGAGAAACCTCCTTTTCCACCCAGCAAGCCTCATTTTGACTTTATCTACAATTGGTTTCCACATCCTCTTTCTTTTGGGATTAGCTCCCAGCGGCAATCCAAGATACTTGAGTGGTAAACTATGGGTCTTGCAATTCAACAGATGTGCAAACTCCTCTAGAGTATTGCCAGGGATACCGACCCCACAAATCACACTCTTATGATAGTTGATTTTGAGACCTGACACTACTTCAAAGCACCTGAGGATCCTTTTCAAAGTGAGGACTTCCGAGAACTCCGCTTCACAGAACAGAAGAGAATCATCTGCGAATTGGAGATGAGACAACTGAACTTGATTATTTCCAATGGTGACCCCTTTGAGCAAATTCAACTCCCGAGCTCGGAGGAGGAGAATGTTAAGAGCTTCAACAACCAAATTAAAAAGGAAAGGGGATAGAGGATCTCCTTGCCTGAGGCCTTTTTGAGGATTAAATTCCTTAGTTGGAGAGCCATTTACAAGGATTGAAATTCTAGAAGTAGAAACGCATTCCTTGATCCATGAATTCCATTTGGGACTGAACCTAAAGTTTGATAACATTGAGAGAAGAAAATCCCAGTTGACAGAATCAAAGGCCTTTTCGAAATCCAGTTTAAACAGCAGCCCATATTTTTTGGATTTAAGCCAACTATCTACAACTTCATTAGGAACCAAAACTCCATCCAAAATGTTCCTACCTCCCAGAAAAGCTGATTGTGAGTCACCAATGATCCCAGGCATAACTTGTTTAAGCCTGGAAGCTATAACTTTAGAAAGAATTTTGTACACAGAGCCAACAAGGCTTATAGGCCTAAACTCATTTAAGGTGACAACTTTCTCTTTCTTTGGAATCAGTGTGATGAATATACTATTGAAGCAATTTGGTAGTCTGCCACTGGAGTGAAAATCCTTCATAAAGTTAAGCACCTCCCCCTTAAGCATCTTCCAAAACTTTTGAAAAAACAGAAGGTTAAAACCATCCGGCCCTGGAGCTTTGTTTCCATTACAATCAGCTACTGCTGCCCAGACTTCTTCTTCAGAGAACTCTGCCTCGAGCAAAGAGAAGTGATCACTAAGCCGAACACTCTTGAAATCACCAACAAGAACTGGCCTATGCTTCCAAGTCTTGGAGAAATGATTAGAGAAATATGAGCACTCTTCATGTTTAACTTGGTCTGGTGCCTCAATGACTACATCTCCCACTATGATTGAATTAAGGGAATTTCGATTTTGCCTACAGGTAGCCATAACATGGAAAAATCTTGTATTTTTATCACCTTTCATATTTCAATCCTGCCTAGACTTTTGTAGCCATTCCCATTCTAACTTCTTGCTTAACTTCCACATCTCAATCTTTTTCTCTCTTTGCTGCTTCAGGTCGTCCTCTATCAAAGGCATAATCTCAGCTTTCAAGTCCAATTGATGAAGTTCATTTTCCAGAAGATGCAGCCTAGAAGAGACATCACCATATTCCCCTTTACTCCATTTTTTTAGAGCCAACTTGAGGGCATGCATCTTACGCTGAAGGATAAATCCAGTAGGACCTGAGAACTGTGACTGTCTCCAATTATGTTCCACAAATGATGCAAAGTTCAAATGCAACATCCATGCATTTAAGAACTTAAATGGTTTAGGCCCCCAATCTCTAGAATCCTCCATAAGTACAATAGGGCAGTGATCAGAGGAGACTCTAGCAAGACCCCATTGTTTGAATTTAAACTTTTCTAGCCATTCAGGATTGAGCAGAAACCTATCAATTCGGCTCCACTTGTGGCCATCAGTTGCATTACACCAGGTGTACTTTCTGCCTAGCAAAGGAAGATCAACTACCTCACATTTGTCAATAAATTTGTTGAAGTCACTCATACCCCTGTCCCTGAGTGAGACACCAACCCTTTCCCCTAAATTTCTAATCTCATTGAAGTCACCGCCAATCCACCATGGCTTGGGGAAAAGTGCTTTCAAACTTAGCAAAGATTCCCAAAATTTCCTTCTCTTCATAATGTCAGTAGGGGCATGGATATTGACAATAGTACAATTAAAGGAATTTAGAAGCTTACCAGAAAGAAGAATGAAGTTCCTACTGCAACAGCACTCAGACAGCTCAAATATGGCTGGATCTCAAATGCAAAGCAGACCACCAGCAAAGCCTTCAGCATCAACATTCATAAACTCAAGCCTATCTCTTGGCCAGAGACTTTTCACCATCGTATTGGTTAGGTTTGATTTTTTTTGTTTCTTGGATCAAAGCCATGTCAATCTTCTTATCAAATAACAGCTTTTTTATTTTACTTCTCTTTTCGTGTCTGCCTAGCCCTCTGATATTCCAGCTTAATGTCTTCATATGAGGTATAGATTGACTCTAATAACACCCAGTGATTGAAGATTAATCCACTTTACCCTTTCCTTTTTCCAACTGCTCCTTGTCCCTTTCCTCCATGCGTACTAGTTCTCTAATCACCTCAGATTCATGGCCCTTGAAATCTAAACCCAGTCTTTGCCCCATTTGCAGAGCGGATTGAGCCTCTTGAACAGGACCACGGTCAGAAGAATGCTGAGAATCTGGACTATGAGTTGAAACAGGTAAGGCTGCGACTACGGTTCCAGATTTGAAGCTTTTGGCAGGACCCTTATTTGAGGTTGCACCCGACTGCACTATTCTTCTAGCAAAACCAGAAAACTTACCAACTAGCAGACAGTGTTTGAGACCTTCTCTTTTACTCCATTTTCTCTTACCTTTCTTCAGACGTTGGGTGTTAGAACTAAAGTTGATTGGGCTGAGGTTAGTGTAGACGCGCCCGTGGGCCTCATGCTACAGTTCGGACTCAATTCGTGTTACGGTTCTTAATCTGAACCAAAGAGTCCAAATCCGGCAAATCGTTTTGAGAAAACAGATTTTTGAAAGAAGTGCCAAACATGGACTGCTTTTCCAGATATAGAGTCGCCACCTAAATATTTTATTTTGGGAAATTTAGGAAACCCTGACTCGTTGCCAAAGGCCACGTGTCCGTCCTCACCAAAGTTGCCTCGGCTCGGGAACTTGGGTACGATTGGGGAATGTCACTTCGTGAGCACCCCCGCCCGCCCGATCAAAGATCGGCCTCTACTAACCATGATATCAAGTTTTGAAAATATTGTGTGTTCTTATTCCGGTTATTAGCCTAGGTTACTATGTGATGCGCACAGCATATAAGTATAGACTGGGTCGTTTGAATTGGAACAAAACATTTCATGTTTGTTTGTTTGAAAATGGTTTGATGGTGCTACTCGCAAGTAGGCTAAGACGTGGATTTGCCACCCTCAGGTGGGCTTAGAAAACATGATTTTGCCACTATCTAGTGGGCTTAAAACTTACAATTAATGAATTGTTCCAATCCAAATAACCCAACCTTCACCCACAGGCATTCAGGCAGTTATATCACATAAGCAATTAGCCTCATGGTAAACATACTATTCATGACAGCACTCACACGCATGCAAGGATGCTAAAGTATAAAACTTACCGAGTACTCCAAGCCAAAACAGAAACTACATTAGAAATCATGCATGATCCTAAGTATACAGAAATGCCTAATGCAACACATGCAAAAAGGCAAATTATAGTAGGCTCGGCTATTCTAAACATGGCATATGGAATGCTACAGCTAACATGTATTCAATTTGGAATTGAAAATACGATGCAGTTAGTATGATGCGCCGAGCCCGGTGCATGCAAAACAGATGAATGATGCAAACATGCTGTCATACTGTATGCTAATTGAAATATGCCCTAATCCAACCATCATAAGCGGATAAATAAAAGGGAGAAAGACGTGGGGTTGGAAGACATACAACACACACACGCACACTTATTACAGTTGTGCCCTCGCTTAGAGGGTCCGAAAGAATAATACAGTCCCGAATAAAAGAATAGTACAGTCCAATGTTACAGTCCAAATAATATACAAATTCCTAATTAATTAATGAATTTAACTAAGAAAGCTGTAAAACTGGCATGTAAGCCAGGGACTGCCTTGCTTCTGATGAACGATGTATGTTTAGGCTGTGTTGCGCGGAAATCCATGACGATGCCCCAATTAGCCTCTGTTTACACCTGTTCTTGAAATGCGTGCCAAGCCCCGAAAAGTTGCTGATTCTTCATTTTGCTGCAACAGAGAGCAGGAAAGGGGCATAGCAATGTATTTTCACAAATATATACATGCCTCGATCCTCGTGCCACCAATCACACATATCGAGGCATGATGGCCGAGGAGTCGAATTACACAATTCAATATGGAATGAATGCACATGAAAACACAACAAGACCTAACTCCATCATGGATGATCCGGAGTATCGGTGACTGGGGAATTGAGACACATTCCGTCACTCGGAGTACGAAATGTGCCTCGTTTCCCGTGCCCGGGCTAACTCCTATCCCGAACACGATGCAATATGCATGACATGCATGAAATGCAACTAAGATACAATCCTAACATACATAATGTTATGGAATGGCATACACGCTACACGAGGTAATACACAACCGAGCATACACAATGCTATGGATGAAATGGCATACGCAATGAAATAATGGGCTTACACCAACATGAGAGAGCCTCAGCCACACTCACATAGGAGCCCATCAGATGAAAACAAGACAACTCGAAATGCGTGCACGCGTGAGGACCGGCCCTTAGACACCGAAATGCCACTCTAATGAGACATGGCAAAGACATGGAATATAATATGCAAACATGCAAGAAACAGTAGCAAAATGAGGGGGAAACAGCCCCGAAACAAGGCGAAATGATACCCGATGCATGGAACGAAACCGAAATGCAACATTAGGCACATGAAATGGCTTACAGCTATACAAAGCATGCATAATTGGTACATGGAATGAAAATACAGAAGCAAGGCAGCCCCAAATTAAGCACTTTTACAGTTCAAAGCATGGCCAATCAGCAAACAAAAATAGGGCAAAACTAGCATGCGAAAAATGGTCCTAAATGCAAGATAAAGAAGCAACTCACAGCTGCTGTCGCCAAACAGATTAGGGCCCTTCAACAAAGTTGAAGAGGGGCCAAAACATGATCTTTTTCAGTTCTGAAAATAACCCAAAAACAAACACAGGTATGGCTGCACTCTTATGCAAGAAATGGGCCAAAAGGTGGTCAAAGAAGGAAATGGTAGATGCAAAGCCCAAACAGAAAAAGACCCTTCTACAACACCGAAGAGGGACGAAAAATAATGCACTTTACAGTTGATGGCCGGACCCAAAACAGTATGCAAATATGTCTAAAATGCTATGCAAAATGAGATCCAAAAGAGAGATATAACATGAAGTGTATAAAATATGCCTCAAACCATGAAAGGCCCTTAATGAAACATGAAGAAGAGGCCAAAATAAGACTATTTACAGTTCTGTGAAATGACCAAAAATAGAAGCACAATGGGCTGCCAAAGCATGCAAAAATGGGGACCAAAAGAGAGATATAACACAAGGTGTATGAAATATGCCTCAAACCATAAAAGGCCCTAAATGAAACATGAAGAAGAGGCCAAAATAAGACTATTTCCAGTTCTGTAAAATGACCAAAAATAGAAGCACAATGGGCTAATAAATCATGCAAAAATGGGGACCGAAAGAGAGATATAACACAAGGTGTATAAAATATGCCTCAAACCATGAAAGGCTCTAAATGAAACATGAAGAAGAGGCCAAAATAAGACTATTTCTAGCTCTGAAAATCGTCCAAAAATGGAAGCATAATAGGATGCCAAGTCATGCAAAAAAGGGGGACCAAAGAGGGATATAACACAAAGTGGCACATGGAGGTCCCAAATAGTGATGAGCCCTTCTTCAATGTTGAAGAGGGGCTCAAAATAAGCCTACTTATAGTTTACATCATGCTCCAAAACAGATCACACACAAGCTAAAAATATCATGCAAGAAAATGACATTCTAGAGGGATAATGAAGCAAGTGAAAGATGGGGGGCTCAAACAGGGTTGAGCCCTTAAGAAAAAGTGAAAAAGAGCTCAAAATAAGGCCACTTTCAGTTAGGGCCGGAGCTCAAAACAGTAAGCATATATGGCTAAGAAATGTTGCAAAAATGAGCTCAAAAAGAGGGAAATGGTACTCACCCTTGAAGACCAAACTTTGGTTGCTTCTTGGCTTGAGAAGTGGTGCCTCTTAGCTGCTGGAAAGCCCTTCAAGCTGCTGGAAATGTAGTAGTGGTGGTGGTGCTTGGTGGTGATGAAGAAATGAGGTAGAACTTAGGAGTTTTTGAGAAAAATGAGAGAGATGGAGGGAGATATGAATGTATATCCTTGAAGCAATTTTTCTAACCCCTAATACCAGAGATGGCAGCTGGTTATATGGACCGAGGGGAGGGACAAGCGGGAGAGAAAGAGTGGGGGAGAAAAGACCAAGTTCTCCCCCAACAGCTGTCCCCCGGATTGAGATATTTTCTGGGGGAAACAGTTATACAGCTGTAAAGTGCTCTTTGTGAGGATCATGGCCGGCTAGGTTTCAAAGCTGCAGGTGGCCGGCCGGCTACCTCCCATGGCCGGCCGGCCAAGGGTCAAAAATGGTCAAGAAGATTAATGGCCGGCCACCACATATTGGTGTCCTCCCAGGTGTCCTCAACACAACCCTGTGGTTCAAAATTGGCAACTGTGAAACAGGAGGGACAACAAGCCATTTTTAGGAGGGGGTCAAAAGGGACAGGTGGAATTACTGGCCAGCCACCAACTTTTAGGGTCCTCCCATGTGTGTACAACACAAATATGTGGTTAAAAGTTCAAGAAAATGGCTCAAGGTTGTTCAACATTGGCTCGGAAGTGAGAAAAACGGGTGCCGGAGGACACCGGAGGACATATAACTGGTTGCTACAACAATTTCTGGCCTCCCACCCTTCTATGGCCTTCCTGGTGATGAAACAGAGGTACCTGCCAAAAATGAACGAAAACTGATGCAAAACGAATGCTCGGGGGCCAAAACGCGCAGTTCGGGACCCCGAAAACGGGCTGTTAAGCACCGAAAGTGGCATTCAACCACGAAGTGGGTCTCTCAGACCTCAGTGTCCCTTAAAAGGGAGTAAATAGGAGGTATGCCAAAAATCAGAGCAAACGGAGGTGGTTAGGCGGTCCCGAACCGAGGCACACGGCCAACGGTCCCGAAAAACCGGAAACCGGACTCCGAAATGGGCAACATGGCCTACGGCCACAAAATGTAGCCCACGGCCACTGAGAGACGGTCTACGGGACCTCTCCCTTCCCTCAGGAAAAGAAAGAGAGAAAACCGAGTCTAGTTCGCAAACCGAGGCAAGGCACAGAAGAGGGTTCGGAAGTCCGGAGGCAGGGCTCACGGCCGCGACTCTGAAACTTCTGAACGAGCACGATATGCAACGTCACCGAGCGTTCAATCAGTAATGTCTGAGTCTTAAGGTCGGTCAAAAATGGGGTGTCTACAGTTAGCACCAAACTTTGTTTGTGAGGCCTCCCAAGAAGTTGCACAAATAGGCCCAATTGAAATCGCAGGCTGAAATAAAATAATACAAAAAAAATACAAAAAAAACAAAACCACGGATCTAAAATTAGTTATATGTCATGTACCACTACAAGAGGCACGTGTCGGTCAAAAATGGGGTGTCTACAGTTAGCACCAAACTTTGTTTGTGAGGCCTCCCAAGAAGTTGCACAAATAGGCCCAATTGAAATCGCAGGTTGAAATAAAATAATAAAAAAAGAAAACAAAAAAAACAAAACCACGGATCTAAAATTAGTTATATGTCATGTACCACTACAAGAGGCACGTTTTTCTTAAGACTAGAATTGTTTGGGAAAATAGGGTAAAAGTTGATTTTTTTGATAAAAAATATACAAAAAATAGAAAAATGATGTAACCTAAAAAAAAATGAAAAAACTAACTTTTAGCCGAGTGTCCGAAAGGCCGCACGACACGACATCAATGTAAGGTCCATTTTCATAATAGATGGGAGTCTGATTTATATGTCATAGTTTTATGCAATAATTTTATTGTATTTTGAAGAAATTATAAAATAAAATAAAAAATGACCTTTGTAAAAAAACAATTTTTAATTTTATGAATTTAAATTTAATTTTTTTGTATTTGTTTTCAATTTAAATCATTTGTCTCTTTCTATGAAGAAAAATTGCTTGGAAAAATTACATTTTTGTTATTAAACTCAACAAAAAAGCGTATTTTAGACATTTTATGTGTACATACATTGAGTTTGATGATTAAAAAATTATTTTTTTTCATTTGTTTTATTTAACGAAAATAGGCTACTAGTCTAGATTGAAAATAAAACAAAAGATTATAATTTAAATTGATAAAATTAAAAACTTGTTGAGTTTAATAACTAAAATATCATTTTTCATCAGTTTTACTTAATGGAATTAGGCTGATGATTTATATTGAAAACAAATAAAAAAATTAAAAACTTATATTTATTTTGTAACAATAATCAAACTTTAAGATTTTTTTTTAAAAAAATTTCCTTAATATTTTTTTAACATAATAAAATATGCCAATAAAATATATAATTTTTCTTTTATTTAAAATTGAAATAAAATGATATTAAAATCATACATCATAAAATGACGTAATTTTTCTTTTATTTTAAGATAAATTATACTTTGTCCTTTTATGTTTGGTCAATTTTTCACTTTGGATCCTAAAGTTACTCTTTTTTCTTTTTCTTTTTTTTTTTTTCACTTTTGACGTTTCATGTTTCAAGTTTTTCTCAATTTACTGTAAAGCTAACTTCTATTCAAAATTGGACAGAAAATGACACATTACCAATCACATGACATAAAAATATTTTATTATATATAACTCAGATATCTGATACAAATTCAAACCCCAATATAATAATATATTTTTATATTATATGGTAGTATCATGACATTTTTTGTCTAATTTTGAACATAAGTTAGCTTTACAAATGAATTGGAAAAAATTTAAAACATGAAGAGCCAAAATAAATAAATAAAATAAATTAAGCTAAAGTAAAAAAGTGACCAAACATAAAGAAGTTACCCTTAATTTTAAACATAATGCGTTAAATTATCGCAACAAAATCAACATTACATAGAGATCCAAATCTATTGGATGATAGGGTTCAACATGCATCCATGACATTAACATTAGCTAAGAGTATAAATATGGCTAGTGGCCTGAGGTGGGCCGAGCTCGATTAGACCTAGGGTAGGCCAGGCTTGATTAGGCCTGGGCTCGAACCTAGCCCGAGACCCTAGACCTGGGCCTGGACCATCATTTTAAAGTCCCATCTACCCGCTCAAGGCTCACTCATAGCCTGGTCAGAGGCCTGACCCGCCCGAAACCCAGTGTCATTTTTGGTGGAAAAAAATAAATTTTTAGTGAAAAAAATAGAAAAAAATGTTCAAGACTTGCCCAAGCCTGAGCCTAGGGCCCATCGGCCCAGCCTGCCCAAGGCCCAAATAACCCCTGGCCTAGGCCTAATTTTCTGGTCTGTGGGCCGGGTCGGCTTGAATTTTGGCAAAGCCACGAGACCCGTCATAGGCTAACCTGAGCTTGGCCCGAATAGAGTCGGGCCAAATTTACACCCCTAAATTAACTAATGGTATTGAATTTCTTTTTTACTCCCTCCCTTTTAAAAAAATGCATGTCTATATATAATACAACTGTTCAAATAAAAATTAAAATAAAATAATATGTTTTCTAAGGGCTGGTTTGGCTTATACTAAATAAGTCAAAAAGTCAAAAAGTTACTCCAAAATCCAAACAGATATCACTATTCACCAAAAAAAAATTAAAAAATCAATTTTCTTCAAAATCACTATTCACCGAATTGATGTGTGCGGCAGTGCTGTGTGCGGCAGTGGAGGAAAAAGAAATGATTGGGTGTGGTTTTTACACACACCGTTGTTCGTCCCATGAAGGTCATCACGGGTCCCGTTTTGATAATCTAAACCGTTCAATATGTAGAAATCGTCAAGTACTATATGTCTGCAAAAAATCACATTGATCGGATATCGATAACTATATGATCAAATTAGTTATGTACAACAAATGGATGATGTTATAATTAATGATTGAAAAATAAATAAATCTGATCAGATAGCTATCGATATCCGATTAACGTGATTTTTTACAGGTACATAGTGTTCGACGAGTTACATGCATTGAACGGTTCAGATTATTAAAATGGGACCCGTGATGACCCCCACGGGCCAAACAAAACCGTCCAGTGCTTTGTACAAACATTAGCCAATAATTTCCAACCCCAATTCACTCCAGCCGGTTGTACGGCTGGGGCCCACCCCTCTCTACTCATCTCTTACACACTTTTTTTATACAATTTTTTAATACACATTTTTCTATAAAAAGTCAAAAAGTTAACCCAAACCTCCATATTTTTTTCTCAATTTTTTTAGTCTAAAAAGACAAAAAGTGCACTTTTTTAGGACACCCCAAACCAGCCCTAAATGGGGAAAAAAATGAAAATGCATGGCATCACCAGTAGCTAATGGCTTTGAATTTATATTTTACTAAGATTGTTTTTGTTAATGAAATAATATATATGAAATGCTTGGGACCCCCTTTTGGGGGTCACCCCCTTTGCCACGTGACAGGTGGTGATTGGAGGAGTAGGAAAAAAAAAAGAAAAAAAAGAAAAGAAAAAGTAACCAATGAGAGAGAGAGAGGGTCAAAGGGGGTGGGAGGAAAGGAGGGATGAATCATTGTTGAATATATATTTATAATTTCTATTAAAAAAAAGTAATAAAAAAAAACTCAGTAAGAATGGGAGTTACTTTTTAAATTATAAAGAATACTAAGCATCTCCAATCCAACGCCCTCAATTAGAGGATGAAAATACATTTTTATTCAAAAAGTGAATATAGAGTATATCACTATTCATCCAAACTCCCATCACAAATCATCACTCTTTTTAATGATACCAATTCTATAAAAAAAGAAAAAGTAACCAATGAGAGAGAGAGAGGGGGTCAAAGGGGGTGGGGAGAAAATGAGGGATGAATCATTGTTGAATATATATTTATAATTTCTATTAAAAAAAAGTAATAAAAAAAAACTCAGTAAGAATGGGAGTTACTTTTTAAATTATAAAGAATACTAAGCATCTCCAATCCAACGCCCTCAATTAGAGGATGAAAATACATTTTTATTCAAAAAGTGAATATAGAGTATATCACTATTCATCCAAACTCCCATCACAAATCATCACTCTTTTTAATGATACCAATTCTATAAAAATTAAATTTACATATTAAAAGTTATTTGTAATATAATTAAAAATATAAAATGAATAGTGATTTAGAGTTGCTCCTCTGTTTTTCATCATTCCTCAAAATATGGAGGATCAACCCATCTTCCTCCCAAATGGAGATGGATTTAGAGAATGAGTTAGAGGTGAAAATCCTTCAAAAATAAAGAAATAGAAGACAAGTTGGAGATGCTCTCATGGATGTTCTAGTTTTGGTGAGAAACAATTGCAAATACCACATCATTTTGTATCTAATTATTTGATAGACGGAGGCATGAATTTGATTTTTATTCACATAAAATCTTATTTAGAATCATGCACAATTTTATTTTATTTTTTATCTGTCAATCAAAAGAAGTAGAGTTCCAAATGGGGCAAAAATAAAATCTTAGGGCCAAATTGAATTTTGTTTTCTATATATTTTATAAGAGGCTATATGTAAACAAACATATTTCAAAATTTTGGTGCAAATTGATTATTTTTTTTAAATCATAAAAATTTATATATATAATAAAATAAATTTAAATTTAGAGCAATTGTCATCCACTCACTTTAATGTGGTTCCTTTTTTGCTCACGTCTTCTATTAGAAAAGTTATTTGGTGATCATGAGACATAGTTAAATGATACCCAAAAAACAGTATATGAGTAGAACTCACAATTTTATATTGGGTAATGGAAATAACAAGAAAGCATGATATTTAGTGATTGGTAAATATCACCACGTCATACCCCAGAATCACCTAATAGTTTTTTCGTGATTTTGAAGATAGGGATATTGTTGTACCTTAAGGGACTGTGGTCCCTCATGGGAATCAAAATTGGGTCTATTTTGATAATGAAAATCGTTCATATTGTACAATTTATCGAGTAGATCATCCATGAAAAAAAATCAGATTAATCGGACATTTATAACTACATAAAAATATTACATTTATTTTTAAAAATACAAACAACAAATATGATTTTGATAATAAATTATTTATTATAATTACAAATATTTGATTAATTTAATTTTTTATATAAATATTTTACTCAACCACCCATACAATGTAAATAGCTTCGATTATGAAACTGGCTGGAGATGGAGGGTCATAGCAGTATCCCAGATCCGGTGATTTCTCGGTTTTGTTTTTTGTTTTTTTTTTTTTTCGTTTTTTGTTGGGACAAACAGAAAGACTAATCATAAATAAAGGCGTTGGCCGTTAGGTTTTCTTTGGCTCTTAACAGATTAATAATATTAGAAATCATGAAAAAAATATCATTAAATGTTTCATGAAAATTTTTTATTCTTTAATTAATATGTCGTATTTTATTGTAGGTGTAAATTATCTTCATAATATTTTTTTCATAATCTCTAACATTAATCAGATAGGCACAAATTGCGTTCATAGCTCACAAACTGGACCACTCCAGTCCTTAGGATTAGAAAGAAACCAAATCCTACTGAAACTCTCTCTCTCTCTCTATATATATATTTTTTTTATTTGGATCGGCAAATATTAGTTATTAGATTAGTACCTATGAGGAAAATTTTTTTTACCCTTGGCAAAGCATCTAAGTGTTTGCACTCTTTTAATTCAACCCTCCTAAAAAGAATTGAACCTACAACCTCATTGGGATTAAACCTTACAGAAAATATGGTGACCAATTAAGTTAGGCCACCATGCTTGACACTCTACATATAGTCAATAACTTGAAATGTTGTGGGAACATTTGAAACTTTTCCCAGCGATTAATAATAAAACTGATATTTACATTTCTAAATATATGCATATCCATATTATTATATAGAGAACATATAACTCTTTTGATATAAACAGTCATTTTTTTTCTATTATCAAATTATCATTTTACAACTGGCTCTATATAAGTGTAGTATTGATTTTGAATTTCAAATTTGTTAATTTTTTTTGGGTAAACAGTCCAACTATTAAGACCTAGGTCTTAGTAGTTGGACTTAATTTTCATAAAATCTTATTAAAAATAAATCTTGATAAAAGTGTCGCTAAAAATAATTTTTTTGTGACAATTTTTTATATAGGTCGCTAAAAATTGACAATTAGTGACTTTTTTTTGTCATGATTTTTATAAATTGTCGCTAAAACTTACAATCACTACAAGAATTAACACTTTTGGCAACAAAAAAATTGGTCGCTAAAAGTCTATTTTTGGTCGGCAAAAATTATCCGCAACCAATTTTTTTTGTCGCTAGTTTGGTCGCCAATTGAGGGTCGGCAAAAGTAATTCGCGACCAAAATTTTCGTTGGTCAGGAAAAGTTGCATTTGCCGACTAAATTTTTGGTCGCTAAATATTTATTTATTGCAACTAATCCATTTTGTCGCTAAAACACTTTGGTCGCGAAAAGTCGCCTTTTGCCGACCAAATTTCTTAGTCGCCAATTGTCACATTCCACGACCAAAATTAGTTTGGTCGCCAATTGTGACATTCTGCGACCAAAATTAGTTTGGTCGCCAATTGTCACATTCTGCGACCAACATCCAACAAAATAAACCTGTAATTTATAATAATCCATCCAATTTATTCAATATAATCTGTAATTTGCAAAAATCATTCAAACCAACAAATAAATTGAATCATGAACATTCAACAAAATACATAGATCAACCATTTCTGAACCTGTTTAATTAAAATCAGCAACTATTATAAGTTTTCACCCACAAATAATTCCAAACTACATATTTCATCTAGCATAAAAATTTAAGACATTACAAATACTTGTTATTATGTTTAAAATTTTTATCCATGTACATCAACCGAAAAAAATAACTAGTAGTCTACCAAATATTTTCTATACAATAAAGATGCCATGAAAACAGGAAGGAATATATATGGTTTTGAAGCATCAGCCTTGTGCTTGATCGTTCTTTTCACCAAGCATTAGCCTTGTGCTTGATCAAGCAAGGAGACCTTGTCCCATACTCCCCATGTCCATTGCAATTACCAGTTGCGAACGCTGTCCAATATCTTCCAATGATCTGACCATTAATCCATACTTGACCTTTTCCCATACTCTCCATGTCCAAAGCCAGAGGCTCGTCTCCGTCAGGTGCATTGAAATAAGCCTGCAGTGTTGGAAGACAGATTAAACTCATAATGCCAATGAATCATTTCCCTGTACATACTGAAATTGAGTCTTTCTGAAATTTATTTTTAATACATCAAGTATAGGTGTCCTAATTGCATCCATACAACTCTAAAACCTACCAGAATTACCTATGACTTTATCTCTTATGTTTTCTCAACTCTAAAACCTTGTTTCTATGTCTTGGTAATTTATTTATTAGCTACAGGCCAATTTAGAAAAGTTGCCACCAACTAACTTTATACATTTGGAGCAAATTTTTATTGACTAACAAAAATGAAGATTTCTTTTATCAACTATATTAACTAATGAACATACATTAATTTAAAAACAGTACCTAAATGCTGATGAAGCTTTGGATCAATAACTTGGGTAACTGACGCCAAATTATTAAGTTGTGTCTCCACCCAACAGAGCTCTCAGTGCATTTGAAATTTGCTCGCTTTAAAATTTCAAATAACAACACATGTCATAAGCAACTGGAAATTACAACACATGTCATTCAAATACAAACTACAATAGCTATAACTGATAGTATACATATTAAAATTTTTACAGTCGAATACAATTGATAATATACAGAGAGAAACAGTATGCAACTACATCCCAAAAGAGCTGGAAGATTTTAAAGATAAAACCGACTTCGAACCTGCTCAAGAATCTCATCAGTAATAGGATAGAGAAATTGCTTAAACACTAAAAATGGAACAATTTTGACTAAATTTCTCGGAGCACAACAATTTACATCTTTAGAACAATCGTATTGGTACACAAGATGTTGTATATTAATTGTTTTCGCCATTATGTTCAACTAGATTAAAACTTGGTATATAATTCTATTTCAGGCTCTGTTTTGTCAGCAGTTGACAGCTTTTATTTATTCCAGAAATCTTGAATAGTATGTCTTCTAGTGCAACTATTATCATAATTGATCATTTTCTGCATTTTATTGAAGTCGTCATTTGACTACCTACCTTGACAGTAGCCTACATCTATATCAAACCATGTATAGACAGCAAGAATGTCCCAAAGTTTTGACAAGTTTTCTTGCTTCTCATAGAAAACTAGAGTCCTATCAGTGCGAACCACATCGAGACCTGGCATAAATATAAATCCAAGCAAGAAAGCTTACAACACAAGTTCAACTACTGAAATTCATGAACAAGTAACAGTTTTTGTTCATCCAACCAATAAAACAAGACTTCAAAATCTTATTCAAAATGACAAAAAAAAAACAGTACACAAATGACCACCTAAAAAAAAGAAAAGAAGTAATTTGTTGTAAAAGCAACTTAAACAACACAAACAACAACGGGTTGAGCATGCTTCACGAGTCTTTCACTGGAAGTTTTTGAGAGATTGGTGTAAACATACTAACATAGGGAACATAGATAGTTTAAACAGTCAGACAAATCACCAATAACATACATTTAATGCCCAGGTGGAGAAGATGCTACATAAATGGGAATGTACAGCAGTCCATTTCACTATCCACTGGACACATTCAAATGGTAAGAGAGAGTCAACATGGACATGCATTTCGTGTGCAATCTTCAACATTGAGAAAAAATGAACTGACAATAATAAATGAGTCACTTGAAAATTGTCTACACTATGCAATATCTGTGTATCTTGTGTGTGCGTGTTTTTTGCAATTCTGAATTGAGAAACAATATCATTTTCTACACCAACTACAATAATCTCTTTTGGGTGGTGGGGTGGTGGGGAGAGAGAGAGAGAGAGAGAGACAAGGGTTTGAGAAATGCCACAGTAAAGGATTTGCAGAACTGATCTGATAATTGAAGGGAAAAAATTTAAGGTTCAGGAAATGCTACAGGCATATGACAGATGGTAGCTTTCCTTTGTCATTTATTCTCCGCTCCTTTTTTGGGATCATGATGGCTATTTAGTTCGCAAAAAATTGAAAACATCATATTTGAGAGTTCACTACCCTGTTAAGCCTTGCTCTGAAGTGACGCCACTTGCTTTTCTTACTATCATCAAGACTGTCCCCAAAAGTAAATCCATGTACTCTCTCAAGATCTGCACATTAATCATATAATATATAATTCAATTTGGCAAGAGATGTGTAAATGTTGGTGGATATATCCAAAAAAGGAGGAAAAAGAGACAATAAAATAAAAATTGATAGCATGACTAACTACATAGCAAAAGAAATCAAAATTAAAATTAGAGACAAATAATGTGAAGATGTCCATCTCCATAATTTCTTGTCATACTCCTCAAATGCCCAACCTTAGCTACACTACGGTGAAGAATTGATTTAATATGATTCAAAAACTATATAGGTAATGGTAGAACTAAGTTGTTTGCCTTCAAGATCATCTTATGATTAAGTACTTGTTATGGTTTATTGCAATAAGAATAATTGGAGCATTCCACCGATCTCTAGTATTGGATAAATCATGTCACATCTTTATTAACCCAATGCAGAAAAAAAAATTCAATAAAGTTGATAGGTTCCTAACACAATTGAGAAAACAGGCCTCACAATTCAAAACCAGTAAATTAAATAAATGAGAGAGAGAGAGAGAGAGAGAGAGAAGGAATCATCACATATTTAATCGTTAAAATCTCTAATACTAAAATTTGCCAAATAATATCAGATAGGGATATTATCCACTCAAGCTCGTAGCAATTCCCCTTCCTAATTCAACTTTCTAACTTTCATACCACCCCATGAGAAATTTATGTCTTTTACTTCCTCATCTAGTTATAATGATTAAATGATCCTTCAATTTTATGAAGAGTCCAGACTTTCAATTGCAGTAATTCTTTCCAACTCATCTAGTTGTAATGATTAAATTATCTTTTAATATTTTATGAAAAGTCCAAACTTTCAATTGTCGTAATTGCAGTCATATAACTTATATAACAGTATGCAAGTAGAAGATTGATATTGATATTGTTGTTTCAATCTATTCTTTAATACAACCAAGGTAGAATTACCAGTAGTGAGATAAATTGAACTAGAAAATCAAGAATCGTATACCATACAAATATATATGTATATATATATATATATATGACTTTAAGATTAAAAAACAAAAAACAAAAGACAGAGAGAAGGAGAAGGGGGCAATCTTAATTCCATAGCCTATTACATAACTATCCAGCCTGTATTGATTCAATTAAAATAGTGATCACAATTAAAATAGTATTTGGTAAAGAAAAAGGAAAAAGGAAATTATGAGACATGCACATTACCAATAAAATACATGCAAACTAAGTAAAGAATTGGAGAGTTAAAGTGCAATATTCCACAAAATAACACCAAAACCGACATCCAACCTTAAAGAAGTTTCCTTCCTCAACATGGTTTTCAAGCGCTACTTGCATGTCCAATGCATGACGAAGTTCCGTTAAAATTGGAAGCTTCTAAATAAAATCCAACCACAATAAATGCCCTACAGGCTTACATCTTTCCAAGCCAACACTTGGATACAAAAATATGAGTTCTAACTCAATACAAGAAAAGCCCTAGGCTTGAATGTTTACATGTACTAATAAATAAAGACAATTAACTAAAGGTAGTCTTCTTCAAACCAGAAGCCAAACCCTCCCAAGCTAAGTCCTTGGAGGTAGTTTATCACCTGAACCTGAAAATGATGTTCCCATAAAGGGTGAGCCACAGCCCAGTAGAAATATACTAAACCACATATAAGCAATGAATAAAGCAGTAGCATTTAACAGATGGTTAACCAAAATAATCAATTACAACATTTTACAGACTCTTGACATTATTGCCAAAGATACATTTTACTTTCCAGTTTTATCAACATGGCTCAGAACCTGGCCAAACTTATAACAGTGAAATCACCTATATCATATTCACAATCTTCCAATATTATCAACAAATGAGACTCAAGCTCAAATCAAACACTTCATACTTCCAGATTGATACACATTTTAGTGCTGTATCAATAAAACACTTCTATAAATAAGCACACATAAAAGTGATGCTAATGGAGTCCATCCCCTATCTCCTCCCAAACAAAGATCCGGTTTAGAGGTCCATCCCCTATCTTCCCCTAAACCGTGGAGTACATCCCCTATCTCCTCCCACACACAAACAATATATGCAAATGCAATGCTCAATCATTACACGTATTTTCTGTATCAATGCCATAGTCAAAACTAATGACTTAACCAATGAGATTAGTTTCAGTTATTCCTAATCCACATGCAATATCTACAACAATCACGACTATCCTCCACCGATAGCCCAAAACAGTTATTTCTAAACTGAAAATAATTATGTCAACAATTCCATAGACAAACAATACCAATTATCCAATTACGCCATTTAATCAATGAATTCCATGAATTTAACCCTCTTTTCCCAATTCCATGAATTACTTATACAAATAGATTCAATAATACAACTAGGGTTTTTTCCAAAATTTACCATAACCCAAATAAATAGCAATTCACACAAATAAATAACCATAACCCAGAAAACTCAAAATCACAGTTCCACCATTCCAAAATTGAAAGTAGTACCAACGAATTAACAAATTAAAAACCCAGACATCATCATCATCATCATCAAAAAAAAAAAAAAAAAACAAAACAAAACAAAACAAAACAATTCAATGAGGAAGAATTAGATTTGAAATCTGCAAAACCAGATTTGAAAATTAGTTCCATCAGTTGCTTTCGTTAAAGATAGAATCATTGTCCAAGTTGAAGAGTAATGGGGTTTCTTGAAAGCAAAAATCAAAAATCAGCCTCACTTGAGTCTTCTGTAGCTCGATATACTCTCTCACTAGTCAAAGCATCCAAACCCTTATTCCCATATTCCCTAAAATCAACACTACTAACACCCCTATTCCATTCAAAAGGCACCCAGAACAACTTCGAGCAACATAGAAAGGCACCCATGAAAACTTTTGATTTCAGATCGAAGAGAAGAGAATAGATGAGATGAGTGTGTACCGTCGATCGTTGCCACCACCGAACCAGTCTTGTTGTACCATCGAACTAGTCTCGCCGTTGAAGAGAGATCGCCGTTTGAAACCCTTCCCCTTCAAACCCTCTCTTTACTTTCAATTTAAAAGACTGAAAGTAAACCAAACAAAATTAAGAGAAATCCAGATGTGAAAGTACCTCAGAAATCCAGAGAATGAAGCAGAAGGTGTTCGCGAAGAGGAGCGCAGGTTCAGAAACGTGGGATCCAAAGGATATAGGAAGGAGGGAGGGAGAGAGGGGGAAAGAGAAGGTTAGAGGCTAATTTATCAAACCTCGTCGCAGGCATCCAGATTTCACAACCGTCTCCTCTCGTCGTCGCAGCCCCCGCCAGAGAGATAGCGTGACGACTGGGTGAGTGAGAGGGAGGGAGAGAGCAGTGAGATTAGGGCTTCTTTTTTTTTTTTCGATCTCAAGAGATAACAGAGAATTTGGGAATATCGGGAAAGAGGGAGAGTGGGAGGGGGGTTTTGGCGCGAATTTAGGAATTACTATTTGCGACGATATTAAGGCCCGTCGCAAATGAAAGAGAAAAAAGTAAAATTTTGCGACAGATTGCCAAAAGAACATCGCAAAAAAGGAAAAAAAAAATTAAAACCAGAAAAATTTTGCCACGTTTAACTTACCGTAGCATATAACCTTACTTTTTGCCACGGGTTAACTTTTTCCTTCACAAAAACTATAAATTCCATGACGGCAATTAAACCGTCGCAAAAAGCAAGCTTTTGCGACAGCACTTAAACCGTCGCAAATTGTTCCATGTCAAATGCCCCTTTTTCTAGTAGTGTTGGATTCAGACTTCAGTAGATTGGGCCGGCTCAAAGCTTGGACCCGACCCATTTCACATTTAGCCCCTTCACTAGCCTTATAGTTCCCTATAGGGTATAGAGTTTCCGTTCAATTCAACTCTCTCTAAACCTCCACCCCTGGGCCTCACTTTTGGCCGGCCAACCGCCGCCTTTGGCTATGGCGGTCGGCTGGCCCAGCTCTCTTTCGTGTTTGTGTGCTGGTTTCTGCTTTCAATAAACTTGATTCCCACAATTTCTTCCCACTTTGGTGTCCTTTTTTTTGTGTCTTCAGGGGGGCTTCGGCCTGTTTTTTTTTGTTGTCTGTTTCTGTGTCCACTTTGGGGTTTAAGGGATAGAACAGAGAAGAAGGAGGTTGGGTTTGGACCGGTATAGAGGTTGGCCAGATCTGGATGGATCTTCATTCGGGCGCTCTTTTGTGAGTGGGAGTTTGAGGGATGAGCTTGGTTTCGGATCTATGGAGTTGCTTCGGTGCTTTGTTTGGAGGGAACATGGGTGTTGTAGTTGATCTAGATCTGTCTAAGATTTCATTCGAGCGCTCCTTTTCGAGTGGGAGTTTGAGAGGTGAGCTTCATCCAGATGTATGGTTTTGTCTCGGCGGTTGTTCGATGTTTTGGGCTGTCAACACCGAGGCTATTGCATTGGGCGTGTTCAGAGTTTGGAGCTGGAAAGCTGTGCCCGATCATGGAAGTGGAGATGGTATTGGGTCTTGTTGTCATGAGTGTTGATCGGCCTTGGGTGTATTCAAAGTGCTCGGAGTTTTGAATCAGTATAGAAGTTCAGACCGTGGAAGTGGGTTTTGGCTGTGTTCAGATGGGTGGCTATGAAGTTTTCCGGCCAGAGAAACTCCTCGGTAGGAGCAGAGAAGTGTGCAGCAGGTAGGTAATTTTTTGATCAGCAAAGAAAAATTTCATTAACAGCATGAAATTAAAGGTACAGGAAGATGACATGCATCGAGAGAGATTCGGAAGTACAAAAATACCCCTACTACTGGCTCTATTATCAAATTATCATTTTACAACTGGCTCTATATAAGTGTAGTATTGATTTTGAATTTCAAATTTGTTAATTTTTTTTGGGTAAGCAGTCCAACTATTAAGACCTAGGTATTAGTAGTTAGACTTAATTTTCATAAAATCTTATTAAAAATAAATCATGATAAAAGTGTCGCTAAAAATAATTTTTTTGTGACAATTTTTTATATAGGTTGTTAAAAGTTGACAATTAGTGACTTTTTTTTGTCATGATTTTTATAAATTGTCGCTAAAACTTACAATTAGTGATTTTTTTTTATGACAAATTTTTCTCCTAAGACCTATTAGACAATAAATCCACTTATTAGGACCTACACGAAAGTACTCCATTTTTTATTTTATTTTTTTCTTATATTCAATAGTTGATTTTTGTAGCATACTCACAAGTGTGTGTATATATACTCAGCCAAACAAATCTTTACTTGCATGCACATACACACAATTTTCAAGTTTGAAATTGCAACTCATGTAGAGAAACAAAAAAATGTTTTCTTTATTGCATCCCTTCTTTCTCTCTCTTCTTCCCTTGTTTTTCTTCGCACTTCTCCTTCTCAAATGGCTATCCACCACCCAAAAACCACACAAAAACCTACCACCATCTCCCTCAAAGCTCCCAATCATCGGAAACCTCCACCAAATGGGCCAATTCCCTCACCGCTCTCTCCTATCGCTATCCCAAAAACACGGACCTCTCATGCTACTTCAATTTGGTAGCATGCCAGTTCTCGTGATCTCGTCTGCAGAAGCAGCGCAGGAAATCATGAAAACCCATGACCTCACTTTCTCCGACCGGCCTAATCTGAGCATTGCCAGCAAGCTCTTTTATGAAGCCAAGGACGTGGGTTTCGTGCGCTATGGCGAGTATTGGAGGCGGATGAGGAGCTTATGTGTGCTGCAGCTCCTAAACAACAAGCGGGTACTCTAATTATTTAATTTTTTTCATTGTATCATTTTAAAATACAATTTATTTGCTAAATAATAAGGACAAAATCAACCATGTAGAACATAAATAGAGCAACCCCAGTCACCTTACAATTTTCTATAAACTTATTAGTAGTCTGACAGTTGGGTTTTTGTGTATAGCTTATTTCATGAGTCAATTGCATAAACAAAATGTTATTTTCAATTAATAAATTGATATGATTGCATGAGATGATCTATAGGAATTTATTTCAGGTTTTCAATAAGAAAGGAGCTTCTTTTTTAGTGTTGTTTTTTCCTCCTCAATCTTTTACCTTTGTCCAAATATTATTATAAAAGTTCTTATATTTTGGTTTTGGTGTCATTTTTTATTTTTTTATAATTTTAATTGTCTCAATTTTGATAATAATTTTACGATTTTGTCTTAATTTGGTCCAATTGATTACAATTGTTAATGTTATTTTACGGAAAATGTGTACATGACGGTATGTGTTATACTTTTATAGGTAAAATTATAAATTCGAGCTATCCTCAACCAACTAAGTGATCATTTTTATGAAAAAATTAAAAAATTAAAAAATTTCTAATTGGTGTTATCAACATCATTTTATTTAAGTTATATTACCTCTCTATCACATCACTTCAAACCTAACCCATATTTCATAAAAAGTCAAAAAATACATTTATTTAGATCATCTCAAACAACCCTTAGTCCACTCTCATAATTTAATGACTAAATTTTAATTGTCTCAATTTTGATAATAATTTTACGATTTTGTCTTAATTTGGTTCAATTGATTATAATTGTTAATGTTATTTTACGGAAAATGTGTACATGACGGTATGTGTTATACTTTTATAGGTAAAATTATAAATTCGAGCTATCCTCAACCAACTAAGTGATCATTTTTATGAAAAAATTAAAAAATTAAAAAATTCTAATTGGTGTTATCAATTGGATCAAATTAATGCAAAATATAAAATTAATAGTTGAAACTGAGCTATCTGAAATTATAAGGATAAAATATAGACACTACCGATATAATTTTTCTGAATATGTAATGAATGCAAGTCAAATCGTTAATTTCGCATTCGATTTTGAAATGACACAAAATTAATCGTAACACAATTACATTTACAAGTGAACGTTTATGAGCGCACTGAGTCATATACTCAGAGAATAAATATTTCTATCATCAAATTGCTAGTGACTTTATTTTGGATTATCTCTATATTGCTATAAGTTTTTCATTTAATTTACATCAATTATTTTTTCTAACCCCTCCTTTCCAACAGGTACGGTCTTTCTGTGCTGTGAGAGAAGAAGAAACGGCCCTTATGATAGAGAAGATCAAGCAATTTTGTTCTTCTTCATCTTCAACAACTGTGAATTTGAGCGAAATGTTAGTGTCGCTTACGAATGGTGTGGTGTGTAGGGTGGCCTTGGGGAGGAAACACAGTGAGAGAAAGTTTAAGGAGCTTTTGGGAGAGTTTGTAGAGTTGTTGGGTGTTTTTAATTTGGGAGACTATATTCCATGGCTTGCTTGGGTGAATAGTTTCAATGGTTTGTATAAGAGAGTGGATAGAGTTGTTAAGGAGTTGGATGATTTTTTAGTGAGTGTAGTTGAAGAACATATGGATTTGAGGAGAGAGAAAAGTGGTGGTGAGAGAGCGGATCATGATGGTGGTGATGAAATTCAACAAGACTTTGTAGATGTGTTGCTTGATATTCAAAGAGATAATAAGGTTGGCTTTCCTGTTGATAGGGATAGCATCAAAGCACTCATCTTGGTAAGACTTGACCTTCCTTTTCTTTCTTGTTCTCTTTTAACAAAATAAAAAAACATACTTATGAATCACTTTGATCAAACGTGAACATGAATATTGAGTCTAACAGGCACACTATCTTATGTAATGTCACTGATTAATAATTAATAATGCTATACTTGACATCTTTTCATATTATATTCAATATATACCACATCATGTGTTAATTCATCATTTGCGTAATGAGTCTCACCACTCATATTTATGTCAAATAATGTGCTAACACATGAGGTAATAAATTGAAGGTGGTATAAAAAGATGGCAAATTTAGCATTACTCTAATATAATATTATAAATTGGATTAGATGTACATCTTTTGTCTCTCACTAACTTATGTAATTCTCACTGTCATAATGTATGATTATTCATTGTTGATAATACCTGTTATATCTGCTACTTACTCCACAAATTTGATGACATGGTTTGAGAAAAAAATTCATTTACCCTACAAACTATCATTGGAAAATCAATCAGGGAGCTTTTGCACCAAAAATTCTTGTTGCAAATACAATAAGTACTATTAGGCAGAGATTTTTTTGTCTCCCACTAACCTAATCATATAGTTGCCACTATTGCAATATGAAATTCCTCCTTGTTAGGTAATACTGTGATATAGCATCCCCAAAATTTCTTGTTTAAAAAGCCAAAGCCAAATGAAATATTTGAAAAAATGCTAAATTTGTATGTGTTGTAGGATATGTTTGCTGCTGGAACTGATACTACATACTCGGCTTTAGAGTGGGTGTTGGCAGAGCTCTTGAAACACCCCAAAGTCTTGAAAGAACTCCAGAACGAAGTGCGACGAATAGGCAACGGCAAGCAATACATAACTGAAAATGACTTGGAGAAAATTCACTACCTAAAAGCCGTGATCAAAGAGGCTATGCGCCTACATCCTCCTATTCCATTGCTAGTTCCTCGAAGATCAACCCAAGATGTCAAGTTAATGGGGTATGACATTGCAGCTGGCACACAAGTAATTACAAGTGCTTGGGCGATTGGGAGAGACCCATTGTCATGGGATGAGCCAGAGGAATTCAGGCCCGAGAGGTTCTTGAATACTTCAATAGATTTCAAAGGGCATGACTTCGAGCTAATTCCATTTGGTGCTGGGAGAAGGGGTTGTCCTGGAATTCAATTTGCCATGGCAGTGGATGAGCTTGCATTGGCAAATCTTGTGTACAAGTTTGATTTTGCTGTCCCTAATGGAGCAAGAGGAGAGGATTTGGACATGAGTGAAGCTATTGGTTTGACAGTCCACAAGAGGTCTCCTATATTGGCTGTTGTGACTCCTTGTTCCTTCTAGTCTCCACCTCATCCTTATAAAAAAGAAAAAATTATTATTATATGTTGGTGTAGTATGCACTATTCACACACTATCAAAGTTTGTAAGAAAAATAAGTTTTGATTGGTTTAAAATAATGTGCTAATTTAATAGTTAATTAAGCAAAAAATAAATATTGGACAAGAAGTTACCAAATTTTATGTGATTTGACGAATTCTGCCTACATTAATAAATCTTTCGTTTTGTCCATTGTATTTAATTATGTATTTAACAAATAGGCTTTTCTAATTCTATTGGCATATTTCAATATTGAATATGAGTGTGTGTGTTGTGGGTCATATGCTTATTTTTGTTAACTTATGGGCCTCTAAATGGTCTGCAGACAAAATATTCGACATTATTTAACTTAACAAACTCATTCCATGACTCATCTCAGTCCACTTGATTGTCCAACTCGTCCCAACTCATGAAAGATGACTTAGGGTTTTAAACAAAAGTTTGTAAATGGAGTCCGCCCATAAATCCAACCCGCATGAGTTAGTCTAATTTTTAGTTTGATTTTTTTTTTTTGGTCCTCTTATTTAAAGTTTTTATTGTTTTCATTCTTCTTCTTCTTCTCTTCTTTTTTTTTTTTTTTTTTTCCT
>NW_021026169.1:724882-757085 GCF_004153795.1 Camellia sinensis
CTCAATTGTGCCATTTTTCTTCTCATGGATCGCCTGGACCCTCTTAATCACCCTATTTCCGTTATTCTTGACGGGTAATTGTCCTATGGGCACAAGCTATGTTGGCTTTCTCAGAGGAAAGAAACCTTGGCGTATCATCACTGGGGATGTACGGCAAACCGTTCAAGAGACCACGGATTCCGCTGCACAGACTCCGCCACCAAATTTGTCGACGATTGGAAGATTGGGATAGTAAAAAACTATCAGATCATCACTTGGTTTCGCAATACTTCCATTACATCTAATCAGCTCCAGTTTGGTCGGTTCCAACTTGACTCTGCTTCCTTCCTGCCAAAAGCCATCTGGGATTTTTTACAAAGAACGCTACTAGACTACTGGCCTTGCTCACCAATATCAGCTTCTGAGTCATCTTCACCGTACTGCGCCAAGAAACAACTCAGAACATTAATGATTTCCTCTCCCAAATGTATTATGTTTTGGGATCAGCTCGCTCTTTCTGAACCTCCATGGGATTGTACTACGGATGCTTGCCTTGTTATTACTCTTACCGTGACCAACACGCGCTTGGTTCAGATTTCTATGGCTCTCACTCCCCGATTTGAGCCAGTCCGAGCATCTCTCTCATCGCACTCCTTTACCCACTCTTGAGCAAGCAATTTCGAACTCCTGTCAGAGGAAACCAGATTGGTACTCTCCATCCGCACCCTGTGGACTCTGTTCTGCCACTCCTCAGATTCGAAGTTCTCCCTTCCCCACTTCACCAGCAGAGTCCAATACCTGCAATTACTGTTTACAACCGCAATCTTCCGTTCTAACCATCTTCTGGTTCATTGTCCAGTTCGTCTTTGTCGGTTTTTGCAACAAGACTGGCCCTGGTCATCTCCAGCAAGACTGCTTCCGCCAATCCCGCCCGTGCCTCTCGCAATGGTCCTTCACCGGGAATTTTTCTCGCAGCCACTCTCACCCGTTCTGGACTCAGTTTAAACCAATGCCCGTCAACGCACTGCTGCTGCCTGACCTCAGAGGATTTACCTTCCTCTGTGCCTATAGACCCTTCCACTCCAGTCTTCTCTCAAACTGATGTCGACAGCCATGTTTCAACATTTTGCAGCGTTCCGGTACTCCTCCATCTACTGACTTTATCTGCACCGCAGGGTAAACTCTTCTTGGTACTTTGACTCCGCTTTTGTAATCACATGACTTTTGATCCTACTATTTTTACTCCTCTCTCTTCTACTCCTCATGTTCCTTCTATCCATACTGCTGATGGGTCTCTTCTGTCTGGTAAGTCATGTTGGGTTTCTGTTTCACCTCTCACTTACTTTATCTCATGTCTATCTTATGCCTGCTCTTACTTTTAAATCTTATCTCCATTAGTCAATTATTGTGAGCAATGTCTAACTGTTACCTTTTCCCGTACTGGTTGTTGGTACAGGACCCTCGGACGGGGCAAACTCTTGGATAGGCCGTAAGCAATGGACGTCCTATGAACTCATCCATCTTCATTTCCCGATTCCTCTAGATCACAGCTCCTACCACTGCTACCACTGCTACCACTGCTCCTCTTTTTATCTCCTTTTCAGCTTTGGCATTATCGTTTAGGCCATCTTTCTGTTGGTGTTTAAAATCTTAATTTCCAGTGGTCATTTAGGTCATGTAGTTCTGATGTTTTAGATTGTGTGTCCTGTCAACTTTGCCAACAATCGCTGCCTTGTCATTTAATAAAAGTGCCTCTGTTTCTCTTGCACCATTTGATCTCATTCATTCTGATATTTGGGGACCCTCTCCTACTCCTACTATGGGAGCGCACGCTATTTTTGTTGTTTTATTAGATGATTTTTCCCGTTTTACATGGTGTGTTCTTATGAAAAATCGACTCTGAGCTCAAAACAATTTATTACAATTTGCTGCAATGTGGTTAAACACATTTTCTAAAATATTAAGGTTTTTCGCTCGACAATGCCATGGAATATAAAGATTTTGACTTTCTTTCCTTTCTTCAGAGTCATGGTAATCTCAACCTCATCGTTCCTGTCCCGGTACGTCTCAACAAAAATGGCCGTGCTGAACGAAACATCGCCTATCCTTGCCACTACTCGAGCTCTCCTTCTGTCTTCCTCTTGTCGTCCGCGAACATTTTTGGGGAGGCAGCTCTTTCACTGCTGTCTTACACTATAAATGTGCTATCCCTACGCCTGTCCATTCATAATCACACTCCTTATGAGCGTCTGCATCGGCACCCGTCCCCCTACACCAACCTTAGGGTTTTTGGCTCTGCCTGTTTTGTTCTTCTCCAACCTCATGAACGCTACCAAACTGAACCACGTTCTCGCCTTGTTGCTTCTTAGGGCTATGTATTGAACACAAGGGGTATCTTGTTGGGATCCTCTCTTCCCAGCGACTTCGATATCTCTCGGCATGTTAGTCTTTTTGGGAACACAAAATGTTTTCCTCTCTCTCTCTCTTCCGTTTTCTTCCGTCCCTCATCCCTCCCCCATTTCTCTGTTTTTTACTGACCCTTTTCACGGATCTGTTCTCTGATGAGCTCACTCCACCAGCCTCTCTCGGGCCTGCCTTGCCTACCTCTACTGGACCTCACACCACCGCCCTTGCCCGCCTCCCTCGAAATCTGCCAAGAGCTTACTCAATCGCCTCGTACCGCCTCCCTTGCTCCTGCCTTGCCTTACTTGGTTCTGTCCCATTGCACTTTGCTCCTTCTGATGGTCCTGCTCTTGCTCCCTCGGGATCCTCCCCTCCTAGCGTGAAGTCTCTCCCTCTGGCGGCCTCCTGCCTCTTACTCGACCACACCGGGTAACCCAACCTTCTACTCGTCTTCGTGACTTTATTGTTGCGTTCTACATGCATTTTTCTACTTTAATGAACCAACCTCCCTATCGTGAGGCCTCCTCTAATTCCTTCTTTGGCAGGCAAGCTATTGACTGATGAATTGCAGGCTTTAGACAACACTCACACTTGGGACATTGTTGATCTTCCTCCTGCAAGACTGCCATTGGCTGCAAATGGTTCTACAAAATCAAAAACTTGTTCTGATATGGATTATTGAGCGCTACAAGCCCGTCTTGTTGCCAAAGGCTTCAACCAAGAATATGGTTTGACTATGAGGTGAGACCTTTTGCCCCTGGTTTTTCTTGCTCGTCTCACCGCTCTGTCGTAAGCCTGATTGCAGTTGCTACACTCGACACTGGGATCTTAGTCAACTGGAACGTAAAAAATGCTTTCCTTAATGGTGTTCTTCTTGAGAGGTCTACATGCAACTCCCCCCTGGGTCTACTTATCCCCCTCATAAAGTCTGCAAACTTCAGACGTGCTTTATTATTGGTCTCCAAACAAGCTTCCGCGCGCTTGGTTTGACCAAGTTCAGCTCTACTATTCATGACTGTGTTTCACCTCCAGTTCTTATGATACTGCTCTTTTCATCCGGAACACTGCTCATAGGACCACCTTGCTATCTTCTTTATTGTGGATGATAGGATTATTCACCGGTGACGATCTTGATGTATTCTATGCCTTTAAACAGTTTCTTAGTCATTCATTTCGAGATGAAAGATCTTGGTCCTCTCAAGCTATTTCTTGGGGCGTCTTGAAATCTTCCATTATTTCCACGGGTCTTTTCTCTCTCAGGCCGAAGTATACCTCTGATTCTTCTCACCCGCGCTGGTCTTACGGATTGCAAAAGTGCTCTCAAAATCGCTCACAATATGTTTTTATGATTCGCACAAGCACATTGAGATGAGCTGTCATTTTATTCGTCAACACGTCACTCGTGTACTGTTTCATCTCCATCCATCTCCTACTACTGAAATCAAGCCTGCTGATATCTTCACCAAAGCTCATTCTCCTGGTCCGCATTCATTGAACTTGTTCTTCCAACTCCAGTTGGTTGATGTTTTCCCTCCTTGAGTTTGCGGGCGGCTGTTAACATACATATTATAGTTTGTATATATTTAATATATTAAATTGTTTGTATGTACTTATAATATGTTATACGTTATTAGTATAGGTATTATTTAAGTTCTTTTACCTTTCGGCTTGCTGCTTTCGGCCGATTCCCTTTCGGCTCCTTTTCTTTTTTAATGCAACACATCATAATTGAGTTTGTAAATCAGCTCCTTTATATTATGGACGGCTAGAATTAGTTTCTCATTACAGAATGAATAAAGAATAATTTTCTGTCAATATTCACTCTCTCAACTCTTTGGTTCAATTTTATTTCACATCTCTATGTTTGTAATATATTTTAAAAAATTAATTAAGTTAGTTTGATTGATTATCTAAATAAAGATATGGTTGGATGTATATACTAGTAAACTACTCCGGAATATAAAGAGCTACTTTTCTCGTGTCCTCTTGCAAAGCATTTTGCTTCTTACCCTTGGAGTTGTTCTAACCCAATAAATATTAAGCTATTAATTTTAATTTTTATCTTTAATGAATATTAAATTATCTAGATTCTTTTATTTATTATTTGAATTTTGGAATGCTAACAAAAATAAAATGGTGAAATAATATTGATTATTTAACAAATGTTTTATTTAAGTCCGAAAGAAGTATATATACTTTTTTATGTTATATATTTTTACTTTATTTATAATAAAATAATATAAATTATAATTAAATTTTATAAATAAGCAGACTAGGTAAGATTAGAACACTTTATCACTTGTTCAACTTGAATATTAAATCTTACAAAATTTTGAACCTGATTCGATCTTGTGAGGAAAATAATTTTTTTTAAATCCTAAAAATATCAACTAAGCTGAAAGGGGCCAATTGTGCCAATGACCACCCATACCAATATAACTAGATGATTTTAAATACATATATATATATATATATCACATTATTAAAGGTGGTAAAAAAATTTAGATAGGTAGGTGGTAAAAATTACATTAATTAACATCTCTTTAATTTAAATTAATATATACATATATATTTAAGAAAAAATTTGAAATTTGAAATGACATAATAATTATAAATCGTTATAACTTTAAACATCTTGCGAGTATAGTAATGGACTTTGGGTGATTGGTGGAGTAATGATTCATCCCCCCTTTTCCCCCCACCCCCTTTGACCCCCTCTCTCTCTCATTGGTTACCTTTTCTTTTTCTTTTTCTTTTTTTTCCTGCTCCACCAATCACCTCCCGCCACGTGGCAAAGGGGGGGTGAGGGGGTGACCCCCAAAAGGGGGTCCCAAGCATTATTCGTGATTGGTGAGAGTTTTTTTCTTTTTGGTCAATAAAAAACTTTATTGATAACCACAATGTAGTACAAGGTGATACAAAGTGATACATCAATCAAGAAAGGGGCTAGTGCTCAAGCATCATACCCAATGTGTCAATCCCAACTAGGTTAGCACTCACACACGAGCTCAATCATATGCTAGCACAAATCCTAGGTTGTTCAGTCACCAACCAAAACAAGACCACTCAAACAAACTAAGAAATGCACATAACACACAGCAATAGCAGCACACAACTACTGCCCAATGTGTCAAAACACTACCATCACACCAGGAATATAACTTGACAGCAAAAATACTAGCAACAGGGCTCCCTAGTAAAAGGCCACAGCAACAACAAAATCATGCACCCTTCACCTTAAGCAATGTCTGACCTGTTGTAGATTATAAACAAAATCATGCACTGTGTTATGCACACCTGGTAGACTGCTCTTAGCCCAAAACGCTATCCTTGTCTTCCCAATGTCCTCCAAATCAACAAAATTAGGATGTCCATCATTAAACAATATATCATTCCTCATCTCACAAATCGACCATAATAATACTAATGGCACAATTTTCCACACCTTTAGCTCTTTTTTCTTAAGCGAAGCCCCTGCCCACCAATCACTACTACAAAAACAGATAAAAATCACTCTTTTTTGTGTGATGTATGCTATTTAATCACACATTTTAAGTTTTATTAAAGTGTGATCTTTGGGAGTGTGATTAAAAGGGGTCATTTTTAATCACACCTTTAAGTGTGATTAATAATATTTCGATCACACCTTTTAAGTATGATTAATAACATTTAGATCAAACCTTTTAGTCGCCAAAAGCTCATTTGTGAAAAAAAAAAATTACACTCACTAACTTCTCATTTGCTTTTGTAGAGATTCGAACCATCAGCCATCTCATACCATAAACCTTATACAACACATTCTTTCCACTACACCTCTATAACACCATATAATTATATATGCAACATATATTATTTATATAGTACAAGATCACTTTTGGCAACTAAATATAATTTTAGTCGCGAATTCTATACTTTTGGCTACTAATTATTTTTTAGTCATTAAAAAATTTAATTCCCGGGCTAAAATTACCACTTTTGGCGACTAAACTTCTTTTTAGTCACCCAATGCCTTAGTTTTGGCTACTAAAATTTTTTTAGTCGTCAAAAAATCTCACTTTTGGCTACTAATTTTTTTTTTTCAGTCGGTAAAAGCCTCACTTTTGGCGACCAAATATCTTTATAGTCACCCAATACCTCACTTTTTGCTACTAATTTTTTTTAGTCGCCAAAAAGCTTTACTTTTGGCTACTAAAATTTTTTTAGTCGGTAAAAGCCATATATGGGCAACCAAACAGATTTTTAGTCGCCAAAACCTATACTTTCAGCGACCAAATGTGCTTTTTTAGTCGCCAAAGATGCTTTTTCTTGTAGTGGAGTGTAATTAAATACATATATATACATATATATATACATATATATATATATATATATAATTACACTTATTTAAAAGTGTGATTAAAAAGTAGTAATGTATAAATAATCACACTTTAATTAGAATGTGTGATTAAAAAATATATACATAATCATACTTATTTAAAAAGTGTGATTAAAAAGTAGTAGTATATATATAATCACACTTTAATTAGAAGGTGTGATTAAAAAATATATAAATAATCACACTTTAATTAGAATGTGTGATTAAAAAATATATATTTAATCACACTTATTGAAAAAGTGTGATTAAAAAGTAGTAGTGTATATATAATCACACTTAATTGAAAAGTGACATAAAAAATGAATATTATCACACTCAATCAAATTAAGTGTAATTAAAATATCAATCTATTTTTTTTTAATCACACTTCCAATAAAAGGGAGATATTTTTTTTTGTCAAAGTGTGATCTTTAACTATTTTTGTAGTAGTGAATGTAACAAAGCCTCAATAGACCCAGGGATTACCCACTACATATCCCACCACCTTATAATTTTAGACCAGACTCTCCAGATCAGTGGGCAATGCAATAGAACATGGTTTACACTTTTAATTTCCTTTTTACAAAAGACACACTGTGTGCTAGCATTCACACCCAACACCCTAATTCTCTGTAGGAAATCTGAAGTTTTCACTCTTCCCTTCCAAGCTAACCAACCAAAGAATTGGATTTTGGGAGGGGCCACATTCTGCCACAACTCATTCGTAACATACAACTTCGGTCCCTTAGCTACTTGAAACCATTTCCAAACCAATGCCACTCTAAACTGACCTGATGGATCTAACTCCCACCTCAAACAGTCATCCAGGTTCCCTCTGATTATTGGTACTACACTCAGCCACTCACATAACTTGTTGACCTCTACTTCTTCCCATGCTCACAGCCCTCTTGTAAATACCAGATTCCATTCCCCTATGATCTCCCTACTCAAATTATACTGCATCAGCGAGCCTTCATTTTCCACAAACAAGCTAAACAATCTTGGAAACTCCTCACTAAGCCTACTACTATTCCACAACTTGCCAGTCTAAAAATGAATTTTGTCCCCATTCCCAACCTTTACTTTTGCATTTTCCAAATAAAAGTCAAACACCTTAGGGTTATCCTTCGCAATACTTAGAATACCCTGCCATATTGTAGACATATTGCCTGCTCCACCAATATCAGGCCACCATCCACCACCATATCTCTCATCACTATAAAAAAAAATACACTTTTGGTGACTAAAGTGCTGACTAAAAAAATTTTAGTCGCCAAATGTACACGCATTAGCTACTAAAAAAAATTTGGTCGCCAAAAGTATACACTTTAGCTACTAAAAACTATTTGGTCGGCAAAGGAGCAATCTTTAACTACAAAAAGTAATATAGTCAGTATTTATTGTATTTTTGGTGACTGATTATGTTTTAGTCGTTAAAAACAGGATTTTGGGTTATTTAAAATTGAAACCCATGGATATAATTGTTTAAATTTTAAAATTTATTTGACAATGAGTATATGACCATTTATTTTTATAAGTACCATCACGGAGGTCTCATTTCTTGGGGGACTTAAATAACTATTGGTCCTCGGAATTGTCATTTTACTGACCCTCTGACGATCCAATGCCTTGGGGGACTTAAATAACCATTGACCCTCTGATTAGTCACTTCGTGACCCTCTATCTGACATGGATCCATTGAAACTCTGTTCTTTATTCTGTATCGTGGTTGTGATTATTTTGCTTATAAGACTTTTTTGCTATATGTTTGTTTTTCTAAAAAGATTTATATTAAACTATTCATTATTTAGTCTAAATAATTATCCATGGTAATTTGTATACCCTTATGATCTTAGTATAATATCCATCACTCTGTCATGTGCTTATAGCTGTTAAAACCCTTTCAGGTCAAGAAACTTAAAGAAGAATGGTTTACCCCATTAATTAGAACCTAGACTTGAGATGAACATAGTCTTTTTTTCTACATTTCAGATGTTTATCTATATATTTTATTTTATTCTGCTGTATTATTTAATTTAGTTATTTCAAATTAATTTTAAAAATTTTAGAATTTAATTAGTTGTGAATCCAACCCTAGGCACCAGGTGGGTTGTGATACAACTTTGTAGATGTGCATTGATAAGCTCCCAGTGCACTCAATGTGGACTAGATATTTCAGATCCCATCTCATTTGTGATCATGGTTGGCGGACATGGTGTAGGACCATCAACATAACCGAGAAACCCTGTGACAAGTAGAATATTTTGAATCTGGCTTTTCCATATCAAAAAATTTGATCTATCTAGCTTAACAGTAATCAATGAAGATAAATTGGAGATGAACAAAGTCAGATTTGTAGGGATAACAATAGAAGATGAAGAAGATGAAGCTATGGTGGTTGTAGAAACCATGGACGTAGAGGAAGCCATATCTGTTATGATACCACGTGGAAAAAGCTGAAAATGATTCTCATTATTTGATGATATGAGTAGAGCTCATATACATACAAATTTGTCACGATAGTTGTAACTAACTCTAATACATATATATTCAATGTATCTATGTTCTGTAACTAACAAATACAACTTGTATAATTTCTAACTATTCTTCACACGTGTTGTTGACGATGAAGCTGTTGAGGAGCTATGCTTAGCTACTGCTGGTGCACCATTATCATCTTTGCATGGTTGCCTATCAAATTCCATGGACAAAAAACAAGAAACAAAGTGTTCAACAGTAGCCATATTACGTGTTCTCTACTCTACTAATTAATTTTTAGTATATATCATACCATTGTTTCAGACTTTATAACAAATTATAATATTCTAATTCTCTTGGATGGCGTGCTCAATTATTCTTCTCGATGCAAATGTTTACCTTTATTTTAGAAAAAAAAACAAAACCACGGGTACCACGAGTTTTCTTTTTTTTAAATATTCTATAAAAAAAAAAAAAACTATGTAGAGAATTTATCTATTTTTTAAATTATTTGAGAAACTAATCTATTTTTTAAAATTTTATTTTCAAAATGTGATTTTGAAATGGAAATTGCATTTTCAACATTCAATTTCACCTTAATATCCTAGGTTAAAAATGTAATTTATGATGACATGGTGAAATTACATGTTGAAAATGCGATTTCAATTTCAAAATTACATTTTCAAAATGCGATTTCAAAAGCATGTTAGTTTCTCAATTAGTTTGAAAAGTGGGTCAATTCTCTAAATACATTATATTTTAAAAATATTAAAAAAAAAAACTCCGGGTACCACCGGTAAAATAAAAAAAACAAAATTAAAAGAGGCACGTTTAGTTATATGTCAATTATTCTCAATTATTGTATTTTCTGTGTCTTTTTAGTTATGGTGTGCTCAATTATTCTGTGTGTCTTTTTAGTTATATGTCATGTACCACTACAAGAGGCACGTTTTTCTTAGGAGCAGAATTGTATGGGAAACTAGGTTAAAAGTTGTTTTTTTTGATTTTTTTTATAAAAATAAAAAAAAAAGAATAGAAAAGTGATGTAACCTAAAAAAAAATTAAAAAACTAATTTTTAGCCGAGTTTTCGAAAGGCCGCTCCATTTTCATAATAGATGGGAGTCTGATTATATCTATCATAGTTTTATGCAATAATTTTATTGTATTTTGAAGAAATTATAAAAAAAAATAAAAAAATAGGACCTTTGTAAAAAAATAATTTTTAATTTTATGAATTCAAATTTAAATTTTTTTATTTGTTTTAAATTTAAATCTTTTGTCTATTTCTATTAACTAAAATCGTTTGGAAAAATTACATTTTTTTTATTAAACTCAACAAAAAAAAAACGTATTTTAGACATTTTATGTGTACATGCATTGAGTTTGATGATTAAAAAATTATTTTTTCATTTATTTTGTTTAACGAAAATAGGCTACCGACAGGTCTAGATTGAAAATAAAACAAAAGATTATAGTTCAAATTGACAAAATTAAGAACTCGTTGAGTTTAATAACTAAAATATTATTTTTCATCAGTTTTACTTGCTAGAATTAGGTTAATGATTTATATTGAAAACAAATAAAAAAAAATTTAAAAACTTATATTTATTTTGTAACAATAATCAAACTTTGAGATTTTTTTTTTAAATTTTTCCTTAATATTTTTTTAACATAATAAAATATGCCAATAAAATATATAATTAATGCAGTGGTTCAATTTAAAATTGAAATAAAATGATATTAAAATCATACATCATAAAATGACATAATTTTTCTTCAATTTTAAGATAAATTATACTTTGCCCTTTTATGTTTGGTCAATTTTCCATTTTGGCTCTTAAAGTTACTTCTTTTTTTTTTTCTTTTTTTTTTTTCACCATTCATGTTTCATGTTTTTCTTAATTTACTCTAAAGCTAACTTCTATTCAAAATTAAACAGAAAATGACACATACCAATCACATGACATAAAAATATTTTATTACATATAACTCAGATATTTGATACAAATTCAAACCCCAAATAATAATATATTTTTATATTATATGACAATATCATCACATTTTTTGTCTAATTTTGAACATAAGTTAGCTTTACAAATGAATTGGAAAAAATTTTTATATTATCAGACAGTATCATGACATTTTTTGTCTAATTTTGGACATAAGTTAGCTTTACAAACAATATATTTTTATATTATATGACAGTATCTGACGTGGCCGTAAGACTTGGGTGAGAAAAATAAACTAAAATACAAATACCAAAGGTTGAACCCGAAGGATGTCTACGTCTCCCTTTGTAAGGAATCAAACATGCGTAGTTTAAGGGTACAACGCAAAGTGACATGCAAGAATCAAAACTTATGATCATGCAATGAAATATTCATACGTATGCTAACAAGCAATGAAACAATGCAACAAGCGATAACAGGAATACAACACTTGAACAAAAGCATAAATTCAAGCAAAACAAACAAAGCTGTGTCTCACACGGAAAGAAGCAAGTAAATAACCATGTCTCCCACGGGAAGGATAAAGAAAGCACAAACCAAACTACGTCTCGCGTAGAGAGGATGTAAGAAAATGCAAACCTAACTACACCTCATGTAGGAAGGGTGCAAAAGATACAAGCCAAACTACGTCGCACATAGAGAGTGTGAAAAGCTTCATGCCAAACTACGTCTCACACAGAGAAGGAGGAGGGTGCAGTGAACCCCAAGTGTACCTGACGTTTTAACCGAGTAACTCGAAATCTTAATGCGTCACATTGGGTTTTGAATTCAAACAGATAGTAAAACGGGAAGGGCCCTGTTTGGGTGTGCACTAATTCCAAAACAGTTTATTTCTGTTTGAAACCGGGAAGGGCCCTCTTTGGATGAACAAAAAATCCAAACCAATTTAATTTGAATTCTGGATTTTATTTTAATAAAAAATAAAATTAAATTCAAATGTTTGGCCCAACCCAACTAGGCACCCGCGCCCAAGCCCAGCCCGCGGCGGCGCGCGTGTGTGTGGTGATTTTTGGGTCTAATGGGTGTAGCCCATTTTGCCCATAACCTCTCCCTCTAAAACACTTGGGTACCCCTTGGGGCACACCCCAAGTATCTCACCCTAAGCCTTATATTTCATTCCGCTGCATTATTTAATTTAGTTATTTCAAATTAATCTTAAAAATTTTAGAATTCAATTAGTTGTGAATCCAACCTTAGGCACCGAGTGGGTCGTGACACAACTTTGTAGATGTGCATTGATAAACTCCCAGTGCATTCAATCTAGACTAGATATTTCAGATCCCGTCTCATCTGTGATTGTGGTTGGTGGACATGGTATAGGACCATCAACACAACTAAGAAGCCCTGTGACACGTAGAATATTCTGAATCTGGCTTTTCCATATCAAAAAATTTGATCTATCTAGCTTAACAGTAATCAATGAAGATAAATTGGAGATGAACAAAGTCAGATTTGCAGGGATAACAATAGAAGATGAAGAAGATGAAGCTATGGTGGTTGTAGAAACCATGGACGTAGAGGAAGCCATATCTGTTATGATACCATGTGGAAAAGCTGAAAATGATTCTCATTATTTGATGATATGAGTAGAACTCATATACATACAAATTTGTCACAATAGTTGTAACTAACTCTAATACATATATATTGAATGCATCTATATTCTGTAACTAACAAATACAACTTGTATAATTTCTAACTAACTATTCTTCACACGTGTTGTTGATGACGAAGCTATTGAGGAGCTATGCTTAGCTACTGCTGGTGCACCATTATCATCTTTATGTGGTTGTCTATCAAATTCCATGGACAAAAAACAAGAAACAAAATGTTCAACACTAGCCATATTACATGTTCTCTACTCTACTAATTAATTTTTAGTATATATCGTACCAATGTTTCAGACTTTATAGCAAATTATAATATTCTAATTCTCTTTGATGGCGTGCTCAATTATTCTTCTCGATGCAAATGTTTACCTTTATTTTAGAAAAACAAAAAATAAAAAAACAAAACCACGGTACCACAAGTTTTTTTTTTTTTAAATATTCTATAAAAAAAAAAACTATGTAGAGAATTGACCTACTTTTCAAACTATTTGGGAGAGTGACCCAGTTTTGAAATTGCATTTTGAACATGCACTTTCAAATTGAAATTGCATTTTCAGCATGCAATTTTAACTTGAAGTTGCATGTTGAAAATGTGATTTCAAGTCTACATCGACAGATTTCAGGTCTAAGTTTGAAGTCTACATAGGCAATGACTCGCTAATGTGGCTTTCAACTACAAATTTCAAAATTCAAAATCGCCTCATTTGGATGATACATTCAGATGATACACATCTTTGATCTCTATCACAAGAGAGAGCTCCTCCCCTTAACTCCGATGCCTAACTCCATCAGCTCCTGTCCTTCACTCCGATGCCCTACTCTGTCCTTTCCCTGACTCTAACTCCCGACTCTCTCTGTATTTCCATCTCATTCGACGAAGGATGACTTAAGAGGTAATCTAGTATATATATATGCGTATATATATTTGTATATTGAGTATATGTATCTTGTATATATATTAGCCCTTATATATATATTAGGGCTTCAGATTTAGGGCTTTGTTTTTTATTTATTTATTTATTTATTTATTGAACGAGGATTTGGGGCTTTTGACAATTTGATAAACGATTTGAATGTTGGATTATGGCCTTTTGATTTGGAAATTGAGAAAGGCTAGCCCCTGCCCTGACTCTGGCCCTAAGGTCTAGCTGAAGAAGAAGCAGCTCGCTGACCCCCTCCCTTCTGCGAGCAAACCGAAGACTTGTGACCCAGCTGGCTATATGCAAAACAAGTCAAGCCTCCCTGATTACCTCTCCCAGATCCTGCACTCGGCACTAGAAAGGTCGATCTAGGCAAACCACCCTGAGACTGCTGAGGGTAAAAACCTCTCTGTCTCCTGCCATCACCCTGGCTATCTTGGCTCCTTTTGGAGCCTTTATGCTTTTCATCATCCTCTTCCTGTATCATAATCTCCATATGAGCAGCAGCATCCACCAAACGTCTATACTCTCGAATAAAAGGCCCTCCAACCCTCAACTTGAGACCACGTCTCAACTTCCGCTCAAACTCAAAGCAACGGCGTTCCTCGGACGCCACGAGTTCAGGTGCAAACCGGGACAAACTAGTAAAAGTAGCCTCAAATTCGGCCACTGACAAACCCTGCTGTTTAAGATGGCAAAACTGTTCCCTCAGCTTCTCCCTGGTCCTGAAGATAAGAATTTCTCCTGGAAGGCAGTCACAAAAGCCCCCCATGCACCACTGTAGACACCCCATTTTTGACCACCCTTAAGACTTGGGCGTTACTGATGGTTTTCTTTGGTGGTAAAAGATGTGCAGGCTATGCTACGCAAAAGGTCGGTTTCTTTGGCAAAGAGAGCATCAAATCCAAACCTCACACCCCATTGTTAGACCAAAAGATTTTGCATCTTAAAATCCTCTCTTTCAAAATATTTTTGAAATAAAGTTCCTACGATATTTCGAGGCTCACATTTTGTCAAATGATGCGCTTTTCGGTAAACTGTGATAGACATGAATGGACCAAAGGTCGTTTTGATAGACAAGAATGGACCAAAGGTCGTTTTGATAGAAATGAGTGGGCCAAAGGCCGTTTTGACATGAATGAATGGACCAAAGGTCGTTTTGACATGAATGAGTGGGCCGAAGGCCGTTTTGACATGAATGAGTGGGCTAAAGGCCGTTTTGACATGAATAAATGGGCCGAAGGCCGTTTCGACAAGGATGAACGGGCTGAAGGCTGTTTCGACACAAATGAACGGGCCGAAGGCCGTTATGACATGAATGGAAATTTAGATGGGCCAGAGGCCAGAATGTTTGGAACTACAGTCACTTGAGTTGGAATTTCATATAGTTATATATATATATATATACATATATCTGTTAAATAGAATTATGAACTGGGCCCAAGGCCGTTTGGAACATGTTGTCCTACGTTGTTATGTATATTCTGTAATTGACATTATTCACTGGGCTATCGCTCACGCTCATTCATGTGTTTGCAGGTGAGCCAAGAGAGGCACAAACCTAGCCCCAGTGAAGTCTGCCAGGAATAACATGAGTTTTGGAGAGTCAGCCTTGTGTCTCACGCATGAGACCATCCTTGCCCTTTTATCATGTACTTATGTTTTGTCTTGTTGGCAAGGGCTTTGTTTATGTCTGTACATAGTCTGTTATAGGTTGACTCGTCTTGGATGATCCTGTCTGTAATGAGTTTTGTGATACAGTACTTTGATGTGGGTTATTAACGTATCTGAGTATGGGTTGTTTGATGTGCATATAAGCACGGCTCTGTGGACAAAGTTTTAAATTTTTACTTCCGTTTGGCCCCTTTACTCTGGTGAATTATGTCTGTTTTGGTCTGAGGCCGTAGGTAGTCACAGGATTACTGGCCGGTTATGTCCTTAACCCATAGGGGCGGGTTCAGGTCATGACAGAGTGGTATCAGAGCACGAGTTAATAACTCACACACTTGTCCAAAAAGAGCGATAAGCGTCTAGATGAGATCTAGGATGCATTCATGTGTTAGATGTGAATTTGGAGGCATTGATAATGTGCTTTACCCTTTTGATATGAACTTTGGAAGCATCAAGAACATGCTTAAGTGTTTTGAATTGAGTAATTGTGTGCTATGAGTTGTGAACTACTTGCATTACGAATTAGTTGAGGGCATGTGTTTCTTAGTATATGCATACTTTTGTGCCTTTTGTATAAAATATAATGCAAGTTTTATCAGATGGTGAGAACCAGAGGTGATGAGATAGAGGAGTCCTCTACTGCCAGGATAGACAGAATGGAAAGATTGATCCAAGAAATGGCAGAAGCTTTGAGACAGCAACATGAGTGGCAACAACAGTGGCAGCAACCACACCCGCCACCTCCACCTCAGGCATCACCCATGCCAAATAATTAGAATGATGACCGGATTATAGCTCTCACCAAGGAATTCAAGAAAATGAAACCACCGCAGTTCCACGGGGGATTAGATCCATTGAAGGCCGAAGCGTGGGTCCTCGGCATTGAGAAATTATTTGAAGTGTTTCCCTGTTCAGAGACTCAGAAAGTACTTCTAGCCACTTTTATGCTAGAAGACAAAGCGAGGAGATGGTGGATGTTGATGCGAGAAAACCACAAAGATGTTGACTGGGCAAAATTTTTGGAGATCTTTTATGACAAGTACTTCCCGCAATGTGTTCCGGATAAGAAAGTAGCCGAGTTCATGGAACTCAAGCAAGATAGCATGACAGTGGCTGAGTATGAGGCCAAGTTCACTGAATTGGCCAGGTTTGCACCACACGTGATTGACACCGATTATAAAAAGGCAAGACACTTTGAAGGTGGACTCCGCACTGACATCCTAGAGAGGGTGAATGTACTGAAGTTGGAAACCTATATTGGGGTGCTTGACAGGGCCATCATATCAGAGGCTAATATAGCTAGGCAAGCCAAGCCAGTGGCAGAATGGAAGAGTAACAAAAGGCAAGGCTTCTTTTCGAAGGAGAAATTCCTGAAAAAGCAAAATACGGGCTCCTCAACTACTTCAAGTTCTTCCCGAGACACAGCTCCCATGTGCAACATCTGTAGCAAAAGGCACCACGGAGTCTGTTACCGTGCATCAGAAGCCTGTTTCAAATGTGGGAAGCAAGGGCACATAGCCTGAGAATGTAATCAGAATGGTGGAAAACTAGCAGCCAGTTCCACGGCATCGATCCCCAAGCTGGGAAATACTTTGAGATCCGCCACTACTGGGGATACAATGAGACAGGGAAGGGTTTTTGCGCTTATTCCGGGTGATACACAGAATGCTAGTGCCGTTGTCTTAGGTACTATTTCAATATGTAATCAGGATGCCTTTGTATTAATTGATTCTGGATTAACCCACTCATTTGTGACATATACATTTGCATCTAGACTGAGAAAACCCCTAGAGTTATTGCCTTATTTGTTATGTGTGCCTGCTCTATCGGGAGAATCTGTGTTATGTGACTATATATATCGGTTTTGTGACATGCATATTGAGGATGCTACCTTATATGTAGATTTATTGCCCTTGAACTTTAGATATTTTGATGTGATTTTGGGCATGGATTGGTTGACTAAGTATTGTGCCACCATAGATTATGTGACAAAAAGGGTTGTATTTAAACCACCAGAACAAAAAGAAATTATGTTTGTGGGTAATGGGGTAGTGCCTCCACCTTATTTAATATCTGCAATGAAAGCATGTAAATTAATCAGGAAGGGGTGCCAGGGTTATCTGTGCTATGTGTTGACTGAGCAATCTGTGAATGTTGAATTGAATGATATTCCTATTGTTAGAGAATTCCCAGATGTGTTCCCAAATGAATTATCGGGGGAATTGGTAGACAGGGAGATAGAGTTTACTATTGAGACTGTGCCAGGCACCCAGCCTATTTCTAAAACTCCCTACAGAATGGCTACTACCGAAATGAAAGAATTAAAGGAACAGTTGCAAGACCTTCTTGATAAAGGGTTTATCCGACCTAGCACTTCGCCTTGGGGTGCACCAGTGTTATTTGTAAAGAAGAAGGATGGTACCTTCGCATGTGCATTGATTACAGGGAATTGAACAAGGTAACGATAATGAACAAATATCTCTTACCCCGTATTGATGATTTATTTGACCAATTACAAGGATCACGGGTATTTTCTAAGATTGATCTGAGATCCGGGTATCACAGCTGAAAGTTAAGGCAGAGGATGTTGAGAAAACCGCATTCAGAACGAGGTATGGTCATTTTGAGTTTCTTGTTACGCCATTTGGAGTGACCAATGCTCCGGCAGCATTTATGGATTTAATGAATAGAATTTTTAAAACCTACCTTGATGAGTTTGTTGTAGTCTTCATTGATGATATTTTGATATACTCTAAAGATAGACTTGAACATGAACACCACTTGAGGACTGTCTTACAAATACTTCGAGAAAGGAAATTGTTTGCTAAACTAAAGAAATGTGAGTTTTGGTTGGATGAGGTTGTTTTCTTAGGGCATGTGATCAACAAGGAAGGAATTTCAGTGGACCCGCAGAAAATAGAGGCAATTGTGAATTGGCCTACACCGACTAATGTGACGGAAGTTCGCAGCTTTATGGGCTTGGCTGGGTACTACAGGAGGTTTGTGAAGGACTTTTCGAAATTAGTAGTGCCTCTTACCCAACTGACACGCAAGGGGCAACCTTTTGAGTGGAACGAAGAAAAGGAATCAGCCTTTTATGAATTGAAGACGAGATTGACTACTACACCAATTTTGAAATTACTGCCAGGCACGGAAAATTTTGTAATTTTTAGTGATGCATCTTATAAGGGTTTGGGTTGTGTGTTAATGCAGAACGGAAAGGTTATTGCCTACGCCTCCCGGCAATTGAGGCCGCACGAGAAGAATTATCCAACACATGACCTAGAACTGGCAGCAGTTGTTTTTGCTTTGAAAATCTGGCGGCATTATTTGTATGGGGCAAAGTGTGAAGTCTACACAGATCATAAGAGCCTAAAATACTTCTTCACGCAGAAAGAGTTGAATATGCGTCAGAGAAGATGGCTGGAATTGATAAAAGATTACGACCTAGAAATTCAGTATCACCCCGGAAAAGCTAATACAGTGGCTGATGCCTTGAGCAGAAAATCAACAGGGAGTATGGCTTGTTTGCTTACTGAACAAATTTGATTCTGGTCAATTTAAACTGATTAAATTGATAAATTAAGTACCCCATTATTTTATATTAAAAAAATTTGTTAGTGGGGCTTGTTGTATATATTTGTATTGCACTCTCCTTTAGCCCTCTTAAAACCACAGATCTGTATTTGCTATGCATCCGGGTAATAATAAAATGTATCGGGATTTGAAACAAACCTATTGGTGGCCTAAAATGAAGAAAGAGATTGCAGAATATGTGTCCAAGTACCTTCAGTGTCAGCAAGTCAAGGCTGAACATCAGAAACCAGGCGGTCTACTTCAACCTCTCCCTATTCCTGAATGGAAATGGGAACACGTGACTATGGATTTCGTTATTGGCCTACCTCGGATTGCTCGAGGTATGGATTCTGTTTGGGTTGTAGTTGATAGACTGACTAAATCTGCACATTTTCTGCCTGTTAAAACTACATTTACTGCTTATAGATTGGCTACCATTTACGTTGATGAGATTGTGCGTTTACACGGTGTTCCAGTATCTATTGTATCGGATAGAGATCCGAAATTTGTGTCTAGATTGTGGAAGAGTTTGCAGGAAGCTATGGGAACAGAACTAAGGTTCAGTACTGCATTTCACCCACAGACAGACGGGCAATCAGAACGAACGATTCAAACTTTGGAAGATATGCTTCGCATGTGTGCTTTGGATTTTCAGGGGAGTTGGGAAGATTATTTGCCACTTGCAGAATTTGCTTATAATAACAGCTTCCACTCCAGCATCGGTATGGCACCATACGAGACTTTGTATGGTAGGAGGTGTAGATCACCTATCTGTTGGACAAAGGTCGGGGATAGAGCTTTGCTTGGGCCAGAAATTGTGCAAGACACATCTGAGAAAATCAAAACTATTCGTCAAAGGCTCAAAATAGCTCAGGACCGACAAAAGAATTATACAGACGTTCGGAGAAGACCTCTTGAGTATGAGGTCGGTGACCATGTGTTCATCCGTGTTTCTCCGAGAAGACCTCTTGAGTATGAGGTTGGTGACCATGTGTTCATCCGTGTTTCTCCGATGAAAGGCCAAGTCAGATTTGGGAAAAAGGAGAAGTTGTCGCCCCGTTACATTGGGCCGTTTCAGATTTTGGAGAGGCTTGGTCCAGTTGCTTATAGGGTTGCTTTGCCGCCAGGATTCGAGCAAATCCATAATGTGTTTCACGTGTCGATGTTGAGGGGTTACCTCCGAGATCCGTTTCATGTGATTGACTGTCACCGGGTTGCTATTGATGACAATATGGAATATGCTAAATGGCCGGAAAGAATTGTTGACCGGCAAGTGAAATAGTTGAGAAGCAAAACCATTCCGATGGTGAAAGTTGAATGGAAGGAACACTATGGTACAGATGCCACGTGGGAAAAAGATGAGGAAATGTGACTAAGCTATCCACATTTGTTTCCCGACGAAGGTAACTTAAGTTTGAAGGACCAAACTTCCTAAAGAGGGGAAGACTGTGATACCCCTGTTCTGTATTATGTGAATTGGTCCCTAATACGTGTGTGATTATATGTTTTGATGTGATTTGTGTGCCATTATGTGAATGTATATGATCTTGAATTTCTATCTGTTCGCCGTAGGAATATCTGTTTGAATAATCTGCTTTGGAAATTAAATTGAGGGCCTTATCGGCCACAGAACCCGAAATTGATTACGCCATTGTGATTGACATAATTTTTAGAGCCTACGGTGAAACTTAATTGAAAATTGATTCTGATCAATTTAAACTGATTAAATTGATGAATAAAGTGCCCAAACTTTTTATATTAAAATATTTACTAGTGGGGCTCGTTGTGTATTGGCATTACACCCTCCTTTGTCCCTCTTGAACTCAAGATCTGAGTTAAACATTTGAGAGAGTGTGAGAGGGGCCAGCCATAGTGAGAGAAAGGGGGAGGATTGTGCCATTTAGCCTAAAGCTTGGAGATTTTTGAGGTTAAGCTCAAGAATCGCCATAGATTGTGAAGATTAAGCTCCTTGGTGAGTAATTCATGCATTGTTAGTCACTACCTTGTGAATTCAAGTCCAATAGATGGCCAAGAGCATGAATTAGTTTGAATGAAAAGGAATTGAGTTGTACATGTTGAATTTCAGGCTAATAGAAGCATGCATGTGAAGAATTGTTATAGATTTCCATGTTTGAGCTTAATTTGTGTAATCCATGTTGAAGTTTGAAGGAAATCCATGTGTGTGACCATTTCCTCACCAAATAAGTTGTGAATAATGTGTATTTCTTACATGCAAGGGGAGAGTATGAAAGGATAGGCTTTGCATGTTAGAATTTGATATGTTGGTGATGAATTGGGATTAATTTGAGGCATGCATGTAAATGATATAAGAGATTGAGCTTCCTAATGTTGTAATATTGCATTGGTATCATATTAATATGTGTATGTTTGAGTTTTAGCCATTACATGCAAGAATTGTAGCTGGAAAGTTGAATTGGAGCTCAAGAACACGATCTGGGAAACCCAGAATTTTGATGTCCGCTCGAGCGGGGAAGTTCACGCTCGAGCGGGGATTTCGAGCTCCCAGTATTTTGTTCTTGCAGGCTTGGTGTCCGCTCGAGTGGGAAAGTTCACGCTCGAGTGGGGAGCTATGTTGAGAGGCCTTCCGCTCGAGCGCTATTTTGGACGCTCGAGCGTAAATTTCACCTATCCAGTACTTTTGCAGGCCTTAGAGTTCCGCTCGAGCGGGGAAGTTAACGCTCGAGCGGGGACCCTGTTTTCTGAAATTCTGGAAATGCATTCTGTGTTCTGTTTTCGATCTCTTTCACTTGTAAGCACTCTTAGGCATATGTTAAGCATTATAAATGAGCTAATGAAATGTGAATTAAACCTAAAGAGATATATGTGAATTAAAGAACGGATTGAACTGTTAGTGACCCTTTTGTGTTCATGAAATGTGTAGGGTCAAGTTCCAGGGCAAATCCACAAGCCGATCACTGTGAGTAATATCGATATTCGAATGTTTGTGAATGTCCAATTGTTTATTCCCTTATAAGCTTTATGAGTTGCTATTCGGGATTGTGGACGAGAGTCTGATATGAATACACATAAATGGACCAATGGTCGCTTTGATAGACAAGAATGGACCAAAGGTCGTTTTGATAGACATGAATGGACCAAAGGTCGTTTTGATAGAAATGAGTGGGCCAAAGGCCGTTTTGACATGAATGAATAGACCAAAGGTCGTTTTGACATGAATGAGTGGGCCGAAGGCCGTTTTGACATGAATAAATGGGCCGAAGGCCGTTTCGACAAGGATGAACGGGCCGAAGGCCGTTTCGACACAATTGAACGGGCCGAAGGCCGTTATGACATGAATGGAAATTTAGATGGGCCAGAGGCCAGAATGTTTGGAACTACAGTCACTTGAGTTGGAATTTCGTATAGTTATATATATATATATATATATCTGTTAAATAGAATTATGAACTGGACCCAAGGCCGTTTGGAACATGTTGTCCTACGTTGTTATGTATATTCTGTAATTGACATTATTCACTGGGCTATTGCTCACGCTCATTCATGTGTTTGTAGGTGAGCCAAGAGAGGCACAAACCTAGCCCCAATGAAGTCTGCTAGGAACAACATGAGTTTTGGAGAGTCAGCCTCGTGTCTCACGTATGAGACCATCCTTGCCCTTTTGTCATGTACTTATGTTTTGTCTTGTTGGCAAGGGCTTTGTTTATGTCTGTACATAGTCTGTTATAGGTTGACTCGTCTTGGATGATCCTATCTGTAATGAGTTTTGTGATACAGTACTTTGATGTGGGTTATTAACGTATCTGAGTATGGGTTGTTTGATGTGCATATAAGCACAGCTCTGTGGACAAAGTTTTAAATTTTTACTTCCGTTTGGCCCTTTTACTCTGGTGAATTATGTCTATTTTGGTCTGAGGCCGTAGGTAGTCACAGGATTACTGGCCGGTTATGTCCTTAACCCATAGGGGCGGGTTCGGGTCAAGACATAAATAGACTAGCCTCGCATTTGGATTAATCTCCAATTTTCGTACTCCATCCTCTGCTAACCTCTGCATTTTGCTGCATTTATTTTCTGAAAGAAAGAGAGTAAACACTTAGTGTGTTCGTAAGGCAACAATTTGTAGTGCTGCTATTGTTTGTAGTAGATCATTTCATCCTGGGAGATAGACGTCCAATTTTTGAAAGCACCGTGGAGAGGACGAATCTGTCTTAAGGACACAGTGTCAAACACTGGACTTGATCAGATTATAATTCGAAGAAATTAAATCAAGTAAGTTATTTAATTTATTTTCAGTGTTATTATTATTTATTAAATCAGATTTTAATTTTGTTTTTGTAACAAAATAAAATCTGTTTTTATTTATTTATTTTTAATTCGAGTTTGATTTTTGTAATCAAACAAATTCTCTCATTTCCTTTATTTCTTTTTATTCTGGTTGTTGTTTAGTACACAATAGAATTTAATTTATTTAAAATACAGTGAAGATTGTCCAACAATTTTGAGCTCGGCATATAAGGTTGAAGTTAGGTTTAAGCCGTTTGTTGCATCATTTATGTTCTAAGTCTTCAAGTACATGCTATGTGTGATATGTAGGTCTTGTGCCGAGCGTTGAGCTGTCTGTTTAGAGGTTTTCTCATCTTTTCTTTTTTTGAGGTAGAGATTTCTAGTTCTCTTTCAATACTTTCATTTATGAATAGATTTGTGGTATTTTTCCTTATACAAAATATTGTCTTTTATGCATTTTGTGATAAACCGTGAGATTAGCGGTTTGGGTTTCTGGGGTTTTCCTTTTTGGGTTGGGTTATGATTTTGGGTGAATAATGAATAGAAAAGTTGGAATCAAAAGTGTTTTTGCGAAAAGTTTCAATTTCTTCAAAAACCCTAGTTGGCTCATAAAGATGGTTGATGGTTTTTGCTTAAATTAAAAGTGGCATCACGAAGTTGAGGTGTTAAATTGCACATATCCATGTTTAATTGAATTTTGAAAATGTTTGGAAAAATCTATGCAACAAATTGCGATTGAACTCTTGTTGTTGATATTCTAAGTTGTGCTATGAGATGAGATTGAGTTTGGGGATTTTGAATTTATGAATTGTATTGATGATATGAGATTGGTGATAAAATGATAAAGTGGAGATTTAAGAAATGCATTGAGTTGTGTTGTGTTGAGTTGTGTTGAGTAGTGTTGGGTTGGGTTGTAATTGGTATCCGCACGGGGAGTCAAGGTGCCCAATTGCCCTGTCTGCGCTTATCATTAGACGAATGTGGAAAAATATTTTTGGGTGTCCATTAGTCCTACCATATAATAGTCGACAAAAGTGAAAAAATGGATGATTTTGGTACCCACGTCCTGCCGTATAATAATCGGTAAATGTGCGGATTGTATTAAATGTTTCTGGGTGCCCACATCCTGTCGTATAATAGTCGGTAAATGTAGGGATTGTATTAAATGTTTTTGGGTGCCCGCATCTTGTCGTGTAATAGTTAGTAAAGTGGGGATTGTATAAAATATTTTCGGGTGCCCACTATCCCACCGTATCAAGTCGGCAAAACATGGAAGGTGTTGTGAGTTGGGTGCCCGCTATTTCGCCATATCAAGCTAGCAAAAGATGGAATGTGTTGAGTCGGAGATAATGTGTATGACTCGTAATGAACTTATGAAATTTCAATGTGTTGTGTGATTTTGTACAGATGAGAAATGCATATAGAAATTACTTGAAAGAAATGGTAATTGGGTAAGGGGTTAATGATGATGAACTCACCGGGTTGTTTTGTGACCTGAAGATTATGAGTTTTATTTTGTGAGTAATAGTAATATCAGTTTGAGTTAAGGACTATGGATTTATGGTAATTGTGGTATAACTGGGTTAGAAGTTTAAGTAAAAATGAAGAATCTTGTGTGAATTTGTGAAGAATGATCTTATGAGGGGTGAATCCTCTATTCTTATAAATGATAATCTTCTTAAAAATCCTAGATTCGAAATTTTGGTCTAAGTGGGTTTTTAATTAGGTTGAGGATTTATTTAATAGATTGAAAACAAATGTATGTTTGAAAGAGGGATTTGAAATCAATTGTAAATATTTGAGAAATTGAATTGAAAGGGGTTTATATTCTTGATTCAAGTTGAATTACTAGTGATGATAAATGTTGATATGATGTAACGGATAGATAAGTGGGAATAGAGTGTACGACGGTTGTCTTTGAATGTTCGGTGATAAATGTTTATAAAGTTCTCTTGAATGTTCAAATGAATTTTGAGAAAATGATACTCTACTTATGATATTTTGGGCATACAAAACGTCACCTTACTATATAGTATCATCCTGCATGCATGATCATTTCTATCTATGTGTTAGTTATTATTTTAGAACTACGAGATTCCTACTAGGCATTAGTGCTCATCCCACGTAAATGAACTTCACAGGTAATTGAAGATTTCAAATATTAGGACATGGTACTATCTTATGATTTTATTTTGAGGTTGTAAGATATAATCATGGTTCAGAGATCAGTATTTTTTTTCATTGTATGTAATATGGATGTAAGCCTCAGGGCATTTCTTTTATTTGTATATAAATGACATTGTTGTGTAGCGAGAGCAAAATTTTAAAAATTAGTTACTCATTCCACATTAACCATCCAAATTTAAATTTAACACATTTTTTTTCACTAGCTTCATAAATATTTTTTTTATTAATTCGATATACATTGTATTTTAAATTTTTAAATGAATTAGTAACAAATAACTTCTTTAAAAAGTTTCATAAAAAATTTTTTAAAAAAAATTGATTAATTTGAAAATATGATGTACTACATACTTCAACTTAGATATTGGTTCAGTTAATGCAGCTTTGGTAATAGAGCTAAAGTTGATTTGAAATAGTTTTGGAAATAGAGATAGTTTGGAATTGGTTTGAAATATATTGAATATAATGACTTAAATGTTAATCCTTCATCAATTTTATTTGACATAAATAGACAAATAATTTAAATTAAAAAATTAAATTTTAAATTGACACAATTAAAAACTCATAATTTACTTTATTAGAATGGTTAAACCTTTTTTTTTTGAATTTTTTTCCATATTTTTAATTAAAAAAAAAGAAAAAAATTCAGTGAAACTAATTGGTCATTCCCATAATGGATAAATTACAAATACATCCCTTACGATTTGCTTAAAATATAGATTGTTCTCTGTACTTTAAAAAATTACAAATGCCCACTTATCAAAATATTTTATTCGATAGAGTTAAATAAAAAATAAAATTCCTTATTGATTTACCATACAATAATAAAAATGAAAATTAGTGAAACATATTATAGCGATCCTGGTTCTTCCTCCATTGATTATTGCATCCGGACTTAGGTTCCGTGGAGTTGATTGTTGTATATGTCTTGTTGTCGTCCTTCAATTCCATATATTTGAGTTTTAGGATGTATTGGGCGTGTTTCGAACAGGTTGGTTGAGCTTTAGTCTCATTCCTTGTTGCCCAGATTTTTGGTGGTCCGCTCGAGCGGGTCCCATTGCGCTTGAGCGAAGTTTACACACTTTCAGCATTTTGTGCCTCTGCAAAACTTCTGCAGGTGCGTTTTTCACGCTCGAGTGGGTCGCACTCGAGCGGACCTATTGGCGCTCGAGCGGGTGTTCAAGGTCTGTAAAAATACTGGAAAGGGTTGATCTACGCTCGAGCGGCTTTCCTTTCGCGCTCGAGCAGGTGTGTTTTGCAGTTGTGTCTTGGCGCTTGAGCGGGCATTTTTGCGCTCGAGCGGGTTCAGTTTTTTGTGCTTGACGCCCGAGCGTCCTATTCTCCGCTCGAGCGAACTAGTCGTATATCAGTTGGCAGCTGGGTGATCTTAGATCACTTTTACACTTTCCTTCTCTCTCTTACTTTTCAAAAAGCCATTTTTGAGAGCTCCTCTCTCTAGAATCTCAATGAAGGTGACAAACCATCTGTAGCCTTTTCATGAAACAACATGAGAAGTACCGAAACATCAGAATGAATCAATGAAAAAGGAACGAAACTTTTGTTAATACTTGGAGCAAAAGAAGCTCGGTGTTGTTTGCCAAGTTGACACGACTCAATTAAAAGAAGGAAACAAATGCTTAAGCAATAAAAAAAATGGATGTCCTAGACGCCAGTGCCAAAGCCAAATGTTGTCCTTGGTAGTTGGAGACTGGATGGTATGATGAGCCATGTGATCTGCTTGATCCAAGATGTAGAGACTATTCTCTACTCTACCACTGCTAATCGTCCTCCTCGTGATAAGGTCCTGAAAAAGACAGTGATCAGGATAAAAGGTTACACTACAATTCAAATCCTAAGTAAGACGACTCAATGGTAGAAAATTAATTGAGAAACTGGAAACATATAAAACTGATGACAGAGGTAAAGAAGATGTGGCATGAATTAGACCTTTCCTAGAAACAGAAAAAATGGTACCATCAGCAATCCTAACCTTGTCCTGACCTGAAGAGGGCTTATATTCTAAGAAAAGATGAGAAGATCCGGTCATATGATCCGAGGCACCAGAATCAATAATCTAAGGCAAAGTTCTATGAGATAGGAAAGCATTTGTAGAAGAGGTTAAGTTACTTGAATAGGCAAACAAAGAAGAAAATGCACCAGTAAGAGTTGTGGAAGGCCGACGGTCTAGCAAGTAACGTAGAGCATCGTCAAACTCAGAAGAAGACTCGGAGCAGAGTTATATATATCAACTGCACTAGCATGATGGGCACGTGGATTAGACCCAAGTCCTCTAGACTGACCAAATCGACCCCCTCGACTACCAGAGCGGTCACCACGACAGTAGTCACAGAACAAAGTAAAGTTTTTGGCAATGGTAAAGTTTATTCGATCAAAATCGAATACCGGTCAATAAGAACTTTTAGAAAGTTGTTGCAGAGACCTAGGTGCTATGAAGTATTGACACTTCAAAATAAGTGTTGCAGTCATGTCAGATACGAACACAATTGTCGTCAATTTTGTTGGTGAAAAAGCAATAAATTAAATAAGTTATAGTTATCAAATGGACTTAATTTTTTGGGTAGATGAAATACACAAAGTGCTGGATAAAATGAAAGATTCAGATTATCGAAACGGGGCATGTGGTAGGCCTCATGGGCCAATGCTCTCTTTATGTTGCATTTCTTTCTTTTTGCTTTTGTACTTGGTTTGCTTAAGAAGCACATTGCTTCTCATAGCTTGTATGAGACACAAGATGCATTTTGTTTTTCCTTTTCTGTTAATAATTGAAAATCAGGCAGATGACTACTATATTATCTTTTTTGGTTGACTTTCAAACTAAATGATGGATTTATTGCAGCTCTTATTGTCTACATTTCTCTATTGGAACAATATCCAAGGTTGGACATGTTTGTAAAACTAGATGTACAAGTATGTATGTATAATTGTTGTGTGCATACTGTATGTATGTATAAGTATTCAATTACTGAAGCTTGAACTCAACAGAATTGCAAGGAATTGCTTACAAGTTTTTGAGGTAGGTATGCTTTTATGATTTACCTACTATCCATCGCCACAAGTTTGCAGCAAAGTATTTAAGTTGTTTATTATTACTTTTTAGTTTTCGAGTGTAAAATGGTGGGCCATGCTATTTTAGCTTTATTTATAGGAAATTTCTTTAAGCTTATATCAATCTAACCCTAAAACACTACCTTTTTTTTCCTATTGTTGTTGTGAGCTCTGCGTGCCTCTCAATCTCTGTTTTAGATTATATCGATCTAACCCTAAAACCCTAATAATGAAAATGACGGAGAAGAAACAAAGACGAATTGCGATTATTGATTGTCCAAAATTTCGCAACATTTGCTTCACAAAGTGCTGTCAAAGCCTCTTCAAGAAAGCTGTGGAACTCTTTTGCCTCCACATTGCCAGCGTCGTTTTTTTTCCCGTCGGCACTCCTTCCGATTTGGTGGCGGCGCTCAGCAAATTGAATTGGCATCCTGTGAATGTTTCGAAGATTAACTTGTCAAATCTGAAAAAGTATGCGACTAATTTGGAGAAATTAAAGTCCTATTTATTGATGTCTCTTAAAGAGATGAAAAGTAAAAGAGACAATTCATGGAGAGGAGATGATGAGGAAGTTGAATTCACTTTTGAAGAGCTCATGTCAGATGATTTGGATGTAGTTGTTCAGTCGTCTGAAGCAACGAAAAATAATGAAGAATATGAAGCGATGGTGAGAGAATTGCTAGCTCATGATCATGATTTGATTACATTTCAGATGCACTTAAATGTATTTTTTAGATGCACTTAATTTAATTGTATTTTATTTGTAATGAACATTTAAAATATTTTAATCAATATTTTTCATTTTTTAGATGAAAAATGTTTGGTGGCTAGAATTGAGCTACCCCGAATGGCTCGAATCACTATTCACCGATCGATCGGCCGGACGATCGGCTGAACGACCACCCAGACGACCAGGTGAAACACTTGTCTACTGGGGCTGTTAGTCTTTTCACCGAACGACCGACCGATTGATCGGACGGACTGTAACGACCCCGCCATGTATAATATTTGGCATTTAATTAATTAAGGGGATTCAGATTTTAATTAGTCATTATTTTGATTAATTTGAGAGTTATGAGAATTATTCAGTCTGATTCGTGTATGATTTGATTGAGGATTTATTTTGGAATTAGAAATTGAAAGCCTAAATGGCTTAATGATGAGTTGAATCGATTCAATTTTGAGTATTTGACAATATAAGAGTTTAATTAAATATTTGATTCAGTTTGGTAAAATTAAAATTTGATCAATTGGGTCCAAATTGAAGTTAATTAAGTTATGAGGATTGAGAATTAAGATTATTATGAATTAAATTTATTTGTGAGATGTTCAATTTGAATATATAAGTTATTGACGGAGATTTTGAGTTTGATTTGAAATTGAGGGCCTTAAAGATTTGGGAAACCAAAATTGATGATAGTAATAAGTTTCATTTGAGATTTGGAGCCTTTTTGGCAGTTCGATTAAAAATCTGATTCAGATTGATAAATGTAAATATAATTAATTGGGTTTTAATGGAAGTCAATTCGACTAATTAAATTATGTGTGATTTGTGATTAGTTATGATTAATTTAATTATGTGTTAATCAAAATTTATTAAGACAAGTGTTGCTTAATTAAATTAATCCAAAACATAAACTGAATTATGGAAGAATCTAGAATTGAATGTATGTGGTTGTGGTTGTGGGTGTATTGAGCAATTTTGTGGGTGTGCTGAGAATTATATGTGTGTGTATATATGTTAAGAGTTAAAGAGTTGAAGTCGTTGTTGCTTTAGGAAACAACCGAGAGAGAGAGAGAGAGAGTTGCTGGAACAAAAACAGAAGAAGAGAATTGAGCTCAAGGAAGAATCAAAGAAGGAAAGTGTAGAAAGGAAGGGAAGATTGAGGAAATCATCGAGGAACTCATCAATTGAATAACTTTAGGTAAGATTTCTCCATCTTTTTCATGTCTTGACCTTGTTTTGCATGGATTCACATACTAGAGCTTGTGTTTTGGGTTTTGTAGAGAAGTTCACGAAACTTTGCAATCTGGGGTTTGAGATTGATGAGTTCATGCATCTATCTTGTGTTTCATCCTTGTGTTCATGCATTTTTCATGATTTAATGTGAGAAATCATGTATCAATCTTGTTTGTAAGATCAATTGCATGTGTATTTGAAGATTCAAGAAAGTTTCATCATATTTAAAATAACGAATGAAAAATTTTGAAAATTTGTTTTTGTTTTTAATCTTGAATAAATCTTTCAATTGATGTTATCTAACATATTTTTAGAACCTTATGACTCATTTTATGAAAGGAATTTGAAGTTTGTTAATGATTTTTAAAGATGAGTTTTCATGTTAAATTTACGAATCAGAAAACTTAGAGGTTGTTTTCAATCTTGAATTATTCTCTCAATTGAAGTTATTGAGGTTGGTTAATTTGAGTTTGAGAAGATTATTTTGAAAATGAGTTTTATATTTAAATTTACGAAACAAAAATCATTAAATTAGGCTTTAATTCATGGATTAAGTTTTCAATTGACCATGCTTTTCATGTTTTCTTGCATATGGTCCCCTCGGGACATATAGAACTTGCATTTTAGCACTCTAAGAACATGTTAGCAATGTTTTTGTTGGAAATGGTTATAAAATTCTGGGTAAAACCAGAATTTTTTCCTAAGTTTGGTCTATTTTTTAGGTGGGCCCCATACGTCGTTTTACACGGGTCACCGCGTTGTGATTCACATGGTATATTTGGTTGCTCAAAACCATTACCGAGTGAATGGGAAATTGAAGCCAAAGTGTGCTCCATGGAAATAGAGTTTTGGTGGAAAAACCTTAAGGTTGTAAAATGGCTTGTCCCACATAGTTTTGGTTCATTTAAACTTGACATTAATTAATTTTAAGTAGGATGTGCTATTAGATGCTTTGAATCTTCAAAAAATTGGGGGAAGAAAAGGAAATAAGCAAAACAGTAAGACACTAGACTTGTTGAATTGGATATTTCTTCATATGCACATAAGCATCAATATAATTATTAATTTATTATTTCCAAAACACCTCAGATGTAGCTTCATCAAGCACAAAAATGTGTTTCATGTGCTTTGTGCATGGGTTGGATGACGTTGATCCACCACCTGAACAAAACTATCATAAGTGTTCACCAAACTAAATATTTTGTGTTTGGGGGCTAGAAGGGGATTCTTTATGCAACACGCTCTGAATCTGAGGTGCTGCAGAGTACAAGCATATAAATATTAATGAATAAGAAATCCATGAAAAATGCCCGAGAGAATGTGTCGCTTGGAATATGAAGCTTAGCCCAAGGAGAAGTATTTAGGATGTAGGCCAATACCTTGAATTATCCATTTCTAAAGATATTTAGTGGTATGGAACAGGAAAATGAGAAAAACTTTGGGCATATGGAGATCCTTTTCTGTGTGATTGTTGACCTTCCAGAAGTCAGATATTATGTTTAATTGTTGAAAATGCTATTATCCCAACAACCAAATCCAAATGGGCCGTCGCAAAAAGTCTTTTTTTAGTAGTGTAAAGAGCTAATTTCCTAATTGTTTCTCTCAAAATCAATTAGAAACTTGCATAAATGGCTTGTATTTAAATTAATAAATTGTTTTTGAATCATTTATCTAGTCATCTTAGCATGACCCTTGTTAAAATACACACTAACCAAAGTAGAGACAAAA